>JAWWEV010000231.1:0-18410 GCA_035583235.1 Hafferia zeledoni
CCATTCCAATGCCTGAGCACTCTCTCTGCAAAGAATTTTTTTCTGATATCCAACTTAAATTTCCCCTGGCAGAGCTTAAGGCCGTGCCCCCTTGTCCTATTGCTGAGTTCCTTTCACACCCAACATGCACACACCACCCACCACCACACAGCCAAGAGAGGGGAGGGACACACTCACTGGGATCCTCCTCCTCTCTCTATCCAGGCTGTGGCAAACAGGTTGAAAACACGAAATATCAAAATCAGGAGCACAGAGCAGAGACCCTTCACAGTGTGTCTGGACAAGGACAGCAGAAGAACCTACAGGAACGTGATCAGGTGAGAATGCCACGTGTGCCAGGGTCTGCACACCCCCCTCAGTGACCTTGCATCCTTCCTGGAAGGGCTGTTTCCCAGGGAGTCCTAGTCCTCATCCTCATGCATGCCAAAAGACCTTCTCCAGGGAATGCAGGGCAGGGTGGGGCCCTCCTACCTTTGTGTTTTCAGGTGGTGGGGTAAGAAACAAAATGGTTCATTAAGACAGCAGAAGAATAAGCACCTCCAGGGACAAACAGATCTCCGATCTCCTGAATTACCTCATAAGGCTGATGCTCTCTCCACTGACTGTATCTCACACCAGGGAGTCTCAAGGGGTAGAGAATCCAGCCCTGTGAAAATGGCAGGGATTAATGTGCCTACAGCAGTTGCAGTGATATGTGATGTGCTGGAAGCCAACAGGCAGTTCAAGGTCCATGGGCCTCATGGAACATACATAAACTGTGAATTCCTGAGGATCAGACTGAGCCAGGACATGAGTGGTGTGTCCTGGCTCACATCAGCTCATCCTTCCAGCCAAACAAAATTGAAAAAAGCATCAAAGCAGCTGCACATTTGAGTGTGACCATCCTACCTCAGCAGTCAGTGGAGAGATCTGATGTTTGGCCTGAGATCAAGCTCTGGCCCTAAAGGGCAGATCTGTACATGCAGCAAATGTGTTCTTGTGCTCTTGCAGCCTGGAAGTGTCTCCTTGCCCAGAGCCCAGCTACTGCTTGCAAAAGACAAGGACAATGAAATTCAACCTTCACCAAACAGAAGATGTGGGGCTTGTGAAATTCATGCCCAAGTCTCTGCTCTTGCCTATCAACACGTTTGCAGGTGTCATGCAGTGAAGAAAACGAGAAAAAGCTGGTATGGGAAATGTGCCATTGGGTCATCACAGAGGACACGGGTAAAGAAAACACACTAAAAGACACCAATGGTGATCTTACAGTGGCAATGGTGTGAAAGAGGTGGATAGGGCGTGGGGGGAGAGCCATGCCCTGCTGGGGGACAGTGTGACCATGGCTAACAGCCTCCTGCCCAGGGGCAGAGTCTTGCTGCAGAACTGAGTTTTAACCTTTTGCACATGTCAGGGAAAACCTCTGAGCTTCTTCATTTCAGGAAGAGTGGGACAAATCTGGCTGAGGTGGTGGTGCTCTCTGTGCTGTGCTGTGGATCCCAGGGCAGTTGGTAGCAGTAATATTTATTTTGGTGATGTCTCACAGCCCAGCATGGGATCAGGGCCTGACTGTCGGGTTCTGCACAGAAAACTCTTCATTCTGGCACAGGGTGATGTGTTTGGACAAACCAGCAATTACTCCCCTGACTGATTTAGGAAACCTCCTTGTAGGCCTGACCACAACAGGGAGAGAATGTGCACTCAATGTGGCTTCCCTGGAAGTCAGTGGAAAACCTGCTGTTGTTTCAAAGCAGCTACATGGAATAAGGATGAATGGTGTGAAACAGGGATGTGGGAAATCTGGTGCAATATTTGGCAGTGAGGAACAGGGCAAGGACTGCTCGTGCTACCCAGGAAGTGCTGAGGGATATGCTTGGCTGTGAATGGTTCTGCTTGAAGAAGAGACCTTCATTGAGCAGATGATGGAGGCTGCATGGCAGGTCTTGGACCTCTGAGCTGTACCTTGGAGTCCATCTGGGATTTTGCTGTGGATTTACTATGCAACATCTCTGCATCTTGTCTGGAACCTCACGGGTGTTGGTTGCATTCCTCCAGTTGTACATCCTGAGAACAACCCCCTACAATTCCAGCAGGACTGGCCCTCTCTCCTATGAGGTCATCCAGCAATGCCTCTGTGTCCCAGCCTGCCTTGCAGTCCTGGTTTGGCCTGTGTCTGCTGTGTTGTGCAGAAGAGTCCTCCTGGGATTGATGGATGGGCAGGATGCCTGAAAGACTTCTTTGTTCTTTTCCTCTGCTGCTCCCATAGTGTAGAAACCCTCCCCTGGTTTGCAGATGGGCCAGGCTGAGAAGGCACAGCTCCTGCTTCCTCCAGGCTCAGAGTTCAGCATTCAGGATGATCCTGAAGGAAAACCTTGTTTTCATTCCAGTTTTTGGCTGACTGAAATAATAAATAAGATATGGTGTGTGTTTTTTGACTTTGTGAATGTGATCTGTGGTTTCTGGAGTGTCTCCAGGGAGCCCTCCCTAAATGCACATTGGAGGAATTTTGGGGCATTCCTTCTATGACACTGTCATTTATTTCATTCTCTTGGCTCCCAAAAACTCATTACCTGGGCTGCCTTCACTTAGGGGTGTTTGCTTGGATCATCAGTGCAAAGAAAGTGACCTTTATCTTTGTAGATGTACATGGCAGCTCTTTCCCAGTCATCTCTGGCTGACACGGATGGGGAATTCCTGGAGCCAGCTGAAAGGCCACAATGAGGTCACTCCAAAGCTTCTCTTCTCCAGGCTGAACAATCCCAATTCTCCCAGCAGAGGTGGTTCTTCCCTCTGACCATCTCGGTGGCCTCCCCTGAATTATCCCATGCATGGTTTTTTTACATCCAGATGCCTTCTCCAGTTCTCCCTGTGTGCCCAGCTCGTGGCTGAGCAGACACACACACCTTTCCAGCTGCTGCTGATGCCAAGCTGGCTTGGCCAAAGTCCATGTGTGTCCCTGTGTGGTGACTTGCTGTGCCACCTCACAGTGTTGGCTGTGTCATGCCGGGCCTGGCTCCCAGCATGAGTCACTGCCAACTCTTCCTCCTGCACAAACCAGCCTGGCCAGAGCAGCAAACAGCACCTTGGCACTTGCAGGGGTTCAGGTGATCCCCAATATGGGAGCATTCTGGACAACCTCCTTCCTCCATCACCTGTCTCAAAATAGCACTTTGGACAACTAAAAACATCCAAAGCTGTAAATTATTAAACACTTTGTGAATAAATTCATATGAAGCACCTGTTTTCCAGGGAGCTCTACCAAAATTAAAGAGGCAGAATGAAGCCAGAGGTAAGAAATCCTGGTATAAGTCATTTTTGCATACAATGATAATTCATCTCCCACCTGCTCCATGTGAAAAGCTACAGACTGATTGAGGGAGAAGACACAGTTAAACATTAATCCACCGTTAATGGTGGACCAATGAGTCTTTGTTGTATGACCTCCCTAGCAGCAGCACTGCAAGGTGCCAGGAATAAATCAGCTCTAACAGCACTGTTCCCAGCCCCATCCATATTTCATATCCCATCAGAGTTCATAGCTCTCTGCTCAGGCAGCTCTTCCCTCTCCTTGCCTGACCTCACTGAGCCCTCCATGGCCACCCAAAACTCAGGTGATCCTGAGCCTTTGAAGCTCCCTCAGGAACACTCCAGAGAAGCTGAAAGGCAGGAGTGATGCAAAAAGGGTTTGGTGCTTGCTGGGGGATTAGGATGTAAATTTGTTTTGTAACCTTCATAAAAATAAGCCCTGGGAGCCAGTCTGGCTGCCTTCTACAAGGGAGTTATGGGGTTGGATTAGAGCTACCTGTGGTTAGAGGGGGTGGATTCGGCTTCCCAGAAGGACCTGTGAGTGGGTGGGGGATCCAGGCTAGCCCTGACAGTGATGGATAGGGATAGAGAGAGCCCTGACACGTGAATGAGGCATCTCCAACAAAACCCAGTGCCAGAGTGATGCCTCTTCCACTGCAGTGACCACTCCAGTGCCCAGGCTGGCCCAGCACATCCCCACAGCAGAGAGCAGAAGGGGGCAAGGGGGAATGGGCTTAAACTGAAAAAGCCCAAATTTAGGTCAGATATTGGAAAGAAATCCTTCTCTGTGAGGATGGGCAGGCCCTGACACAGGTTGCCCAGAGAAGCTGTGGCTGCCCCATCCCTGGAAGTGTCCAAAGCCAGGTTGGACAGGGCTTGGAGCAACCTGGGCTATTGAAATGTGTCCCTGCCCATGGCAGGAGGGTAAGACTGGATGATCTGTAAGGTCCCTTTCGACTCAAACCATTCTGTGTTTCTATGACCCCCAAACACCAGATGGAGCTGCTCAGCCCCACCGTGGCCCAAGGGATCTCCTTGTCCCCCGGGGAGCTGCAGCAGGAGGCAATCAGGACCAGCGCTGTGGGAGTGAACCAGGACAGGACCAGGACCAGGACCAGGCCTGAGGGGTCACAGCAGTGTGGGAAAGCCTGTTCAGCCTCGAGAAAAGACGACTGAGAGGGGACCTCATTACTGTGCATAAATATCTACAGGGGGTTGCCAAGTGGCTGGAGATAAAGTGCTCGGGATTGCCCAGCAATGGAACAAGAAGCAATGGGCACAAAGTGGAACTTCCTGGACAAGAGGAAGAACTTCTTTGCTGTGCAGTGACCGAGCACTGGAACAGAATACCCAGAGAGGGTGTGGAGTCTCCTTCACTGGGGATATTCCAGAGCCGTCGGGACACAATCCTGTGCCAGTGCTCTTGGACGGACGGCCCTGCTAGAGCTGGGACTGCGGTCCCTCCAACCTGACCCGCCCTGGGATTCTGAGGGAAGGAGACACTCCGGAGCATTCCCCTCTCGGCCGGCAGACGGCGAGCCGGGCCGGAGCTCCGGGAGCGCCGGGGGTGGGGACAGCGGGAGCTCCGGGGTGGGGACAGCGGGAGCTCCGGGGTGGAGACACCGGGACAGCCGGACCGGAGCTCCGGGAGGGCCGGGGGTGGGCACAACGGGACCGCCGACGGTAGGGACACCGGGACCACCGAGGGTGGAGACACCGGGACCCTCAGCGGTGGGGATAGTGGCACCACCGAGGGTGGGAACAGCGGGACCACCGAGGGTGGGAACAGCGGGAGCGCTGGGGGTGGGGACACCGCGACCGTCGGAGGTGGGGACACCTGTACCGCCGGGGGTGGGGACAGCGGCAGGTACCCGCGGGCCGGGCATGCGGCGGCTCCATGGGCGAGCAGTGGGACGTGGGCCGTGCCCTGGCGCTCGCCGCGCTGTTCCGGCTGCTGCTGGGCGCTGGCAGAGCCTGCGCCGCCCCGTTCCTCACGCTGTACCTGCGGCTGCTGGCGCTGCCCGCCCCGCTCGTGGGCGCCGTGGCCGCGGCCCGGCACCTGGCGGCGGCTCTGGGGGCCCCGCTGTGCTGCCCTCGGGGCCGCGCCAAGCGGCGGCTGCTGGCGGCGGGGTCGCTGCTGGGCTCGGCCGGGGCCAGCCTGCTGCTCACACTCATCCCGCCCGCGGGACACGCGAGCTGTGAGCACGGGATGCTCCCCGTGGTGCCCATCGAGGTGCCCAGCACGGCGCCCAGCACCGGCGCAAGCACCTACAGTGCGCTGACCACGAGTGCTGTGGCGGACGCCAAAGCTGTGTCGAAGGAAGCGGGGAGAACCACTGCGGGTGTGCTGGCAGCGGGCAGGGAGCCAGCGCCGAGCAGGTCAGCTTTCCAGGGGTTATTTGGCACGACAGATGCGCTTAGGGAAAACGGCAGAGAGGTTGGTGAAGGTGGTACAAAGGCAAATGTCTACTTGGATGGTCCCTCTGGCTGGACAACTCCTGTGAAAGGCATTAACTGGGAGACACAAGAAGCACAAAGTCTGGCTTCCTATAGATCTCCCTTCCCTGGCCTCGAGGAGGAAACGAACAGTCTGGGTTCTGCTACAGCTGATCTTGCTGATAATGCTGAGGAAATCCTTTCTGCTACTGCAAGTAATGAGCCTTCCTTGATTAAAACAACTCTTCTCACTGCTGGAGGTGCTTATGTGTCTGAAAACTTCTCAGACACTCAAGATACCAACTTTGCGACAGTGCAAAGCATCTTCCAGGACAGAAAGCATGAGATCTTTCTCATGGTCCTGGGTGCTGTCGTGCTTTGGGAGCTGTTGGCCACTTCTCTGGAATGGACAGTGGATGAGGGTCTCTATGAGTACCTGGACTTTGTTGACGCCACCGACAGGTACAGCAGGCTGTGGGTGTGGAGTTACCTGGGCGCGGCTCTCGGTGCCTGTGGCGCTGCCGTCCTGGTGGATCACCTGAATTGCTTCCTCAGCGGCTCCATCTCCCGCCTCGCCGTCCACTTCTACGGCTACGCAGTCCTGGCGACTCTCGCCCTGCTCATCAGTGTCTTTTTTCCCGTTCACATTTCCAGGAAACCCGACCGTGTTGGCAGAACAACCAAAGCCCTGGCGCTGCTGTGGAGCGATGGCCGGGCGCTCCTGTACGCTGGCACCGTCTTCCTCACCGGTGCCGCCAGCTCTGCCGGGCACAACTTCCTCTTCTGGCAGATGCAGGACCAGGGCAGCAGCGAACTCCTCATGGGGCTCTCAGTGGCCGTGGGGCTGTTTGCTGAACTGCTGCTTTCCTCCTGCAAGGGGAAGGTGCTGAGCGCGTTCTCGAGCGGCACTATCGCCGCGGTGAGCCTGAGCCTGCTGGCGGCACAGCCGCTCTGCTACTCCTTCCTCCGGGCTCCCTGGGCAGTGCTGCCCGTGCAGGGGCTGGCGGCCTTCGGCAGCGGAGCGCTCTGGTGGGTGGTGGATGTCACCGCGGGTGGCATCACCACGCCGGGCACGGAGAGGTCCCTGCTCGCCGTGCTGCGGGGTCTCTGCTGCGGAGGAGGGGCGAGTGTGGGCAGCCTGGCAGGAGGGTTTGTGGTGGAACACTTTGGGCTGGCAGTGCTGTTCAGGGCATGCTGCGTGGGCCTGGGGTTGTGGCTTTTCCTGTTCTTAATTGTCCAATCTAAGCTGCCACGGCAGAAAAAAATTAATTATTCTCGCCTCCTGGCTGCTGATTCCAGTGATACGAGTGACTCTGATGAGGAGGACGAGAAGGACTGGCTGGTAAAAGCTATGAAGGATGAAAGCTTTAGCAGGAATTGGATGCAACACTCCAGGATCAACTAATACTTGAATGTGTGGAGTAGAGTGAGTATGTGGTGTGATGATAATACCCAGAAATTACTATTAATTCTGAAGTGCTAAGTATGTACAGTCCATATCTGACAGGAGAGTTTTTTATTTTTAAAAAAATTTGTAAATCTTATTTTCTTACTGTACACAGTTCTTACAGTCTTTTTGCTTTTTGATCTAATAATTGTGCTTCAAAATCCTAACCAGGTATTTCAGATATACATTTTCTGGAATGAATGTAGCTAAGTTTCTAGTCAAAGAGCAAACCTAAACTGAATGGTTGCTCCCAGAGCTGATGCTGAAGCTGTGAGTTAAAACTGTGGCCTGTGCTGTGCCACAGTCGAATGGAAACCACTGTCATGCTGATAGCACAGGAAACTCAAGGTGCTGTGTCTGTGAACTCTTTGCCTTATAAGGGACATGCATAAAAAATGGTTCATTTGCTTTGATTTGATTTGATTTGTAAAATTAAGTTTTGCTGCAGGCTACCTGCCCTCCCCTGTTTTGTGGTTTAAGTATGTGATTAAGTGTCCTTCTGCTTGAAATCTGCTGGAAAAAACCTCCATGTGTGCTCACAGCCAGCGCCTTTGGCTGTCCCAGCCCAGCCTGGGCACTCCTTTGTGTGGATTTATGGAAGGTGGCACCCAGAAATCCGGGTGACCAGGAAGCAGCCAGGCCTCTTGGCTTGTGTGGCTTCTGTGGGCTGGGAATTACGGATTGGGCAATATCCGTTCAGCCTTGGCACTGGTGGAAGCTGGTGACCCTCCCTGGGGCAGCTTGGCCTGAGGGCAGTGCCTGCCAAACCCAGAGGGATCCTCAAGCTGCCTGTGTGGGTGAACACAGGCAGGGAGGCAGCAGGACAACCACAAACCCAGGGGTGAAACACAGAGAGGTGCATTTATTTCTGTTCCCTGCTCACTGGGGGATCCCTGCAGCAACACCCGGGCACTGTGACACCAGCAGAGAGCAAGCACTCGGTTCATGCCAGAGTATCACAGGCTTATCAAGGGTTATTCCCAGCTGCAGAGTCACTTGTTTACAGTCCTCCTCCCCAGTCTTCCTCTTTTAACCCATTCCTCCCAACACTGCCGTACCTGCCTTGCCTTCACCTCAAAGGCACACAAATTTTGGCATCTCTTCAGGAGGTAAGATTTACTTACAAATGAAAAATCAGTGGTCTGATCTCATTAAAAGATCTATGTCAGACCTTAAATGAGCCTTAGAATCCCCTCAGCCACCATCAAAAGCTGCTGTCAGTTTATTAAATACTTCCTTGGACAAGGAGCTGCATCATTTCTTGCAGAGGGATAGATTTTAATAACACTTGCCTAGCTGGTTTGCAAGCCCTGAGACAAGGCAGCTGAAAAAGGCAGAATATTTATTTAAATGCATATTTAATATGTCATATGCAAATGGCCTTGCAATCTGTCACCCTGCTGTGTTCTGGCCTTGGTAGGAAGCAGTTGGAGACAAGGAAAAGACTCGCCTTGGAGATAATCTCTTTCTCTGTATGCATCGATTCCACATTATCTGTACATCAGATGCTTTCAGGGTAATTAGTTCTCTCTTTTCCTGGCACAAATCCTCAGTGCCATGCAGAATACTCTGCTGGAATGGCTCTATAGATAGAATTGTCCTCGTGCCAAGAATAGCTGGAACTTTTTATTAAGATGTTATCTTCTCCCAGGAATTCAAACGCGAGTTGAGAGCAATTTCAGTGTCAAGAATTTATCCTGCCCTTATTATCATCTAATACCTCAGGAACAAAACTTGTTAACAGAGGATCAGATATATCCCTGCAAGCAGCACAACCCAGAGCCACCAGCGCTTTTGTGAGAGGAACAGAAATAGCTGGAATGGTTTAAAATGCAGTTTCTTCTTTAGCTGGAAGTGCCTGCCCTGGATTGAAGCCAATTACCTGGGTGAGATGTGCTCTTTTTATCTGCTTCAGCACAACAGCAGCTGCTGTAGTTCCAGCTTTGCACAGAGAAACCTTGGAATGGCAGGTGCTGGTGCAATCCAGCTGTGGAGAGGGGTGGTGGCTGCCTGGCAGAGCCCTGGGTGGCTCCCCTGGGATTTTACCTCATTTTTGGGAAGGTGTTCACAGCCAATGCTGCTCTGAACAGGCAGGATTTAAGGTATGGCCCAAAGCTGAATTTGTATGTAATAATACCACAAAATATGATTATATTTTTAAATTATCCATCCAGTAAACACGTTTGGTGCTTATTCCGAGTAGAGTCATATTTATACAGTTTGAAATACGTTCTGAATTACAAACCTCTGTGCAATGAATGTGGCAGAGGCTCATTCACTGAAGATATTGATTTAACCACCACTTTGGTTAAATCGTTTTCTGCTGAGGTTTCTACCTGCTCTCTGTGTGAGCTCTACAACACTGGGGAGTCAATTCCTCCTTTCCAACGTTCACAGATCCTCCAAGTCAAAAGGGCAAGGAAGAAAGAACTGAAATTGTTCTGTGTGAGTTCTCTTTGCTCTGAGCGTGGCTTTGTTGTTCTTGCAGAAGTAAGAATGTGCCTCAGCATTAAATGCTGTTGGGAGTAAGATTTTAATGGAGAAGAACCAAACTACCTTTAGAGAAAATAGATGATGTATTTCCAACCACATCAGAGATTTTTTTTTGCATTACTTTGCAACTATTTGGAAAAAAAAAAAAAAGGAAAAAGAAAGAAGTGAAAACTTCTGTTTCTTTAAGTTTTTATTCTTAAGCAGCAGTGGTAAAAATGATTACAAGATCATGTAAGATTTTACTCTTTGCCCACTTCATGGTGACCTTTGAGCCAATGAGCTTATATGTAGAAATACTCATTTTTTCCCCTTTAGTGTCTGTCCAGGGTCTAAGTGGATCTGTGTCCTTCTCTGAACACAATTAGATGTAATTGAGCTCAGGAATCAAAGCAGAGTTAGTGCTGAGGAACAAGTTCCACACAGTGATGGTCTTTGTAGCTCTTAGATTTTAAATTTGACATAGCTGAGTGCATGAGTACTTTGTGTTTCAAAGGAGTTTCAAAGGAGCTGAGTAAATGAGTTTTATTAGATGAGACACCATTGCCCATAAAGTAACAGATGTCTTTGCTTATCATGAAACAATTTAGATGTTTCTGTGCAGGTGGGTTTGGGATTAGGCTGACCTGGGGGGTGAGTAACAACATGCATCTTTATCCTGCTTTGTAGCAACTTGTCCCCAAGTTATAACGGACTAAAATTGCAGATTCTGTCTTTATTTTATGATGAGATGTTGCAAATGTTTCCTTCTGCTCCTCTCTGTGTGCACCTCATGTCTGTGATTGACTGAAATAGGGGGGTACTCTCAGAGTAGGAAGTTGGGGAAAACTCAGCAGGCACTGATCCTTAAATGTTCATTTTTCTGGTGGATCTCATCAGCATAGTAAGATCCTTTCCAGGACTCTCCAAAGATTTCTGTAATTCAGCCAACAACCACAGTGTGGTTCTTCATGGGCTGTGGTGGAACCTGCCCAAATGTATTCACAGAGAGGTTTTTGTGTCTTTCTAATGAATCATTTCACAGTATTTCAAATACATTCTATGTAAGGTAAGTCCATTTCAAAAGGAGAGAATGATGGTTTGGGGAGTTGGGGTCCCCATCACAAGACTGCAAGGACAGAAAGGACATGGACCTGTTGGAGCCAGTCCACAGGAGGCCACCAAGATGGTCAGAGGATGGAGCAGCTCTGCTGTGAGGAAAGGCTGAGAGAGTTGGGATTGCTCAGCCTGGAGAAGAGAAGCTTCAGGGTGACCTCATTGTGGCCTTCCCTAACCTGAGGGGAGCTACAAGAAACATGGAGAGAGACTATTTCCAAGGGCCTGGAGCGACAGGACAAGGGGGAATGGCTTCCTACTGACAGAGAATAGAGTTAGGTTGGACATTAGGAATAAATTCTCCCCTGTGAGAGTGGGCAGGCCCTCGCACAGGTTGCCCAGAGAAGCTGTGGCTGCCCCATCCCTGGGAGTGTCCAAGGCCAGGTTGGACAGGGCTTGGAGCAACCTGGGAGAGTGGAAGGTGTCCCTGCCCATGGCAAGGGGTGGAATGGGATGATCTTTAGTGTCCCTTGCAGCCCAAACAATTCAGTGATTCTATGATTTTATTTATCAGGAGGGAGCAAATACAAGGGAGTCTCTGCTAATTTGCAATGTACATTTCTCAGGGAACAGATAACTTTTGCTCTGCATGGTTTCTCCCTGGTTTTTCTGGCCATTGGCATTTTTTTTTATTTTCAACTGTGACCCCAAATGTAGAGGTGACTCTGAGACACCTTTATAATTAACTTGTGCTTCACTTTTGGTATATTGAGAAGCCTTACCTGAGGAAATCAAGGAAGAGAGAACTTAGTTATCTTATCATGACCCAGCCCAGCTCCAGCACAGCAGACAGGGAAGTTGGAGGTGACATGACTTTGTTTTTGAAAATGTGAAAACATTTCCGCCTCCAGTCAGGTTGAAAGGTCAGACCTCTGGAGGCGGTTACAGCACTGAAAGCACAAGGCTTGTGTCAACATGGAGTTTGTTGTTAGTAAAAGGAATTTTGGGCCAGGAAACATATTCCCATGCTGAAATACCTTTAATTCAAAGCATGAATTGAAACCCACAAACCCAATTTTTTGACAAATCCTAAGCAAAATAAACTTAGTTAATTCTCTGAACTAGTTATTCTGACTTCTACATCCCTCCATAAGAACAGGCATTCAGGTCCTTGGGACCACAGTGCTTGCTTAAGGTATCTGTCACCAAGATGCATCTGAGTTGGCAGTGCAGGGTGCACGTGTCATCTTGGAAGCATTTTTGAAGACTCAGACTTTGTTCTGAGTGGTATCTGCTGTTTGCTGTCGAGAACTTCAAGTGGGAGGTTGTGTTACTGTGCATGGTACTGGCTGGGGCTGTGATTGTAACCCTGTAACACATACAGGTCCTTCATTTCTGCAGAAGGGACTGTACACACAGAATATTTGCACCAATGGGAGTCACCTCAAGGCCCACTAAAACTTCTCAGCCTCAGAATTCAATGACACAGAACATACCTGGGTAAAGGAAAACACCTGTTGGTGAGGAGCAGACAGTTCCTGTATCATGTGGCTGCACCCAATTTGCATTTACCTCTGCAAAATGGATTTGCATATAATGATTCCATTCCATACAGCAGAACAAATGGCATGTGTTAATTGGATCATAATTCTGTGTGTGATACTGGGCTGTTTGATTTAGTCCCATGCTTTTATTAAGAATACAGTGAGTGTATTGAATGTGTTAAAGTCAAGTTGCAGCCCACAGCAGATCTGGCTGCTCTTGGCAAAAGTCATTCTGCAGAATATTCAAAACTGAATTTACAGGTTCATTTTCTGAGCACTGGGGAGCAACCAAAACAAGGTGAGTCACTCTAGACCTGAGTTCATAGTTCTAGAAATGGTGGATGCTCATCATTTAATGAGCTGAGGAACAGCCACTTCATGACTATCCTTACACTTCACATGAAAACAACCAAACCAATCAATCCCAGAGCTGTGTCCCTCAGCTGGCCTTCTCCTGTCCAGCTGGGAGCTGAAATCACAGTGCAGTGTCTTACAAACTCAGGGCATTTCCAAACAATCCATTTGAATACTGAAACTCTGTTTTTCAAGGATCATTATTTCCGCTCTGGGGTCTGTTACAGCCCAGCTCTGTGGCCTCATGGCTTTGTGCTGTTCCCATCCAAGCAGTGATCCTGTGTTTTCAGAGGATTTCCAGAGCCAGGTGCTCCTGTGGCTGCCCACAGTTCACTGATTGCTGCTGCATTTCTAACTCAGAGTAGCAGCTCCCATATCCTGTTTTTATCCCCTGTTTTTACAAGACTTAATTCCTGTTCTGTTACTGTATGTCACAGTTATCCTCAAAAATGAAGCACCAACTCCCTTGCATGAGTTCTGGTTTAAATCACTGAACTGGATCAAAAGTCAGGAGGCCCTGCCTGGCTTTTGAAGATGGGAATTCCAAGATTTTGCTCAGATTTATGTCCATTCCAGTAGGTACATTTCATAGAGGTGAGCTCAGCAGCCTGTTTCAGTGGGGAGGGGGCAGCTGGTGTTCTGTGCAGGGGCTGCTCTCCCACACCCCTCCCTTGTGTTGCTGTGCCTGTTTTGCTCCCCCGTGGCTGATTTTATTGCATTGACTATTGAGTTGCAGCAGTTGGTTGCCGGCTGAGCAGGGGATAGCTGGGGGCAGAGTGAGAGGACAGAACCCACAGCTGCTCCCCTGGCCCTCATGTCTCCACTGCTGCTGTCACTGCTGCTGTCACTGCTGCTCTCCAGCCCAGTGATCTTATGCAGCACTGACCCTGAGCCCCCTCACCATGGTGGAGTGTCCCTGAGTCCAGGCTCCCCCTTGCCTTGGACCTGTGCTCTTGACCAAGCCATGCAAGACCTCTGCTCTTGCCCCATGGGGACATCAGTGTCACCTGCAGGCATATCCTAGCAGAGAAATGTGTCCTAGTAGAGGGACCCTCCATGTATTTTGTGGAAAGTGGTGGTGAGGTTTGTGGCTCCATGGGTGTGAATCGTCAGCAGAGTAAGTGCTTCTGCTGATCACAAACCCCTACGAGCAGGAGGGTTTACAATCCACTCCCCATCCCCACCTTCCCTGCACCAGTTTGCAGGGACAAACTTCAGGAGGGTGGGACTGGTCATTGCTGTGTCCCGCAGGAAACCTTGGCTGGAGAGGGGAGATCACCAAGATCCTTGCTGAGGTGGGTGTTGTCAACGTGCTACCAGCGAGCCTTTGGATTCCAAACCTTGGAACGTTCTTCAAACACTTGCAGTTGTGTTTTTCCGTAGGGAAAATGACTTCAGTGCCTCGCAGTAGCTTTAGGGGTGCTATTCAGTGCCGTGTTCCCCCTCAGCACCCCCGTGTCCCCCTGGTCACCTTCAGCGCCCGGAGCGAGGCGGGTGCCACCGGCAGCCCCCCGGGACCCCCAACCGCGGGGCCGCTCTCACTGCCCTGCTGCTCGAGCTGCGGATTTTGGGAGGGTCGAGGGGGTGCGAAGCAGCCGGTCTGGGTTCGAGTGGGGACAAGCCCCGGGGGATCTGCCGGGTGAGGCTGCGGGGGCCGGGGGGAGCGGGCGGGGCGCGGGGGCTGCCGGCGGAGAGCGCGGGGCGGCGGGAGCGGCGGGCGGGAACCTCCGCCCCGGTGGAGCGGAGCGGAGCGGTGGGATCGGCGGGAGCAGAGCGGTGGGAGAGGAGCGGTGGGAGCCCCCGCCCCGGAGGAGCGGCGGGAGTGGCTGGAGCCCCCGCCCCGGAGGAGCACAGAGGGCTGCGCTGCGGATGGAGGGGAGCCGGACCCCTCCCCGGTACGGATCCATGGAATCCACCCGGTGGCCGCCCGCGGGGCCAGGTGAGCGCAGCGGGACCGGGACGGAAGGGGCACGGCCGGAGCCGAACTTCCCCCGCCCCCGGTGGCTCCGGGACTCTCCGGGCACCCGAGCCTTGGGAGCCGGAGGGGAACCGGCAGCTTCATCCACCAAACGGAGCCCCGCGGGTGCTCCCCGAACTGCTACCGGCATTGTCGGAGCCCCGCGCAGCGGCCATCGGGAGCGGGGCAGAAGTAGAATGAATGGATGGATGGATGGATGGATGGATGGATGGATGGATGGATGGATGGATGGATGGATGGGAGGGATGGACGGAAGCAGGGATGGAGGGAAGGAGGGGGTGGCTAGAGGAGAGAAAGGACGGAGAGAAGGGGCTGGGTGAGAGGAGGGGTGGCTGGAGGGTCGCAGCCTGCCATCCCGCTGCTGCCGCCCGGGCAAACACGGAGCCGCTGTGCTGCCGTGCCCGGCTGTGGGAATGGCTGTGACCGGGAGACTGGGGTGCCCGCCCTGCCCTTCACCGCTTTCCCCCCTCTCTGACCTGTCCTTCCAGTACCACACGGGGTGAGAAGAGGGTGGGATGCCAGCCAAGGGGATTGCCCTGGGCAGAGTCACTGACCTTGCGGTGGGAGGAAGGGTCGCAGTGCTGGGCTGTGAGCAACATCCTAAGGAGGAGAGGCGACTGCAGGTCCTCTGCTGTGCCACCTCTGCGACCTCTCCCCTTCCCTATTCCTTCCTGCTACCCCTTAGCCCCTTGTACCCAGAGGGTGAGGTACAGGAAGGTGGAAAGTCAGGGTAGGAGGGACAGAACAAACTCCTGCTTGGCAGGGTGTGTGTGTGTGTGTGGTGCCCACCAAGCTGCTCAGCTATTCGGTGATCTGAAGTTTTAGTCCTTCTCCTTTGTGCCTTTCAGCACATTATCCTCCCCAAACCTTCACAGTCGGGGAAGGGTCTGTGGAAACCCTGCCCTTGGGGGATCTGAGCACTTGCATCACCTGGATCCTCTGCCCCAGAAGCTGGGTGCCCTCAGGGTGGGCCAGAGACTGGTGGTGCTGGGGACCCTTGTGATGGGTGAGAACATGGCAACAGTCAGTGTCTGCTTCTTGAATGCTGCTCTGCTGTTTGCTCTCAATGAAGCCTGTGAAGCCCTGAGCACACACAGACTCTCACCCTGCTTGTGCTCAGGAGGTGACCCTGGGGAGGTACCTACAACAGTGGGGTGTTGCAGAGGGGCTGTACTTTAGTAATACCCCATAAGCCCTCCTGGGGTACCCCACCTGTGAACTCTGGTCCTTTTTACATCTGTCTAAAGTGGCCCCACTGGTGTTGGCTGTGCCAGGGGCTGCACAAACACAGCCAGACAAACCCCCCCTGGTTGCAGTGGGACAAGGCAGCACGTTTCTTCCTGATTTCCTAGAGAGGATGCTGGCAGGGAAGCAGTGCCATTGTTTGCAGGCTGCTAGTAGCTGTGATTTCTCCTGTGTGAGCCTGGTCTTGTCCTCAAGGACTGGCATACTTGGCTATGCATTGACAGACCTGGAGGCTCGGGTCTGTCCCATCAGGCAGTGTGGGTGGTGGGCAGAGCACCCCCTCTGACCAGGCTGTCCAGAGCTGGGCAGTGGGTCATCATCACTCTCATTATTAAGCTTGTGAAGCAAGGGCTGATTTTGACAGGGTGGTTGTCCCCTCCCCGTGCTGCTTCCTGGAGCACAAGAAAGCACAGGGCTGAGTTAAAGACTCCTTGGGATGGACCCCCCTGTGTAGAGCTCTGACCCCCTCCACAGGGGACTGTCAATCGATCATCCAATTTTAATTATGAAGCAAATAGCTTGAAACTCAACCCTGAGCTGGTTGTTGCTGTGACTCATCTCAGGCTCGCTGCTGGCTGTCTAAATGTTTTCACCAAAGCCATATGGAGTGGAAGTCTCTGGCTATTATACTCCTCATTAATGGAGGCCCCCTCCCTGGGTCATGTGTGATGATTAGAACATCATCTCCAAGTTTCAATCAAAGCTTTTTCCCTCTCCCTGGTTTGCCAGGTTGAAATGGTGCCAGCTGGGGAGTCTTCCAGCTCAGGCAGCGTGGGGTTGATCTGTGTGTGGCCATGCTACTGTGTGTGCAGCTGTGGGACCAAGGGGACCCCTGGGCATCATGGCCACTCATGGGGGTCATCCCTCTCCACCCTCAAAGGGAGACTCAGACTGGGAGCTTTAGTAAACATCCTGCCTTGGGCAGAAGGAAAAACCTGGTGTAAGAAACCCATTCTCAGCTTTGGCAAGGCCATCTCCAGTGAGATCTTTTCTCCAGCTGTCTGCTTGCAGGATGTGCTGGGATTTAATCCCTCAGGAGCTCCCAGGGTTTGTTTGCTGGATGTGGAGTTGCCATCACACAGTGCCCTTTGGTTTCCCCAGTGCCTCAGAACAGCTGTGGCCTTCCAGCCTGCAGTGCTGAGGTTCAGGAACTCAACATCACTCCGTATCTGCCTAGAGAAAACATCTCCTGAGCCAGCAGGGAAGATTCATGCACATCCCAGTCAGTTGTCACCAGTCTCATTACATGGAATCAAAATGGAAATTGGATTGGAAGAGACCTCTGGAGATACTGAGTTCAACCTGTTGCTCAAAGCAGACTTGGTAGATCAGGTTGCTCATAGCCTTGTCCTGGAATTATCTTGGACCAAAAATGGAGATCTGACAACCTCTCTGATCCCTGTTCTGGTGTCTGAACAGCCTTCAGCCTCCTGCTCTCAGCCTCTCCTCCTCCGTTCTGTGCTCCATCCCCTGTCCTCACTCAGATGTTCAGATCTTGACATGATGACCTGTGGTCCAGGGCAGATGGAAGGAATCTCCACCAACAAATTTATCTTCTTATCCTCTCAGCATCCTGTCAGTCACCTGTATGTATTCACTGGATTCTCATGGGTGGTTTTGGTGGATGGTTATGATGCAGAGGTGTAGCTCTGTGTCCCCTTGTCCAGGCACTCCTTTCCAGGGTTCTTGGGCTTCATTTTACAAGAACATTCTCCTGGCATTGCCCTCCCTCTGCTCCTGCCCTGGATTAAGCAGCTCCAGGTACATAACAGTATTTCCAGGGCTTCTCATCCAAGACTTACTGCTTTGGTGAGCAGTTCTCTGGAATATCTGAGGGGTGCAGATGCCATGACCCAACCACAGCCCTGAAGGCACAGCCGAGGGCTGAGACCTTCCAGCTTGAGTCGTGTAGCGCCTGCTCTGCTGTGCCAGGTAGACCTGCCCACTGTCCCCATTTCACAGGACACTCCTGACCTGCAACAGGAGGCTTCTGGGAACTGTCCTGCAGAAAGATGACTTTTGGAGGAATGTGTGAGAGCAGGGTGGTCCCAGCCACACTGTGCTCCCTGGCTTTGATGGGAAACCCACTCTGAGCAGAGTCAGGAGCTTCTGGCTCTTGTGGGCAGTGCCTCTGGGCTGGAATTACATCCCAGCATCCTGCTGCAGACAGGGGAAAGCAACCCAGCCCTGCCACCTCCTCCCAGCCCAGCCCTGCCACCTCCTCCCAGCCCAGCCCTGCCACCTCCTCCCATCCCAGCACGGTCACCTCCTCCCAGCCCAGCACTGTCACCTCCTCCCATGCCAGCCCTGCCACCTCCTCCCAGCCCAGCCCTGCCACCTCCTCCCATCCCAGCCCTGCCACCTCCTCCCATGCCAGCACTGTCACCTCCTCCCAGCCCAGCCCTGCCACCTCCTCCCATGCCAGCACTGCCACCTCCTCCCATCCCAGCCCTGCCACCTCCTCCCATCCCAGCACTGTCACCTCCTCCCAGCCCAGCCCTGTCACCGCCTCCCATGCCAGCACTGCCACCTCGTCCCATCCCAGCACTGTCACCTCCTCCCAGCCCAGCCCTGCCACCTCCTCCCAGCCCAGCCAGGC
>JAWWEV010000232.1:0-18398 GCA_035583235.1 Hafferia zeledoni
GAAGGGAAGGGAAGGGAAGGGAAGGGAAGGGAAGGGAAGGGAAGGGAAGGGAAGGGAAGGGAAGGGAAGGGAAGGAAAGGAAAGGAAAGGAAAGGAAAGGAAAGGAAAGGAAAGGAAAGGAAAGGAAAGGAAAATTGGGTAAGAGAAGCAAACTGCCCTTTAAGAAATTCTGCAAAGTCAATGTAATATTAATAGAAATGAAAAATATACATGTGGATATTAGCTGAAAACGTACTGCTGGAGCTGGATCACAACTCATTCAGCTGTTTCTTTCTTATTCTTATCAAAAATTTTAGACATATGCGTTTTTATGAACTGTTTCTGAGCCAACTTTGAGGGTATTTTGTTCCCTCCTCAATTCCACTTTATTTTAAATAGATATTGTTTGTACACTTTGGCACATGGAAAGACAGTGAGCAGAAGGTCTTCTCAGCTTTTCTTGTTAGACTGAATGAACAAAAATAATTTTGACTCTTCTCAAATTGTAGGCTCTCCATTTAGTCGATGTTACTCATAGCCCTTCCCCACTCATTCCAATTCATGCTCTTCTGTAATTGAACCAGGTTAGCATTAAACATAGCAAGCATGGTTTTACTCACGACCCCTATCCAAGCACTTCTCCTTCCAGTCATATATACATATATATAACTCTATTGCCTTTTCCAGATCTATGTTAGTAGCTCACAGGCATCTTCCAGGCAAGAAATGCAAGCCTTAAAAAGGTTTTTCCAAATGAGGAGCTCTTTGCTCCTCCTGACTGGTGCTTCATTCTTACTGCCCCAATATTCAGTGTTACCCAGGGGTTTTTTTCCATAAGCTACTCTTCATTGTTGGGTTGTTTTGTTTTGTGTTTGGTGGGTTTTTTTCTTTTGTTTTGTCAGTTTTTTTGAGTGGGGGCTTTTTTTTGTTTCTGTGGGCTTTTTTTTGTGTTGTGCGTGTGTGTGGTCAACATAAATAACACCAAAATTAATGAACATTTTCTAGATCATTTTGGTCTCCCAATCTAAGTTACAAACTATTAAATAAATAGTGTATCACAAGACCAAACCTCAAAGGAGGTTGATCTAACACATGCCCCTCTTTCTTATTTTCTTCTCCCAAAAGGCGGAGGGTAAAAAAAAAAAAAAAGAAAAAAAAAAGAAAAAACAAAGAAAAAAAAAGAAAAAAAAAAGGAAAAAAAAAAGAAAAAAATCAGTTAAATTAATTAAGTAGAATTAATTCAGATCTTCTCTTTCTTCTTTCCTGTGAGGGTCAGCAAGCATTGGAACAGGCTGTCTGAAGAGGTTGTGGAGTTCCCTTCCCTGGAGATATTCAAAAGGTATCTGGACACAGTCCTGAGTGACATATTCTAGGGGACCCTGCCTGAGCAGGGAGGTTAGACCACATGGCCTCCAGAAGTCCGTTCCAACTATAGTCATTCTGAAATTCTGGATCCTGTGATTAATCAGTTGTGAAATATAAGAAAGATTCAAAGCATGCTTCTTTTATTTATCAATGCTTTATTATAGAGCTGCAACTTTTTTCTGCATTATAAAAAAGGATTATTTACAATGAAAGAAATAGTTTTGATGAGAGGTTAGAAAAATAGAGTGTGCTTATCTATATGTGATAAAGAATTCGAAACTGAGAATATAGATCTGCAATCCAATTCCTGTTTCATCTAACTATCCTCTGCTTATGATATGGGAAAGTACCACACTTGTATTTCCATGAATAGGAAATCCATAAAAACTTAAAACGAAAAATAAATTAAATTTTTTTTTAAAAAAGCAAAAGAGAAATACTTGCCAAGCACAGTGTGACTCCATTGCATTAATGCATCCAGAGAAGAAGAATGAATGGAGGCAAGGAGTAGATTTTAGTATTCTGCCAGTGAGCAATCAGGAAACATGAAATTTTACCCATTTACAGACAGGGCTTTGTAGCAATGCTCTGTCACTGGAATTCAAATTTTAACATTTTGCTGAAACAGTCATGTCAAGCCAATGAGCCAGCCAACAGCTCTGGCCAAATATTTACCACTGTGCTATATAATACAAGAATAGCAACGGATTTTGAGCAGACAATTGGTTTGGGCAGACAATTGGTAAAGAAATGTAATTCTCAAAGACAGTACTGGGTGATCCCACCTGAACCTGAGGGGATATAATCTTGGGGATTTTGCGACTTGGGGAACCATTCGTCAGATCTAGGGGAGGACCAGAACCTCGACAGGACTGCAACCACCACTTTTGACCAGATTGCGACCGTCATCTGCACCAACAGATTTTCTAACTTTTAACTTTTTAATTTGGACTCAGGGGGAACTACGTGGGGCTCAACACAGGGACTAACAAACACCATTGTGTTTGTGCCCCAGGGGGCTATGTTATACTTCTGGGTTTTGTGGGTTAAAACCAATTTCTTTTTGTATCATTGCATTTATTCTATTATTTTTTGTGAAACTGTAACTCTGACTTATATAATCTCTTTTGTGTTTGGTTCATTTCTCCTGCTGGTTTACTTTCAAACCAGCACAGCCATATACTACTTTTCTTCATGCCATTTGTAGTATAATTTCACTTAGAGATTCTTAAATTTCAGAATTTGAATAATTATTTTTACATGTATCTGTATATACTTTGTAATTTAAGTTCCTCATAAGAAACAGAAATAATCCAAAGTTGTTCCTTTATCTTAAAAATAAACTAGTATAACTCTAATGAAAAGGCAAGCTTTGTGTAAATTCTTATAGTTAAATATCAAAAATCATAGTACAAAAAACTTTGATTTCCTAGTGGACTTGAAGACTTATGCATAATAAAATGTCTATACATCCTAACCTTGGATATATAAGACAAAATTGAATGCATCTTTAAAAAAGAATGCAAAACAATAAACTCGGGTCCTATTTATCTCCTGTTATTCATAACAGCTCAACTTTCTGCCTCTGATAAAGCATTAATAAATCTGACAACTGAAACTGCTTGAATGTAAAACATTTGCAAAATGAAAAAGAAGCAACAACATAATTTGTGTCCTTCAGAATTGCATGTTCCCATTCAAGTCTGAAATTTCTCAAAAAGATTAAAAAGCAGAACTTTTTATACCTACTTTTCCTTACCAGAATTTTAATCTTACTTCTGCACAGAAGCTGATAAACAAGTTTACCTTTTTCTTGAAACCATGTTAAGCAAGCTTTTCAATACATCATGTTGTTTTTTTTAAATACTAGTAAAGAAATATTCCTAATAGTAAGATTGAAAAGTTCTTGCTACCATGAGTGAACTGAAAGGAAATAGTTAAATAAATGTCAAGCTATGACAGTTCTCTTAGTAATTTTCAAGATGTCCTAAACATCTCTCTTACTGTTAATAGGCTCATCTCACAGCTATAAAATTTTATGTAGTGATCATTGGTCATTGGAAAAAAAAAAAAAATCTGTGTGAACGGCCTATAGATATTTTTTCAATTTTCATTTTAAACATCACTCACAAACAAATAGGACTGACCCATATACAGACACAAGCAAAAGGAGAAAATCCACTTAAATTTTTTAAGACAGTCTTTTAAGGTCACAAAAGATCAGTACAGTATTCTTCATGTGATCATTTTTTCTACATAATGTAGGGGGGGTTTGTTTTGTTTTTGTTCTTGTTGTTGTTGTTTGTTGGGTTTTTTATTGGTTTCTTTGTTTTCTGGTTGGTTTTGTTTTGTTTTTTACTTATTTCCTTTTGATAACTAAAGATGTAAAACCACTATGGAGAGTTCACAAAAGACACTGTTCAACACTGTTGAAGATAATAGTGTCTTGGGTTGAGCTGGCAAAATACCAGCTGCCCAATACAAAGCCAAAGCTTCCCCTCCCCTGCTGAGAAAAGGGAGAAGGAAAAAAACTCCAAGATTTAAACTTAAACTATATATATATATATATTTATATATGAGGAGAAAATTAAAAGAAAGCTACAATATAACATGTACCTACGCAAGTTAGAAATAACAAACCGTATCTCCCCACTCCCCATGGAACACAAATCCTACCATTCTAGCTACAAATCACCCAAGAGAACTCAATCGACCCAGGGACAGACCCAAGAGGAGAGAAGACTAAGACTGAATAATTTACTTTCCTAAGATACCATGGCAGCAAGCGACAGTAGGGCTTGGTCCAGGAAAACAACACAATATGTTTTTCCTAGATAAGCAGCCATGAAACTTAAAGAACTCCTCCTGCTCTACTGTATTTATACCTCAGTTTGTGTCATCTGGTATGAAATATTTCTTTGGTTGCTTAAGTCAGGTGACACCTGTCTCTCCTAATCTATGTAAGACTATCTGCTAAACTGACTAAAAGGCCTAACTAAAACTACCACATACAGTAAAGTCAGGTGACACCTGTCTCTCCTAATCTATGTAAGACTATCTGCTAAACTGACTAAAAGGCCTAACTAAAACCACCACATACAGTAACACAAATCACACTACTTATTTAGATGAATAATAGACAGAAAATAAAGCAATTTTTCTTATTTCAGAACTTATTTTCTACAGGTCTGTTACTTGTAGCTTCTCACTATTGGAAGACAGTATTGTCCATGAGACCTTTCCAATAAAACAAAGACTAAACTTAATGAAGACTGGACAGATTTCCATACTATTACCAAGTAGCCAGAAACTAATGTTGCAGTAATCTGTTTCAAATTGCTGTAGTTTCAGTTATGAAATTTAAGTATTTAATTCCTTCTACATTAACTTGTCTGCCATCACAACATTGTTAAAATTATAGGCAAAATCAAAACATGGTAACTTATACCAAGACCAGCTTTTAACAACAAGAAAATATTGTTGGCGATACCTTCTCTATTGGAACGTTTTTCTAATAGTAAGTTTAAGTTTTAAACATACCTTATTTTTATTTCAAAAAGCAAACTTTACAAAGTGATAAAAAACTATGAATATGGATCTATCCTAGTAAGATTTTCTAGAATTAAATTGGGAAAAAACCCCACATGGATGCTGTTCACCGGAAAGATTATGACGGGAAGTATAGGCTCATAATACTAAAACTAGTTGTTCTGGGGATACTCAGGTCCCTGAGCTGGAAGACAGGGATGAAAAGAGGAATGAAAGTCCCATAATTTAAGGGGAAATAGTGACTGCTACACCACTTAGTCACACACAGGTTTACCGAGCCAGATGGATTCACCCACTGGTACTGAGGAAGCTGGTGGAAGTGGTTACTGAGACAGTTCCAATCATTTATCAGTAGTCCTGGTTAACTGGTGGTCTTCTGTGACTCAAAGTTAGCACTTGTGACCCATATCTACAAGAATGGCCAGTAAGAGGATTCAGGGAAATACAGGCATGTTAGCCTGACCTCAGAGCTAGTGAAGGTCATGGAGCTGATCACCTCAAGTGGCATCACAAAACATATGCAGGACAATCAGGTGGTCAGACCCAGAGAGCATGACTCTGTCAAAGGCAGGTCCTGCTTGCCCAACCTTTCTATCTCTTTGTATGACAGGATGACCCACTTAGTGGATGAAGCTAAGTCTGCAGATGTTGTCTACCTGGACTTTAGGAAAGCCTTTGGTATCATTTCCCACAGCATTTTCCTGCAGAAACTGCCTGCTCATGGCTAGGACAGATGGAGTCTTCTCCCAAGTAATAAACAATAGGACAAGAGGAAATGGCCTAAAGTTGTGCCAGGGAGGTTAAGATTGTATCTTAGGAAAAATTCCTTCACCGAGAAAGCTCTGGAATTGGCTTTCCAGAGAAGTGGCCGAGTCACCATTCCTGTAGCTCTTTAAAATGTATGTACGTGTGGTGCTTAGTGTACTGGTGCACACGGAAGTCCTAAGTTTATTATTAGATTCAATGATCTTAGAGGGGTTTTCCCATGAAAATAATAGATAGTATGACTCCATAAATGCTGCAAAGAATTAAGGGATAAAATTTTGAATTGGTAACTCAGGAGTACTCACTTTTTACATACATGAGAATAAAGTATTCTTGCTGGCAACCAGACACCATATGCACTTGTACTCATTTCCAGGCTTATTCTTTCCTTAACATAAAAAAACATTATTTGCACAGGCATAGCTGGCCCAAAACAGGGTTCTCAAACAACTATTTACTACTAAGGCCTAATAATATAATGCCAGAAGAGAGACAAGAAATGTATCGAGATCTCTAGTTTTAGACAGAATCAGCTTTTTTATGGCTAATATTCCTAATTTTTGTCATGTTAGCAACAGAGATATTTTATTATAAACTACATTAAAGTACATGACTTGCCCATATTACTTCACAGGTATCTTCAGGAATTGTATTATTTTCTGGGAAATGTTATTAGTCTGCCCCAGATCCAAGATTTCTATCTCTAGGCATTTCAACAAGAAGTCAAATTTAAGGGTCTTATCACAGGAGAAACTAATGTAGAGACACAAGTAGATGACAGTGTTTTAGACACTGTTAAGATTAGGTATGTATTTTCTCTCACTAAGTGCAAATCTCCGGTAACAGAGTTGTTAATTTCAGTTCTTTACTGCTTTAATATGAATGTATGGTAAAACTGTGGAGTGATTGAGTTCACAACAGCAATTTTTTCAATATGGGAAACAAAGATGGAATTGCTCTCCTGGACTTGAAATGTTTTCGACTTTCAACACCTACTCTGTGTGCCAGACTATGATGAAGACTGATGAACAACCAGAAAGAGAAACTAGAATGCTTGCAATCTGCAGCAATACAAAGAAGAAAGGGAAAGTGTTTGGCTATTGAGATCACCACAAATTTCTCTTTCTGCAACTCTTCTTGCCCTCAGTAGAATATTGCATCTGTTCATGCTCAAAAGAAAGCTGCTACAACTCCATAAGCTAATACAGAGAAGGAAACTATGCAGAGGAGAAAATCAACCAACAAACAACAGAAACCAAAAAAACCAAAACCAAAAACCATAACAAACCTTCCCCAAACCCCTGACATTAACAGTAAAAATAAATAGCTAAAAACATTGACCACTGCCCTTGCTCATTCTCCAGTACTCTAAAATAACTACTTTCCATTAGAGAGTCTGAGTAGTGCAGACATCATAAGACTAATCTAATCACAAGCTCATGTGTTAAATCAAGCTACACAGTTTTATATATTAATTTAAACTTTGAATTTTTCAGATATGCAACTCCTCGTCTCTTATATGGGATTTACTTCAGTCTGTATTTATAAAAAGCAGTATGCAATTAAGATATGAAAAAGAGTTTAAAAAGGGATGAAGAGTTTGAAGCACATTAAGTTTTCACCTTCTCTCACTTCTTTAAATAAGCTTGTTTTCCCTAGAAACTAGTGGTGAAATCTGATTGTAACTCCCATTGTACTTTATGGGTTGACTATGACTTCATATGTTCTTACACATTCCTCCTCTCAACTCTTTATCTCCACCAAATACAACAACACGACAGCAACAAACATTAAGCCCATTAAAGGCATTAAAACATAATCAGCAATATTTGACTATACATTCAATGCTAATACTCTCTTGGATGGATCTGATTAATTTTGTTTTTCATGGTTTAAAATTTTTCAAAGTTCTTCATTACTGCTGATGGAAGGTACGCCCAAATACTTTTGACTGGAGGTGAATAATGCATTCTAAGTTCTGAAAGATAAAGTTGTTTGAAAGAGTAATATAGCACATGTTTGAATATCATGAACTCATTCATAAAAGTAACTGATACAGCTGTTAAAACTCGTAATGGCAAGGCAGACATAACTGTATCATCTGTTTGTGGCAAAACGATAAGTTAAATCAGCAAAATCTTGCATAAAAGCTATTTTTTTTCATTATTTTTCTACAGTTCAATCACTAAAAATTGTAGAATAATTCATATTACTTGCACTCAGTGAACTTGCACTCAGTGAACTTGCGCTAATGTATATCACTTTCAGATGTAATTATGTGAGTGACCTTAGGTACCTCAATGATCTGCAATTCACTAGATTTTAATAGTTATTATTGAAATACTCCTGGACATGCATGAGAGATTTTTAACTAATAATCTGAAATCTCACTATAAGAGTCTTCAATATTGAAAAAAAAGAATATTTTTCTTTTCTTTTTCTTTTTTTTTTTTTTTTTTTAATTAATAAATTTTTCTCATATACTATTGTTCAATTCTCCTTTTGGACTCGGATATTTGGGTAGAATTGCATTATCCTTTAAAAATGTGTGAAATAAACAAATAATCCTTTTGAGTATTTCCTAGTGTAGAGTAAAAGATTTTCCTCTCCATGAAATAATTATCTCTCTCTCTATTTCATTCCTTTAAGGCAGAGGCTTTGTTTAGAATATGCTTGTCTCAATGTAGTTATAAACTCTAGCAGATTTTATGATTTTGCAGTAACTGGAAAAATCTGACCATTCACAGACCTAAGGTTTTTCTTACTTGACACATCTAGCTAAAAGGGACAGACCTTTTTTTTTTTTTTTTTTTTTCCAAAGGGCCAGGTTTCACTTACCAAAAAGGAGAGGGGAAGCAGGAAGAAACTATTTTGTTTGCATTAGTGTTTTTTTTGGTGGTTGTTTGAATCCTGCTACGGAATTAATATATTAATAATTATTAATATATTAATAAATTCATAATTTTCTCAGACTACAGGTTTCCTTGACAGTGATTGAGACATTAGGCCACATGCAAACCAGACTAGACTCAAGACAAAGAATATTGCATAATACCTTCTGTGTGATCAAATCACAATGCATTGGCATAGTACAACAGTAAAAATGATCACAGAATCACAGTCAAAGAATGGTCGGGGTTGGAAGGGACTTCAAATATCATCTAGTTCCAACCCCCCTGTCATGGGCAAGGTTGCCATTCACTAGATTAGACCTGGCCTTTAACACTTCCAGGGATAGGGCATCTACAACCTCTCTCTGCAACTACAAGAATTATATGTAACAAAAGATGTAGGTAACAAAAGATGTAGAATAGTTACTAATTCCATTGTCTCCTTTTTGCAGAATCATGATTTTCTTTTAAAGAATTTATCTGCCACCAGTGAATATAGCCATAAGTAATCTAATAAGAAAGGGAATCAAATAAAGTCTCTTAATCCATTATTAACAATAGGCAACTAGTATCACTAGGGATCTATTTCACAATGTCAGAAGATTGTCTGTAGTTCTCATCCTTTGAAGACAAATAGCTACTAAGTTATTTGATTTTCCATCTCTTTAACAGGGCATGACAGCTTTAGCATGTGTAGAACAATATAACTATCCTGACTTAAGTTTCATTATACACTACTGTGGTGACCACTGATATATTTTTTTTTACTGCCTCTCTGCTTTAATAGTTTCTTGGACATTTGCTATAAACCCTGACAGAAGTACTTCAGGAGTCTGTGTTAGGTATCAGTTTATACTAACATAGTGTTTTACAGGGACTTACGCTGTGTTTATAACCAGTGTAGAAGGCCAAAGTTTTCTTGGAACAGGCTAACAGGAAAATCATTGAATCAAAACATGTACTACCAAGAAAAAAAGACAAACTTCTAAGCTGTTCCCATGTTTACCTCCTAGTTTTATGCTCACATGTAGTGCAACTTCAACTATAAAAAATTATTTCTTGAACTCGGTCTTTAGTGCTAAATTAGCATGTAAAATTAGCATGCATCTCACACTGTATTACAGAACTTCTTTCAAAAATATGAAAAAGCCCCTATGATCAGATGTGGAGAATCAGACGAAAAGGGCAAATTTTTCACCCAAGCCACTGATAACCATATTTTTCTTGACATCTTCAGCTGTGGAATGCTATTTTCCCACCCACAACTTTGCCTAGAAAACATCTCAAGACTTTTTTGATCTCTCATACCACTATATATGTGTTTTCATTTCAAAGAAAAGAATAGAAAAGCATATAGAGGTCAGAGTTAGGGTACATGCAATTGGCTTTCATATAGCTTTTGAGAGATTTTTGGGTTTTAGGCAGACTATGACATTCCATAGTACAGTTCCAGCATTCTTAAAAAAACAATGGTACAAAACCAGAAAAATCTAAAGGGGAAAATATGTGCATCTGAAATAGCTGAAGAAACAGTCTCCTTAATTTGCTGAATTGAAAATACTCTAGAATGGCTTTGGTATTTTCCTCTTTAGAAAGAGACAACTCTGCATTTCATCCAGAAAGCTCATTTGAACTTACATAATTTAAAGGATCTTTTCTAAATGGAAGAAAAGTTGGTTCTTATAATTATTCCAGAAAATTTTCCAACACAGGTCTCTAAAGCTGCATGTACACTGTAGAGATTGACAAACCAGCATACTAATTCTTCCATCTTTCAGAAAATGGACATATTATAGAGAAACCTCATTTTTATGACATAAAATCATTTGAAAGCCAACAGTTTAGAACTTTGACATGGCTACTGAAAGTCACAAGTAGTTTTGTTTAGCTATTTTTCCAGATAGGAACCATCTGGATAGGGAACACTACATTCCAGTTAGGGAAGATAAATTTTTTATAGTGCTTTATTTGCTTTGTTAGGAAACTGGAGTGACTGATGACAGTGCCTCTATAA
The DNA here is from genome assembly GCA_035583235.1 of Hafferia zeledoni. Taxonomy (NCBI): domain Eukaryota; kingdom Metazoa; phylum Chordata; class Aves; order Passeriformes; family Thamnophilidae; genus Hafferia; species Hafferia zeledoni. Next base: position 10,564 of record JAWWEV010000232.1, read on the forward strand.
CAATAGATTGTAATTTTCATACATTAAAAATGAGTGAAGGAGAGATGGAAACATTCAGCAGAGGAACAGAAAAATCATGGATCTGACTGCAGATCTACTGAAGATATTCATCCTCTAAGTGTTTGCAGCCTTGCCCCTCTTATACGTTTTATCCTACACTCAAATTCTATGTGAATTCTTCCACTGTCTTCTATTTATTTCCATTCCTAAGAACCTACCTACGAAGTCATAAAAAAACATACATGGACATTGTATGCCTTCACCATACCAACGTCTTTACTATTGACACACCTGTTCCAACTTTCAGGGGAAAGAAAAAAATATTTTCTCAATTTCATAGATAAATTCTATTTTCTTTTTTTTTTTTTTTTTTTTTTCTGACTCTAGTCTCATTTAGTTATGGCTGAAGACTTAAGACTTTGCTCTTCCTCTAATTCTTTGTCAGAAGGAACCAAAAGTCTTTGAAAAATGTATTATCCACTCATACCACACAGTCCCTCACAGAGTTTGCAAAGAGTAAATTTAAAACCAATCTATGAAATCACTAAATATAAAAAAGTTATTAACAGATATAGAACAAATCTAACGCTCTCCTGGGGGGAAAAAAAAAAAAAAAAAAAGTCTTTGTTTCTTTCTCAGCAAGACCCATGCTTTTTATCAAGGACAAGCCAAATTGCTACGGCTCCACTTTCTATTCTTTACTCATCGCAGAAATCTCTAAAAAATGTTTTAAACCCAGAAATTCCCCAAATAGATAACAAACCTAATAATGTAAGGATAATGTGGATGACATGCACCTCATAAAAGGTTGATATTGATATGTTTTTGTAATTGAATGGAAAGGTCAGCAAGAATAACACTGAGTTTTTAACATAGTGAGTATAGATCTACATTTCAGTGAATAATCTGATATGGACAAAGTCAAATACAGCAATATGGATAAATCAATTTGGCTTTCTTAAGAGGTCAGGACTGATAAGGAAAAAAAACCAATACAAAATAACAGCTTTTCAGTAAAGTGCTTAACTTTGACAATTTTATTCAACATCATTAATCTCCTCGAAGCATGCTTTGCATACTTCAGCTATTAAAAAAACTGAACAAACTTGTAAGTCCATAGAATTAGAAATTGTTACTCTTCTTCCATATATTTTTTTTAAACTTGTTTCATATTTCTTGATGCTGCATTTGCCATGTGATTAAGTTGCTTGGAAATCAAATAATAATAAATTACAAAGGATGGTTCATATGAGGCATATACATCAGCAGTTTTCTGGTAACATTGGTATATCTCTGAAAAATTCTTTAACATTCTTTTCACTATACTAGCCAAGGTATTAATATTTTCCATGTTTATGCAAATAATACAGACCTATGGAAAAGACTTTACGATTAATATACCTTTAAAATAATAATAAAAAATCTGAAAGGTAGTATTAATGTACATTACATAGATACTAATTCTCCAATTTAACAAGCTAGGATCCATAACTGCATTGTATTCTTTAACTTTTACCTCAGTAATATGCGACCATTTAGTTTGAAGTATCTTTTCCTTAATATCTTATATATAGCCAATATCAGTGAAAGGTATCAATATATAAATTGAAGATATCAGGTAATCAATACGTTGTGTACTACAAGGGAAGACAGTGAGTGAACAGATATGGACTGAAAAGTGAAAAGCAATGCTAGTTTTCTTTTCTGTTTACAGAAAGGTATGACAAGACTTCACTTATGGTCTTAGCAGAAAAAAGAGAGTAAACAAGAGGACATAAATTATTTTGTGTGATCCACAAAAGTAGAGTCTACTTCTCCACTCAGTAATCAGCAATGATTTTCCCTTTAAGTTTTATTTCTTAATTCACCTCCCTCTAGCCTAGATATAATCTCATAAAATATCTTCTTTAAAACATATTTAAACGTTTTCCCTTTTGGAATTGTCCATACTTACTTTTTATAGTGCTGTGACCATCTCACAGTTGCAAGTAGTTAAAGAATTTATTGCTGAAGAATACATATTTGCACAATATTTAATTATATTGGCACCTATACAAGTACTGACATATCCAACTGTAGCCCATAAATCATGAAGAGAAAACACATCTTGTCATTAGCAGTTACATACCTCTAACTGTAGAACACAGTTCAACACAATATATTTTTCATATGTCGATTTTCTACATATCACATAACTATTGTGATTCCTTCATAAAATACAGAAAACTGAGGAAAGAGAAGGTGGTAATGAACACATCAAATTGGTGATTTTAAATGTAATCTGTTTGAAATTCTCAACAGTAATGATGGTTCATACTACAGTAAACTGTCATTGAGGCTTAAGAGATGTATTTCTATAAGTGTAAAATTCTCTAACAAAGGTAAAATAATAGTTCACAAATTAGAAGAAAAATTTCATGATGACTCCATATTTATGACTAGACACTAAAGCCATCTAGTTTGTCCTATTTCATAAAGAACATACAATCACTTAACTAATGGTTTAGCACAAGTATTTACAACTACCTGAAACAGATTCAGGATATTATGCAGTTAAGTTACAATCACTTTTCCTAAAACGTTCCTGTTAGTAACTCTAATAAATAATAATGTATACTGGGATAATAGCAAAAATCTGCACAGCTAGCCAGTTAAAAAAGCTGATTATTGCAAACGCCATTGAAGCTCATAAGAAATTCACTGATTTCTTCTACAACCTAAATTGTCAAAAAGGTGAACATAATATTAAGACTGACAAATACATATAGAATTCATGATCTGTTTACTAAACAAAAAAACCCCAACTTTATCTAACAAGTAAAAGTAAAACTAAGCTGTTGTCCTTTTTGTTTTGAATTGAAAATTATGGGAGTTACTGAAGTCTACACAAAAATATCTGCATACTCAATTCCTTTTGTTTTTTTAAGAGCTGAAATGAATGAAAGACATTGTGACTTTCACAAGGAAATACGCTGAAAAATTTGCAGATAAATTAATAAATATAGAAAATAAACAACTTGATACTTATTTTTAAAAATAAGTTAAATGCTATAAGTTAGAATGTGTCATCAAACTTTTCTGATACTTTGACTCAGTTCTGGAGATCAAAAAACCACACAATTCGAGTTGACTCCTTTACAGCTAACTATATAGAGAAATAGAGAAGAGAGCTCCTTGAGGCAGTTCTTCTCAGTGATATTTTAATTAGGGCTAGTGACCTTCAAAAAATCAGGCAATTTAAGAAGTGAGAAAGAATAAGGTATTCACTGGATTTTCAAAGGAAAGAAAAGATCACACAGAAATCTTCACTAGAAATGAGTAGTGTTGCTATAATTGCTGAATCACTTATTTAAAACACAGTGAAATATTCTTTTAAAATCTAGCAAGTTTTATACAAGGGACGAAATATGCCAGAAAGTCCATTTAAATCTACTTGCCTATGACCTTTAAAACAAGTGGTAGCAAATGTCACTGTGTGGCAAGAGAAAATGTAGATTTAAATGGGTTGAACGCCAGTCAACTAATTCCCTAACCATGGAAATGTATGCTGATAAGATTAAAATACATGTCAAGAAGAGGAATAACATTAATTTCCATTTACAAAAAGGCCCTAAAATATAGAGACAAGAAAGTACACAGTACTAATACATATAGATTAATAATGTTGTTTCTCCTAACATGATTCACATTACTAACAATGAATCAAAATACATATAAAGCACAACCTTGTAAAAATTTAGGAAATTCTATGCTGTTAGCAAGGCCATGAAGACAGGATGAACACATGGAATCCTAGTCAGCTAAAAACTGTGCACAGGGGAGGTCAGTTATCACCTGAAGGTGATATTGGCAAAATAAAACATTTACAGTAAGATGTATATTAACATTTTACTTCAACAATCAACAGAAATTTTATACATGTTCTTTTTGTATAACCAGTGTGGAACAGAACAGCTTCAGAGGAATAATGTTAGATTTTAGTAGTGTTATACCACAAAAACAACACAAAACCCAACACTTAGATCTCCAAATTCCTATTTCTACTTTTGGAACTCTGTAATTTCAATGTTTAAAAAGTTTTCTAAAGGAATTTCAAGTATCTAAGAGGGAAATGTAAAAATTATATGACTATGCTGTAAACACAATATACTGTTACAACAACTAACATACTATTAAAATATTATGCTCATCACCATATCAGGGTTAAGATATTATATACTCAAAATAAAGCTGAGGTTTTCCCTGAAATCCAGTGAATAAAGATTTTATAAAAATTCAGTTCTTTTACTTTGGTTAACTTTAAACCTCAGGAATTATACTAGGCATAAAAAAATTCATGTATGACAGAAAAAGTCCATTTCTGAAAGTATTTTTGTTACATTTAAGAGAGTGGCAGGAGTAAAAGAAAAGGAAGCTGAATGTAGGGTCTGCTATTATTTACCTGCTCAACTGGCCTTGAGCAAACCGAATACACCCCATTCAGATCATAAAGATGAAACGTTTTCTTCAAAGACAGCTTGATTTTTTCAAGCCTACAGTCTGTTGTAGAAAATAGGGGCAATATCTTCCAAGCCAAGGAACAATTTTCCCCATTCATTTTAAGTCATTTTCAGGCAGGCACATGGGCTCAAGCACAAGCCTCTCATATTAGAATAAGAATGATATAATCAGTGTCATATCATTCTAAAGCAGCCAGCACCTGAGAGGGAAAGAACTAATTTTTTTTTTCTAGTTCTAATACTTTCTATGGCATTTACCACTCAGCTGACATTACAAGACAACCAATAAATAGAAACAATATAGAATAATTCATCATCTCTCACAGTGAATTAGTTTCTGGAAAAATGGTGTGCCACCATCAGCATATTTAGAGTGCAGATAATCAGAGGTCTAAAGAAGGTAGTTACCTTAATGAAAAAGCACTATTGATATTTTGCAAAAACAACTCAAGATAATGACACTGCCATTTACAGGATTTCTGCGTATTAGAAGCATGGATATTACTCAAGCTCAGGCTTTTTTAGCACAAACTCACCAGCGAAACATACAGAGAAAGGCAGAAGCTATGAACTGGTTATTTGTTTCTCTTGCACTACTCAAACAGAAGGCTGCAGTTGCTTTTCTATTCCTTATGTTGCAGCAGGTAACTGTGAGAAAAACAGTGATAGAGATCCGCCCCTGAAACCAACTCTAGTATACAATTAAGAGTTTACCCAGTGGAAGTGTTTAAAATAACAAAGTATCATCGCAACACATTTACATTTGTTTCCCTAAGTTCCTGTTCATTCAAGACTGCAACAGTAACACATACATTTAAACAAACCTTTGAATGTCTAATTCCAGACTATACTTACTGCTGCATGCTGCTCAACTTGCTTATTTTCAAGGCATCTTGCTGCCCTTAGTTAAATATGCTTTTTTAAACTATGTGTGTGTCATTTTTTTCCCACATATGGTCTGCCCAAACACATGCAAGTGAAAATAGATACTATTCCTGTTTTGGCATTAATAATTCCTTAAATGTTTATCCACAATTAACACAGATTTTATTTAAATCACTGCATTTCTTTGCTGTTGTTTTAATCCTTTCCCCCTTCATTTTAGTTTATATTAAAAATTCTGGGACAGGTTAACCTTGATGCATATATCCATCTGTTCACCCACTATCAGTTATTTTATACAGAACATTAATCATTGTGACTGCTAAATTAGGCTTACTAGATTTCCATTTAAGTGTCTAAAAATAGCAGTGTGGTCAGAGTGCTTTTAAAACTGAAGTGGATACAGAAACGCAAAAGCTTAGCAGGTAAGTTGAGAAATTTTAATGCTCTAAATAATCAAAATTTCCTCATCAAAAGTGTAAGCTTATGCATGCAACTGGTTTCACAAAAGCTACTGCATAATAGACCCAAGCCTGTATTATTCCATCTTAGATTTCTTGTACCTCTGATTTTCTTCATACTTGATTTTTCTTCTTCCCCTTCAAGCTCCTTTTACCCCAAGTTATTCTCCTCCTTTGCTCTTTTTCTGACTCTTCCTCCATTGACCAGCATTTTTCTCCACTGCACCAAGAGCAACAAGTGCTCCCATCAAGTGCCCCCTGAGTTCACAGACATCATGAAGCTGAGTGGGAGTGTCAAACTGCTGGGAGCTAAGAAGGCTCTTCAGAGAGCTCTGGACAGGCTGAGGCCAGTTGTACGAAGACTAAGAAGGCAAAGTGCTGGGGGTTCTGCATTTAGGTCACAACAGCTCCATGCAATGCTATAGGAGTGGGGAAGACAGGCGGGAAAACTGCCTGGCAGAAAAGAACCTGGAGCTGCTGATCAGCAACTGGCTGAACATGAGCCAGCCGTGTGCTCAGGTGGCCAAGAAGGCCAATGGCATCATGGCCTGTATCAGCCACGTGTAACCAGGAAGTGATCATCCCCCTGTACTCAGCAATGGTAAGGCTGCACTTCTAATCCTGTGTCCAGTTCTCGGTCCTTCTCTGAAAAAAGGTTGCAATAGGGTGGGGGTCAGCCTCTTCTCACAGGTAATAAGCAATAGGACAAGAGGAAATGGCCTCAAGTTGCACCAGGGGAGGTTTAGATTGGATATTAAGGAAAAAAAAAACAACAACACTGAAAGGGTGGTCAAGCATTGGAACAGGCTTCCCAGTCACTATACCTGAAAGTCTTTAAAAGACATGTAGACGGCACTTACAGCCATTGTTTAGTGCTGAAGGTGTCAGTGCTGGTTTAATGATCGGACTCCATGATCGCAGAGATCTTTTCTAACCTAAACTATTCTGTGACTCTATGAGCTGTTTCTCTTTCTGAGTTCCAGTTTCACAATTGTAAGCTTTCCCAAGCAAAGAGTGCATAAAACGCTGATGGAGTGATAATCCCTACCCATATTTTCAATTGTAGAGATACATCAGATTTATTTTTATGCAAATTCTCTTTATTAGAACCTGTATCACTCAGTTTTCCACAATGGAATATCTCTGCACTCGTGACTGTGGGAGTATGTATGCACATACAAGAAAATATTTCTTCAATAGCAAGGAAGACAAAGAGGCCAGGTCTTGCTATCCCTCAGTAACATTTTACATGGTAAGCAAAAGGCTTCAAAATTGTTATTCAAAGTACTATTTCTGACAAATATAAAAGATAAGCATCTATTCTGGAACTGAAGAGGAACAGTAAGACATCATATGAGACTAGACACATCCAGAACATTTCTGACAGTACTGAGATGTTTGCATTTAATTTCTCCTAGAACTGTGCAGATGTTAAAACTGATAACTCACAATCTTTTCTTAAATGAAATTACTTAGCAGTTTTCATATCTCAATTGTTTTCCCTACCCAAAATTTACTAGTTCATAGGGTGCTGTAATTATATTCAGTGTAATGAAATTAGTACAGAATTTTTCCAAAAAAGTAATTTCAAATTCATTACTCTGAGCATTTTGTCAGGAAATGCCAATTTTAACACTTACAGTTACTTAGCTGGGGAATTTAAACATATCAGTGCAATCTCTGTACATTCTGAAAGCAGACCAGGATATGTTCCTGATTATGGCAGCAAGCTGAATAAAAATCATGAACCATTCATAAAAGCACTATCCTAAAAATAATTTGAAAATGGCAAATCCATTTACAGAACTCACATTCTAACAGACAATTCTCAAGTAGAAAATTGAAAATTCATTGAATAAATTATTAGTTATTAATTCTTCACCTCTCTGTATTCTCCTCCTCACATTAAGTAATAAATGTGGGAGAGGTTTGCCCTGAGCCACATGCACAACACACTGGCCAAAGAGCTGACAGGCTGGCAAGGTCAGTGTAA
>JAWWEV010000233.1:0-18375 GCA_035583235.1 Hafferia zeledoni
GTTGTTTGGGGGGTTTTTTTGTTGTTTGGGGGGTTTTTTTGTTGTTTGGGGGGTTTTTTTGTTGTTTGAGGGGGGTTGGGAGTTTTTTTGTTTTTCGGAGGGTTTTTTTGGGGTTGGGGGGGGGGGGGGTGGGGTTTTTTTGGGGGGGCTTTTGGAGGGGGTTTTTTGGGTTGGGGGGGGTTTGGGGTTTGTTTTTTGGGGGGTTTGGGGGTGGTTGTTTTTTTGGGGGTTTAGGGGGGAGTTGGGTTTTGGGGATGTTTTGGGGGGTTTTTTGGGTTTTCAGGGGGTTGGGGTTTTTTGGGGGGGGGTTGGGTTTTTTGAGGTTTTTAGTGTTTTTTCTTTTTGGGGGGTTTTTTGTTTGTTTTTTGGTTTTGGGTTTTTTGTTTTTGGTTGGGTTTTTTATTTTTGTTTTTTTTTTTTAATAATCGGAATTTCAGGCAACTAATTCTGAAAGTTATTTTTGTGCAAGGCTGCTGCTAAATTTCTAACTTCCTGCTAATATACCTGATGGGGAAATTCAGGCAAATTTCTTTGAACTGTGCCAGGGGGAAACTGGGGGCGAAGCAGAACGAGAAGCGCCCGTCGCTGCAGCGATTCCTCAGCACCTACTCCTGGGCAGAGTACGAAGAGGAGCACTTGGCAGCCAAGTAAGTCCAACAGCAACCTCCTCAAAGGTGTGAGCAGGGGGGCTTGGCTTGGTTTTAATGAACATTAAAATACCAGCTCTTGTGCATTTAGCTTGATGGCAAAGCTCTGGAACTGTTGACTCTTTGCCTACAGAAATGAGCAGGCAGAATCACCCACTGAAGTGCAGGAACAACCAAGCAGGAAGGAAAGTGTCTCTGAGAAAGGGAAATGTCCCTCCCAGTGGACCCTGAAGTCAGTGTAAGTCTTCTCACACTCCTCATGAGTTAAAACAATGTTTGTGTGGAAGAGGGAAGTGGTTGGGTTTTAATGCTTACTCAAACCACTGTGAGTGTTCTTGGGTGCCAGAGACTCAACTCTCCAGGAATTCATGACTAATCCTGAATGCTGAGGGAAAGAGGAGCCTCGTGTTGACCCCTTTGTGGGAGCTGTTACAGCTCAGCTACTTGGTCATGCTATTGTGTAATGTTGTAAAAATGATGAAGGATGACACAAGTAGTTCCCCAGACTAACTCCAGAGCAGCCCAGCTAATGCCTCTGACTCTCTCAGCTCAAGGAGGAGTGTTGTCCTGCAGGGGTAGCCCCTGCTTGGCAGGGGAGAACAGAACCATTTATTCCACCTGAACACAGAATGCTAAACCTCCCCCCTGGAAGCATTTCTGACTGAGGGGGAGACAATTATGCAGTGTGTGAAACTAAGGCAGCAAGGACAAATATGTATTATATTCTATTGTTTCATAAAGGATGGAGGTACCAATGCCATGAGAAGTCCAGGATTGGGATAGGCAGGGAGGGTAAGGCTGCTCCCAACCTCAGGGATGGCACCAAGGCCATGGAAAGCAGTACGAGGCCAGAACTTTCAGTGCTTTCTGCAAAAAATAATCTTGTAAAGCAGTTTTTGTGAATGCTCTTCAGAACAGTGTGGGCTACAGGGAGCAGGGGTGCACTGGGAAGTTGGGGGAGCCACCTAAAACTTTCTTTGTTGAAGATGTGCCATGATCTGGTAAATGGATTGGAGTTGGCCCAAGGGTTGGACTTGATGATCTTGGAGGTCTTTTCCAACCCAATCATTCTATGATTCTATGAAACCCAGAACACAACCTCCAGTACCAAGCTTGTCCCTTTTGACCAAGATCTCTATGGTTTGGGATTTTTTTTGAATTTAGGGGTTTTTTAAGGTGGGGTGGGAGGAGCATGCAAGTTTTGAAGGAAAACTGAACTGCTCTCTTTACTCTCCTGCCCAGGTACAACTCTGTGTCATCGTGGGCATCCCACTTCAAGGCTTCCTTTTCCAACACCAACAAAACCCTCTGGGTTTCTGTTTCCATCCTGGTGCTCCTGGCTGCCCTCACCAGCTTCCTGACAGGGCTGTCCCTGCAGAGACCTGCAGCTGCAGAGCCTGTGGGGCCTGGGGACTCCTGGACATCACTACAGCAGCTGCTGTGGCCCTACACAGGACTGCGACACAACGGGCCCCCGCCCATATAACAAAGGTTCTGCCTCCTCTAGTTGTACTTTCCAAGCAGCTGAGATAGTTTATTTAAGGTTACCTGTTTGGATTTTGTTCTCTTGGGTTGTGGGTATTTTTGGGGAGATTTTTTTCTTCTTCTTTAAAGCATGACTTGAAATGAAAAAGTATATATATATATTTTTTTCCCTCCACATTCTGACAAAAGTCATCTTTATAAGTAGCTAAAAGGGTCTCTGTTCTGTTCAGGCTGACAATTCTAAAGGAGCTAAAACTAAATACGACTAAGTGGTCTTAGCCACAAGAGAATGAAGAACTTATTTTGCTTGAACCAAGAGAAAATGTTTGCATTTTAGTCATTGAAGCTGTTTCAGTGATTGAAGAGAAAAAGACTGGAGACTTTAAAATGTAACTTTATTGAGAACTTTGATAATAAAGCTTTAAAAAAAAAAGTAGTATTTAAGAGTATGTTAAAACTCTTGTAGCAAGGAGTAGCTGATACACAACATCACTGAACAGGAAGCTGGCTCCTTCCACTCTCTCCATTGCTCCTTTGCTGGCAAAATCCTTAAGCTGATGGTAGAGTGTGGAATGAAATTCAGAATCTTCTTCCAGCTCTTCTGAAAAAGCTTCACTGCTTTCAGTGATTTTGAGCTTTTGTGCTTTCTGACCATTGAACATGTAAAGGGACCAGTTGTTGTTTTTGACAGAATCTGCTTCAAGATGCTCACTTACCTATTTCAGGAAAAAAAATGGACTGTAAGCTGAAGCCTGTGCCACTGCCAGAGTATAAATTCTAGTGTGAAATTCAAAATGCTTGAGTATAATACAGAAACAAACCCCCTAAACCAGTATTAATATTAGCTCTCTGTCCTTAAGAGACTGGGAACCAGGTACTGTATAAAAACCAAGATCTTCCATCTATTTTGCCTCCAAAATCCAAGGTCTAGGCTCTCCTGCTGCTGCTCCTGACTCCTAGGTAGGTGCAACAGGCATAATTTATTCTAGTAATTAGTACTTTAGGCATAATTTATTTTAATTTTTACTCCTGAGACCAATATTGAGTCATGCATTTAACTAGGGAGTGAGAAAGCTGCTCAAGGTCTCACCAGAAAGGTGTGTTCTTTATCTACAGTCTGTCCTGGGAGGAGCTTTAACCATGTGTTGTAGTTCAAAGGTACAAACAAATCAGCACCTGAGTTGCTCATTCCCTCCTTTGCAGCAGGGAGCAAATGAAACTCAACTAAACCCACCCACCTGGAACAGCACGTGCTCTGGGCCTGCTGCTCCATTCCACTTGCTGGAGGCAAAAGCAAAGGCAGATGCCACCAGAGCCATCTGTTGGTAGGCCTTGAGTTCTGCCAGGGCAGCCTGGAAGGCAAAAATGCAAGTTAGGCAACCTCTCTTTCTGTCAGTCCTTTTCCCTGTGTTTTACAAATAAAAGCAAAAGCTTCTTTTATCCAAAATGCACCAGCTCAGCTGGCAGGGCACATGTATGTTCTGCACTGCAGGTCTTCAGGCAAGGAAGAGTGAAAAGAAAGTGCAAAAGGGGTGGAAAAAACACCAGGAAAGCACTCACTGTTGCACTCACCTTCCTGGTGACAGGGACATAGTGGTGAGAATACTCTGCTGGGAAAATGTTCACACCAGCTGTTTTCAGAGCTGCTCTGAGGGCAGGTGGACTCATCCATTGGCCTGTGATGTGGGAAAGCACATCCTTCTCTTCCACCACTACTGCAGCCAACATACACTGATGGCCCTGTTGTACAAAGCAGGGAAAACACCTTACTGGGCATGGAAGCTCTTCCCTGCTTTAGGCACCAAACATGAACATCTGTGCTGCTCTGGGTGTTCCATACATTATCTGCTGCTCTGGGCTTTGGAATTCCACTTACCTCTCCTGAACAAAGCCACTTTTCTCTAGGAATTCAGAGAATACCCAACTGTACTGCCCCAGGCTGACTTTTTGCCAATCATGATTTATACATTAATGAACATTTGGTCCTTGTTTTTTTCTAAAGGTTCAATAGGCTGCTTGAAATGCTTTTCTTTCTCTTGCTATAGTTGACATCTCTCTATAGAGCTGCTCTAGAGAGAGAAATAATTTTCAAGTCTCCAGAAACAGTCTTTAATACAGCAAGGCAGGGTCCAGAGCAAAGCACTTCCTGAACTTTGCTGAGCAATCACACACATTTTTCCCTTCTGACCAACTCACTGAAATTTAAATAACTAGTACAGTGCTTGGAAAGGAAGAGATCCCTCTCATTTTAACTGCCACAGAGTCAAACTGGTCTTGTGGAAGACCCTGAAATGCTTAGTAAAGGACATTGATAATTATGGTTGTGTTTTTTTTAAAAAAACTAACAAAAAATTTTTACCTTAATTTGGATCTGAATTGTTGCAAAGACTGTAATAACTCTAAGGAGAGCTTCATCCAGACCAGTAGGTTGTAATTCCCAGGCCTTGTAGGGCAGGTGGAGATGAGCATCCTGCAGAAGTGCTACAGTGTAAAAGCCACCCATCTCAAAGGTGATGCTCTTTTCTTGTGTTTCATATGTTATGTTGCTGATCCCATCAGTTCTCCACTGCTGGCCTGGACAGAAAGGATGAAAAAATACAAAGATATACAGGTAAAGCTTCTGCTGGGTGGGGAAGAACTGGTAAAGACACCCCCAGGTTAACTAATAGTCACAGCTAAAATATCAGGCACAAAATAATTAATACAAGGCAAAAACTCCCCTCATTTTAATTGTCTTTAAGTATAAGATTGGGCTAACACTGACAGGAAAGCTGCTTAATTTCAAAAGAAAAGAAATGCAAACACTAAAGCAACTGTCATTTCCTGTTAACAGCAGTCCACAAGCTCATCTTGAAGAATAATTTTAAAGATTTTAATAGGGTTTTTTTCCTGAATGTCAAGTCAGAAGGCTGTTGTATTTATCTAATAACTAGAACATAAGTTGGTTTTTAATATATGAATTTCATATTGTAACTTAATAGGTGTAGTTAGGAGGTAGTTTGGCTAAACATGGACTTTATTTGAGCAAAACTTGATTTGTGGGATGCAGTTTTATTGCTGCCTGTTACATGGTGTGTATTTTTTTCCATTCATAGTAAAAAGCCTCAACAAAGCAATCCATTATTAGATATGGTGCAGGGGCAAAAGAAAACAAACAGAAAACCCCCAACAAAAACAAAAAACAAACCCCCAAAAGCCCAATCAATTAACTTTGAAGTCCCCAACTTATTTCTGGGCTCTGAATTGGCTCTTATCTTTACAGGTGACTTCTGACAACACTCAAACTCAGGTACAAATTCCAACTTGAACTAAATTTATGTTTTAAGTTGATACCTGCAGGATCCCACCGGGCTACCACAGGACTGGCAAAATACACCACATTTTCAGGCAGCCTGAGGGTTATTTGTATTGCTGAATCTGTGGCATCCTCAGCCTCTTCTGGGGAATATGGAAATGCCTCCAGTCCAACATCCTGTAACTTGGGCCAGATGGGAAAAGGACAGGGAACACTTTTATTAGAAAGTGCAACAGCCTACTTGGGTGTTTTTTTTTTTGTTTAAGTCCCTTAAGGCAGTGCCACACAGTGGGCACAGTCATTTCTTAACAGGGCCATAGTCCCAACACACCAAGAGCACCTGAGAGGCCAAAGAAGGTCTCACTCAAAGGGCAGGAGATGTGAGTGGTGAGGCAGGTCCATGTGCTTGGCTGGGAGTGAGGAGCCCACAGCCCCTTGACCTACCACCCCCAGTCCTGCTTTCTTGCTTTGAGTGGGAATTTTGCTTTTTAAAGGGTTTCAAATCCCTGATGTAGGTTAGCACTGCCCCAGGCTCCAGCAGTTGGAAAACCAGGACACAGTGACTCCAATCCTCAAGTATCTTGCAGAGCCTGGGACTGAACTGAACCTGCTGTCATTTTGTTACCAGCCTAGGAAAAACTAAAATCTTCTCACTGTTTTTACTGTGGCCAAGAGGATTTTCCAGCACAGGGATCTGTGCTGGCCCTGCTGATGAGCACTGACTGAGCCCACAGTGACCACACAGGTCCCCTCAGCTGCTCCAAACGTTGACCAAGAAAAACGATCTAAAAAACTTTGTGCTTTAAGCTGCTGCTCAAGGAATTGTGGACACACCTCTGGAAGAGCTTTCCAGGGATGACAGGGAAGAGACCTGCATGGCTGGAATCCTTTCCCTCACTCACCTCCACCATGCTCCAGTCCCTGACTTCTATGGCCTGAGGTGGAATCTGCAGGGCATCGATGTGGAACACACCACCCACCGGCACAAACTGCTGCAAGTCAACATTTTCAGGTTCTGCTGGTGCCTCTGCTTTGTGTCTTATCTCCTTCTGCAGCAGTGGATCCCCTTCTGAAAAACAACCCAAACAACAACAGTTTACTTGGTGCTCAAACCAAGACACTGAAATTTCCCACTACTGTTTGTTCTGCATTTGAAGAGCTTCACACTCTGCAGCATTTCAGCCCCATCTGCTGGTGTTCCACAGACCTTCTACCAGGTAAAGGAAATGTGGGGAAAAGAGAACTCACTGGGCAATGAAAAGCACTTCTTGTCTCGGCACTGGGGAAAATAGAACTCACTGGGCATTGAGAAGCAGTTCTTGTCTTGGCACTGAGCTTTTAAACAGGTTACTCTGTGCTCTGAATTTGTAGCCAGTTCAAAATGCTTTCTATAGGAAGAAGGTTTTAGTGGTAAAACAAGTCACATCATTATTAACTAGAGAAGAAAAACCAAGGCATGTAATAGAGTTGGTTGTGGACAAGATTGGTGAGACTGTATTGATATGACAGAAATGAGGCAAATAAGAGGCACCTAAAATAAATAAAAAAGGCACCAAAAGGGGCTGAAGGTGGAAGACAGATGGTAATTATGAAGGGCAAGAAGGACTTATCATGAAACAGTTTTCAGCTAACAAAGATAATTCATATTTTTCTATGCATAAGTACTTATATATTACATTCATGTTTGAATTTAAGGTTTAATTCATTGGAAAATGTTATTGAGGCATCAGTGCCATGGACAAAAATGGTTAGAAATATTTTTCTAAAGAAATCAAAACAAGCAAGCCCACACAAAACATCACATGGGATGCTACAGAAGGAGAGAGAAGTTACTGTTGACAAGGATCATGAAAAAAATGTTCAATACTGTAAAAACAGCTACTGTAAGTGTTAGGAAATTTGCTTTGAGAGAGTGAGATCATGTCAAAAAATGACAACTATTTATATAAACTGCCTTCAAGCTTTTTTTAAAAAAAACAACGGGAAATGGTGTGAATTTCTTGTCATATTTAATTGCATTATGCAGGTGTTTTATTCCACTGTATTCACACAACACCACAATGTCCTTTTGAAGTTATTGTGAGCAAAAAATTTACAAGAATTAAAAAAACCATTTAATAGCAGCCACAGTGGTAGCTTGCACTTCAATTTCCTTTTAAAAATAATAATACAAAAAATGGTAATAGTTTGCAGGTTTTTTATTTCAGTCAATACTACAAGAAAACTCAGTTATGAAACCAAAGGATGACACAAACAATGCTGAAGAAATGGGTAATTTATGTGGGACAGATAAATTGCTTTATTTCCTAGAATTAGGCCTTGTTTTAACAGAGGGTCATATGAATCTTGCTTTAAGCACACAATTAGGTAACACCAAGGAACACTGAAATGGCAAACACTACATGCATTTGAGTAACTCCCAGAGAGCCTGGGAGATTCAAAGAGATTGTGTATCTCACCCAGAAACAAACACTACATAATAATACAGAAACTACACAAAGGGAACAAACATGCATCTGCACAGAAACATAAACAGGAACTAAAAGAAATTAAGTGTAGGGATAAATTCCATGTTGCTACTGAATTCCTTCCTACAACATAACATAGTAGGCATAAGGAGTTTTGTTATGCTGCAGATGAAAGGTAAGCAATGACCTTGGGATGATCTGTCCAAGATCTCTGACTTCCTCTCACTGTCCTCCCCTGTGTCCATGGCAGTGTGCTGTTCTTTCCTCAAGGCTTTCAGCTGTAGAGAAGAGAGTGTTGTGGGACAGGTGAGGGGAGGAAGATGGTTGTGAGCAAGGGACCATTTCCATTCCATTCTTTTCCCCCCCTGCCCCAGCCACACCCCACCCCACTGTCAACTCCACTCCTCCTTCCCTCTTATCCTTCCTTCACCTTCCCTTTCCCTTCCCTCCCTTTCCCTATGCCTTGATCCTACTCCTCATCTCCCACTCAAATGCCCACTCACCCAAGTTCCTCCAAGTTGCCTTTTGCTATAAAACACTCCAGACTTTGCCTCTCCTGCACAGCCCACACTAAGGAGTTGTGACTGGGCCTTGACTTTGCAAGAGCAAAGGGCAACGTCCCCTGGGAGGGTTTGGTTGTACCTTTCTCCCCTCAGGACCCGTTTCTTCTCCAGCAGGCACACTGGGTTCTTCTCTGGGTTTCTTTTCCTCTTCTCCTGGTTCTTCTGCACTGTCCTTTGGGTGCTCAGTTGCCTCTTTGCTCTCCAAGCTTTCCAGGTTTGGCAGCCCTTGGCAGAGCAGCCAAAGGGGAGACACGTGGTCGTAACGAGTGTGCAGAATGCGAACGGCAACGCTGCTCAGAGCCAGGGACTTGGGCAGATCAAATCCATGCTGGGCATCACTGAACATGTGACTTTTGAACCTGGGAGTGACAGTTGAAAACAAAAAAACAGTTAGATTGGCAGCACTTATTCTTGTATTTCTCCAGAGACATTCAAATCTCTTTGCAGATTTGTTGCTCTGTGTAAGAAACGGAGTGGGATGTCACGATACTGGCACTGACAGCTGTCTGTGAGAACCTCCCAGCAAAGCCAGAACTGCACTAAAGGCAGCAGGAGCTGCAAAAGAACCTCCTGACAGGATGACAGTGAGGCACAATCAGATGGCAGCTCTTCTATACAGTACAGTCGTGGTACAGCTGACTCATCTCAAGGGCAAATCCTACACAGGTGAAGCCACCAGCTGTCTGGGTTACATCAGCCTCAGCACCTTGCAAAACAATTCAAATAACACTTATTTTTGGATAAGATCAGCTGCTCACAAGTTCTAAGAATCTTCTGGTAAAGGGACATTCAGGTTTTAATTGCTGGTTGACTATTTGAAGTGCACCTCTATGCTGAACAAAGGTGGGCTCCTCCTGAAGGTCAGTGTGACATTATTCAGCCTTCCAATTATCTGAGCAAAGCTTACAGGAACAGGCCCTTACTCAAAGTAAACTCCTTTTTATTCCTCATATTTTTAGACTGGAAATAGGAAGTCTGCTCCAAAATCTTGGTTTGAAAAGTCTAACACTTAAATAACAATCTAATAAACCCCCATATCTTCAATTCAAAACCCACTCTGGAGCATCCCAGGCTCTACAATTTCTTTTCTAACACAGAATTGAGCACAAAGCCTCATTCACTGCTGTGCAAGCCACAGCAACAGCTCAGAAAACATTTAATGCATCACCAAGAAACATTATTTCCAAAGGAATTCCAATGCTCTGCATGAGTTTGATTGGTTTTCTTCAAAATTTGTTCCAGCAGTCACTGGTTCTACAGCAGCATTTTAAGATAAAAATTTAGATATATTTATATAGGGAAAAGATTATGAGAAATTGGTTCTTGGTGTTTACTCAGCTTTCATAGACAAGGCCAGGCCTCATTTCAGATGAAAAATTTCAGAGTGCTGTACCTTCCTTTCTTCTTCAGATTGACCCAAAGACAGAAAGTTACATTTTTGTCCTTTATGACTGCCTGCATATTTCCAGTTTCAGAATCTTCATACATACTAGCTGTCTATAAAGAAAAAAGCCAATTAAATAATATTTTCTTCTTATTTCTATCACTTTGATTTACTTACATTTACACTTGAATAAATAAAAATTAAAAAAAATACATGTAAAACTGAAAATACACCAGACCAGCTGTGTTGTTTTATGTACTAAAACACAACAGTTATAAACTCAAATTTCTTGGTTAAATGTGAACTATATTCTTTTTCTTCCTCTGACTTCATAAATTCTGTCAGCCAAATACTGCCCAGATATGGGTTCTGACATTATTACCTCAATGGCACTGCCTGTTTCCCTTAATCATGTGCCCTCAAAAATACTCCTCAAGACAAGTAATTAAAAAAAAAAAGTACTTACTAAGCAGCAATGGACTCATTGCACATTTTACAATTTAGTCAATATACAACCTGAGAAATGATAATTATTTTAGGAGTTTAATCCTAAGCTCTGTTCAGACAATCAAGAATTAAACATTTCTTCATTTCCAGAGGACTTTGGCTATGAACATACAACTGGTGCACCATTTCCTTTACTGTTTCTCCTGGTTTTGTTTCCTCCAGCAATATTCTTTTGCTAAACATACTTATATAGAGGATTAATATACTTGAAACTGCAAGATATGTGCAAGCCAGAACACTCATTCCCAAGCACTTTTCCTTTCCTTGATTAAATACCCTTCACTCTTCCCAAGATCTTAGTTTAGAAAATATTTTGTATTAAAAAATGTGCACAAGGCACCCTTATGCCTTTTTCACATTTCCAATTTTTTTTGTACTGTCAACTAAGTTTAATTTAAATCACTGAGGCAAAGCAGGAAACAAATTCCATTCAGCATCCTGCCTTGTTTTCAACATCTCCAAATCCCACAATAATTTAATCTTTAGCGACCTAATGATGAGAATTTCACCAATAAATGCCAGAATTTCAGATGTTTTGAAGAATTGCAAGTCTGGAATGTGCTACACACACGATTTGAGTATGCACAGCCATTTGGAGCTCACCTTGGATGCACAGCACAAATCCCAACTCCAGAGCAGTGGATCTCACCTTCAGCAGCTGCTGTGTAGCTCCATTGTACTTGTGGTGAAGCAGAGTCTGCAATTCCAGAATGGATTCCTGGTACTGGATTGCTGCTTTTTCTGCCATCTCAGTTGGTGGTGTGTCCATCAAAAGAAGCTGCAAGTTCTCAATTAACTGGAAGACATTATATGTGGGAAAAGGATCTCTGTTTTGACACCACCCTGAATCTGCTCTGTGTTCTGCCATGAAAGAGGAAGCAAATTTGCTGCCTTTATACCTGAAAAGATCTTAAGTCACAGAAATAAACAGCTCTGAAACTCGGCTAAGGCAGCATTTTTCAGAGAGACACAGTGCAAGAAATTCCATGATCAAAAGATCCATTTCTTTAGTCCAATTCCTTCATTCCTTGACCTGTGAGCTGTGAAATCTGAGCTTACAGTCACAGATCATTTATTGACCTGGACTGGTCAGATGATGAAGCCTTTTGATCCAAAATTAGTTTTAATGAAAAGTTGATGGCTGCAAACATATTTTTCAGTGGCAATAATCTCAACCATGGAATCCTAAATAAATAAAGACACAGAGAAATTACATTTCAATGTAATTATTATCAAAAAAAATCCTTGGCAGAAGGAGTTAGCAGTTGAAATTTTTGGGAAGGACTTGCACATTCCCCACTGGCTCAGACAAAACTGCAGCACCCAGGAGGCACTACTAGATGGAAAATAAACCTCAGAACCAAACCAGCCCAAGGAAACCTGTATTACACATGCAACTTTCCCCCTCCATTCCTGAAGACCCCATTTAATCTTCTGAAAAAGGCAGCATAAATTCAAATCAAATCCTAAAATTCTACACTGAAATGAAAATAAAATCCTACATTCACAGAGCAGGCCCAAATGGCTTGGCTTGGTAACTCCTGTTGGTAAACATCAATTTTGGGAACTCCTGATTTTACAGGGCATTTCACTGGCTCAAGGGGTACCCAGTGAGGCTGTTGCCCACCAAAGCATTTATATATGACACAAATACTTCTGAGATCAGCTCAGTTGGTTAAAACTTGGCTGTAATAATGCCAAGGTCATGGGTTCAATCCCCTGTGTGGGCCATTGACTCAAGAGTTGGACTCAATGAGCCTTGTGGGTCCCTTCCAACTCAGAGTAATCTGTGATTCTGTGAATTTATATGCTCTGGTTCCAGGTTTAAAATAAAAAGGAAGATGGATGAGGCATGCTAGAGCTCAGTGCAGAACATTGCACTTAAATCCCTTAAAAGCATATTTAAAGTTCATAGAAATCTTATTAGGGTTAACAATTTAAAAAAAGTAAAAACTCCAGTAAAACCTTTATGTTTTGAAGGGTACAGCCACAAAAAGAAGCAGAAACAGTTGGAGGGTTAAGGCTGAACCCAAAATACACCATTTTAACACTTACCTTGAGCACCTGGACCCCCTTCTCCATCACAAGCTGAACATCCTCATCCTGCTCCTCACGCCACAAGCTCAGGAAGGTGTTGAGTTCCCGCAGCACTGTCGGGTCGGGGCTCCCATCACAGCTCAGGTAGTGCTGCCACTGCAGAGCAGGGACAGAGGATTCAGCACGGGGGCTGTTGGAATCAGGGAAAAGCCAATTACAGTGGCACATTCACACCTGCATCTCACTGGGGTTCCAACACCACCTCAGCCAGGAGAAGAATCCCAGAATCCCAGACTATTCTGAGTTGAAGGGACCCACAAGGATCATCGAGTCCAACTCTTAAGTCAACGGCCCACACAGGGGATTGAACCCGTGGCCTTGGTATTATTACAGCCAAGTTTTAACCAACTGAGCTAAGCTTTGATATTAAAATCCTTCTGCCCTCCCAACACCTGCTGTTCACACTTATTTCTCAGTGGTATCTGTTCTCACACAGCTACAAAAGCAACAAATTCAGCACCTGCCACAAAGGAGGCACTGAAAGAATAAATGGTTGAGAAAAGAAAGGAGGAACCACAGGCAGATGGTTCTGAAAAACTGAAAATTCTTACACTGCCTAAAAGCCTCCACTCCAACATGTTTATTCCTCCTTTCTCTACCTCTACAGGAGATTTCCTCCCCCTTACCAGCACCAATTCAGCTGCTGCAGAAACCTCTGGTGGGAATGTGACATCCTACATTAGGCCTTTCTTAATAATTTTATTTTCAAATCAATTATTGGTCATCCTCCTAAGTGGAGGAAAGAAAAACTTAGTGGCAGACTAAACCCACTTAATGCTAAACATAAGCCCAACACTGGCTCATGGGATCAATTGATCACCTATAATGTAATTTTTTCATCCATATAATAGGATATTAAGGAAACATTGTCTCCCTGTTTGCTCTGAAGATTAAAAACACCACGTTACTGCAGATGGCATTACAGAGTAAAATGGATCTTTTAAAGCAAAAACACTGGTACAATTCCATTCCCTACCACTTCCATAAGCATTTCCACTGGATTCCAAGAAAGCAATGGCAGGTGAGTGCTGAGTACACTGGAAATGTCTGTATAAAAGATTGATGAGCCTTCAGTAATTAAAATATCTGATTTCTTTTATCTTTGCACTTAAAACAGGGTTTCACCTTCATCATCACATCCTTAAAATAACAGCACTTGTTCTTTGAGGAAAAGGATAAATTTTACGAAATAAAAAAATATAAATATATATAAATATAAAATAGATATAAATATATTAAATCTATAAATAAATATAATTATATACAAATATATAATATATATGAAAATATATATATAAAAATATAAATATATATGTATATTTAAAAAAATATATATGTTAATCTGAACTGAAATTGTACAGAAATAGATGTGGAAACTCAGCATCTGATGTTCTGTATTTCTTTTGCCCTAAATAAACAACAGACTAATACAAACTCTGGTATTTCCCATAATCTACCAGTATTTTATTAAAAGATTTATTTAAAAAAACACCCAGTTCTATTTTGCCCTTACTTTTGAAAACAAAAAAGCTTTATGTTTCTCCTTCCAAGAAACACTCACAAACAACAAGTGGCAATGACCACAAGCTGGAACAGGGAAATGCCAATTGCATTTAAATAAAATGAGCTGTCAAAGTGGCTGCTTAAAGATCCTGTGGTACCTCCCACCTGAAAATTCTCAAAACCCAACTGAGCACCTTGATGTGAGTTCAGAATTTGTGCAGGAGGTTGAACTCCATGGATTTCAGAAGTGCCCTGTAATGTGATTTATCCTATAATTCTAAATTTGTTCTGCTTTAAGAGGATTAAGTGATAAACAAGACAAAGGGAAAAATCCTCCACAAGTCAATTTAACCTTCCCTGGGACCAAAGTGCCCAAATCTCACATCACATTGTTACTGAGTGGATTCACATGGGAGGAATATTTCTATACTTCACTATTTCAAATTTAACTTTACAGCTACACAACACCCTTGTGTGACAATTCAACCCCCCTGAACTGCAGACATGGACTTTTAGCTGCATTTTCCTCTGCTTCCAGCTCTGACACGTGCCAAGTTTTGGCCAATCTCTCTCCCAGTGATGACTTGTGATATTCAGGAGCCACTGCAACAAATGTTTTCAATTGTCTCAAAATCTATATAAAAAATTTAAGCTTTTTTTGTATGAAATGTTTAAAAGTGGAATGAATTAAAGCAATAGAAAGGAAGGACAAAGGCTTTTGGCAAGAACCCTCACCTTTGCATCTGCTCTAGAATCCATTTTCCACTGCTGTGCAGACAGAAACTTCTGTTCCAGTGACTGAAACTCTGCTAGTTCAGACCCCTTTTGTTCTTGATACTGTTAAAATACAGACATATCAAACAGAGCAGTTAAAAGATTTGACTTCCTTCTTACAATTATTGTACAGAAAATAAACACATTTGGGATATTTGAGTAAGTTGTTATTTAAACAAATCCAAACACTGGTAACTTGGGGGTTTTTATGAAACATTCAATTGAGAAGACTCTGGTAGTTCACAAAATGCTATTGTCATGACATGTCATGATAGTTGCTGAGCCAGATGATAAATATAATGTGTCATATGGTTTTTAACCTCTGCCTTGAACAGTTTCTAATATCATCATCCTAATGGGAGATGCTAAAAATTGAAGAATACGTAGGAAAAATGTATGCAAAATTATTTGATTTTTTTCCTTATAATCTCTATATTTTTAAGTTCATCTTCTCCCCAGGGGAAAAACATATTTTGTGAAATACAAAAGGCAGAGGCAAGAATTAATTTTTCTAAAAAGAAAAAAAAAAAAGAAATATTTGTTGTAAATGTCCTTTTTGCTTTGAAAACACAAAAAATATTTATAAATTACCAATCAGTTTCTCTTCTGAATTCTAGTTTTGTCAGAAACATAAATATATATATGTGTGTGTATATATAGTTATATATATACATGTATGTGTATATATATGTGTATATATATTTATATATATATTTACAATTATATATATGTATGTATATGTGTATGCATATACATTTATATATATTTTTGTAGTTATATATATATATGTATATATAGAGTTTTATATATATATGTATGTGTGTATATATAGAGAGTTATACATATGCACAAACAAATCATGGTAACATGTAACCAATTAGGGAATTTACACCAACATTTTCTTGCCCAATGTAATTATGGGGAACACAATAAATACATTCAACTGAAAGCACAGGGGAAATGGAAGGAAAAAAAAAGGGGCATTTATTCAAACTGGAGTATCACATATCACAAAATTGAATGTATTTACACGTATCAAAACCAGGCAAGACCATCTCACCTATTTTTCTAAAGCAAAGCAACACTAAGCCAAACATTTGCTCAGTGAGAATACTGTAGAATTAAACAATCAGCACCATTTTCTTTGACTTTACATGCCTTTTATTTCATTACTAATCCAACTCAGTTAGTTGGATCTCACCTTCCAGTGCCTTGAATAGATTTCAGGACTAAGTTAATCCAAGCTGGAAAATTTCCTCGATATTCTTCCCAACAGTCAGTACACAAGGAAATGAATTCCTACTCTCACACTAAATTACCCATGTTTTCCACACCTTGTGTCAAGTTTAGAAACAGGATTAGCTTTTTGCAGTGGGCACAAACTCACTTTTGCCTCCAGCTTTTCCAGGCGCTCTCGTTCCAGTCTCTCCTTCTCAAGTCTTGCTGCTTCTCGTTCAGCTTCCTCTGAAGGGTGGGAAACAAGATCAACAGCATCATTATATTTTGCTTAATAAAACCAGACAAAAGATTTTGTTACTAACAAAATAATCATAAAATGAGCAACATGAACATCTACCATTGCACAGAAATCTTCCACCTGAGTCAAATGAATTTCCCCAGTGTTTGTGAAACAGAGATACCAATTTCTGTGCATTTATTTAAAAGGGGTGATTTGCCCATCCCACTCCCCAGAAATGCAGGACAGTACCTTGTTGTTGCTTCAGCAATGCTGCTTTTTTGCCTTTGTCCTTTTTGCCACCAGCCTTAATGTTTGCAAGAAATGAGAAGAAAACAAATGTCAGTGTCACTTTAATACGTTCTGGGAGGTTTTAATACATTCTGTAAGTTTGCCCTTCAAATGTGATCCCTGAATTAAAATTTTAGACCACACAGAGTCAACAAAGCCCCCAGAATGGCAGGAATTTTCTGCTCATTTTCAGGATTATTTTAGGAAATACTGGGACATGTATTTTGGGGTAAGTCTGGCATTTGGAAGCATCTAATTCAAAAGACAAGTAACAAAGAGTTCTTTTTTTCTGTTATAAAATCCTCACTGCAACTTCAGACAGTCCACTATTCAACCTCCTGCCTAATCTTAGAATAACTATATTTTAAACTTAGATTTCTCAGAAATTATTGTATTAATTCTTTGTGGTCTGGTTATACAGTTTACAAAAATAAAGGACAAAAATCTACTATCAAAAATCTACTGTCATGTAACAGGTGAACCAAATTAGAACACTGATTTTTGTCCTGTAATTCACAGCATTGACAGATTTCTGACTGATGATACACATAAAAGTGTATGATAATTAGATCTAAACTGCAAAATTAATTCCCAGCCAACATTACTGTTTATGAGTGGGGCAAATAAGGCTCTTTTTTTGTGCACATGAGAAAATAAAACATGATTATTTTGCATTGTTTCCCCCACATATCAATCCTTTGAACACACAAAGTGTTATTTCATATTTTGATCCTGATTTCAGATACAAAAAACTACTTGGAAAGCTGTTCACTTCACACTACTTTGCATGGCAATAAATACATAGATAAGGGTGACTTTGAGGTTATCATGAAGCTGGAACAAACCCAATGATAACAATTTATGCCAACAACACAGGTACACCCACCAAAGCTTGAATGCATCTTTCCACATTTGTTATCAAAACATTTCTTTGCAAAGTTATCCTAAAATAGTCAGTTAAATCCACCATTCTATCCATTAAGATTTCAGGGAAGAATCAGTTCTTATCACTTAAACAAACAAACAAATAAATCTTTGATTACTTTCAGTGAAAATGGACAATCTGTTCATTTCAATTGTTTGTAATCACTTTCCAGCCTATTTCTTTTGCCATTCTTATGACTTCACACAGCACTGACAAGGCTGAGATGCACAGCTGGGGGGGGGTGGTGGATCAATTCACTATCACTGAATTAAAATAATCCAGAGGATGAATTTATACAGTCCAGTTTCCCATGGACTTCTGCCTGTTGTCCCTCCACCCACCATAATCTGTGTCCAGCCTGTGCTTCTGCAATCACAGAATCACTGAGGTTGGAAAAGCCCTCCAAGATCAGCAAGTCCAACCTGTGATCAATCCCCACCTTGTCCCCCAGCCCAGAGCACTGAGTGCCACATCCAGTCATTCCTTGGGCACCTCCAGGGCTGGGGACTCCATCACCTCCCTGGGCAGCCCCTTCTCATTTTTAACCACTCTCTCCATGAAGAAATTCTTCCTGATGTCCACCCTGAACCTCCCCTGGCACAGTTTGAGGCCGTTGAATCTTGTCCCGTCCTTTGTTCCCTGGGAGAAGAGTTTGACCCCCACGTGGCTACAACCACCTCTTTTCAGGGAGTTGTAGAGAGTGACAAGGTCCCACCTGAGCCTCCTTTTCTCCAGGCTGAGCCCTCCCAGCTCCCTCAGCTGCTCACCAGATTTGTGTTCCAGACCTTTTCCCAGCTCCATCCCCTTGTCTGGAATCATTCCAGCACCTCAGTGTCTTTCTCACAGTGAGAACTGGGCACAGGGTTTCAGCAGTGGCCTCCCCAGTGCCCAATACAAAGGGATAATCATAGAATCATAGAATGGATTGGGTTGGAAAAGACCTCTGAGATCATCAAGTCCAACCCTTGGGCCAACTCCAG
>JAWWEV010000234.1:0-18337 GCA_035583235.1 Hafferia zeledoni
TTTGATTCCTTCAGGCAGTCACTACCAGTTTTTGAAAAACAGGAGGAAATTGTCAAAGTAATAAAGGACAATAAAATAGTTTTGATTATTGGAGAGACTGGATCAGGCAAAACTACTCAAGTATGTGTCTTCAATGAAGTAAAGAAGATAACCGTATTTATACAAAACTAATGCCAGTTTTGTAATATTTTTAATAAGGGATTTCTTTATGCTAGTTTTAAGGCTTTTGTTTTCCCATATGGGCAAAAATCTTTCTTTTGAAATACTGAGTCAGCAGATCCATGCTAAAAACATTCATGGTTCTGAGCAGTTTTCTGATAGATACTGCTTTTTAGTTAAAATAATATGAAATACTGGAGGAATAGTAGCTGTGAGTTTTGTAGTGCTCTTTTTCTTCTAAAGCTAATTCTGTTCCTAGTATCCAGATAACTGTGTTAAAATGAAAACTTACCTGTAGGGCTATTTTAATAGATCTCTCTGAAAGCAGGAGAGAGATGCTTCGAAGTTTTTTGAAGACAGATTATACTTGAAATCAGAAATTTATAGTTGCTGCCTTTCTGCCCCTTCCGGTACCTTTGCAGCGATAATCCTACTGTGAATCCTTTTGCAACCTGTGCAGTACTGAGATGCCATTAAATTGTTTCACTGTGGTTAAAAAAATCCTGTGACTTTCTTAAACTAAAAAGTTTTAGTTGCTTCTTTACAGATCCCCCAGTTTATTCTTGACGACTGTTCCAAAAATGGAACTCCCTGTCGTGTATTTTGCACTCAGCCAAGACGTTTGGCAGCTGTTGCTGTGGCTGAAAGAGTGGCAGCAGAAAGGAGAGAAAAGATTGGCCAGACAATTGGTTATCAGATCCGACTGGAAAGCAGGTACTGCTGGTATTTCTTGAAGTCACTTGATCCATGTGTAAAGTATAGGTGGGTTGTGTTAGTGAAGGTAATGAGGGAAGAGTGAAAAGGACAGTTTTCCTCCTGTATTGTGCAGTGTCATGTGGTAAGTTGTCTTACAGAACTGAATTGCAAGGGCTTTCCTTTGATTTCTTCTAGGGAGAGTGTGTGGGTGTAAATCCTTGTCTTATGTTCAAATCAGGTCTACACTTTCTTTCTTTCCTCTCTTTCTTTTCCCCTCTTTGCTTCTAACTCGTGTGGATCTCCAAGTTCTGCAAGTTTGAAAGTGGGTCTGAAGACCAGGATGCTGTACCAAGTGCTGTACAATGTGAGTTGGTAGGGGACATGGAAGGGAGAACAACAAAATTGGAGAGTGAATGATGATGTTGAGCATTACCTACTTTGGGTTAAATTTACTCTGTTTCAGCTTTTGTGTTTTAAACCATGAAGTGATACAAAAGGGCTTTCTGTGTCACCTGATGAACTTGTTCTTGAAGCAGAGTGGAATGGATTGAAGTCTGAAGAATGTTTAGTGTTTTTATATTCTTTGAGCTGCGTAACTAGTGGGATTTTCAGTGCGGGGCAGGAGGTGAGATAGGAGTGAGAAGACGGCAAAGGGACAGCTGGTTATGTTGCTTATGTGGGTGCAGATAACATGTAACTAATGAGAGTGAATGCACTTGAACAACAAAGCCAAGATGTGAATTTGAATATGGCATGTGAAATCTCACAAGGCTGGTAAGGGATTGAAAGGGCTATTAAAGATGCATTGCAGATAAGGAGAACAATTACAGTGTGAAGTGCTGGCAGAAGAGCAAAAGTGTGAGTCAGATCAAAGGGGAAGAATTACTGGAAGCAGGGCAGAAAATTCAGCTTAATCAATAGATCAACTCTAGAGAAAGATTTAAAAGGGTGAGATGACATTATTTACAGCTCTGAGCAAAAAAAATCTGGAGTGGGAGTGTTTAAAGGTGTATATAGTAACACAGAAATCTAATTTTTGAAGTTTTATTAACTGTTAGTAATGACTATTTCTAGAAGACTGGTGAAGAAGAGAGAGGGGTAGAGATGGGTAAAGTAAAGCATTTTTAGGTTGTATATCTTTCTTGAATTTAATATGTAAGAGGATTCTAGAAAGGAGGAATTAATTCCAAGCTTGGAAGAAAATTCCAGAAATATGGAGTGACAGCAGTGAGCTCATGTCTTGCAGGAAAGAGCTGTAGAGTACAACACAAAAGGAGTTTTGGGTTCGTTTAGGATGGCAGTACTGGAGAAAGTAGTGAGAATTTCTGGTTGTACTGGCACAGCTCACTCTGCCTGTCTCCCATCCAAGGGATCCCATTCTGGCACAGGGGAGGAGAGTGAGACCTCCTTGTGAGGAGGAAGGAGCAGGAGAGACAGCATGTGATGAGTGAGTGCAGCCCCCATTCTCTGTCCTCCTGTGCCTTTGGGAGCAGGAGGTGGAGAAAATGGGAAGTCAAGAAGGCCTGTGAAGAAGGGAGAGGTGGGGGGAAGGTGCTGTAACATTTAATTCTGTTTCTCATTGCCCTACTCTGATTTACTTGGCAATAACCTAAACTAATTTCCAGAAGCCAAGTCTGTTTTGCCCGTGACAAATTGGTGGCTGATGTCTCCCTGTCCTTGTCTTGACCCCAGGAGTCTCTTTTCTCTGCCCTGCCCAGCTGAGGAGTGGCTTTGGTGGACACCTGGCATCCAGCTGGGGTTGACCCACCACATGCAGGCAAATATAAAGGTTATGTTCAAGGAAAGGCTGAAAAAGTTGAAACCTGTTTCTCCAAAGCAGTTCACATTTGATTTTCCAGTATATAGAAATACATGGACAGGTTCTCAAGGTTCTGTTGCACTTACTTGTTTATTAAAATTTGAATCTCACTAGTTTGAGCAATCCATTGCCTGAAGTTTTGGAGCATAAACACTAAGAATCCTTAGGAACTGTCTTGGAATAGGCATAGTTCGAAACACAAGTGATCTGCATGAATTCTTTGGTGAGGGAACTGTAATTTGTCTTCTTTCTGCTGGGCAACTCTTCAGTCCTTCCATTTTCAAGCCATGGAAAGCTGGCAGCCTTTAAATGGTGCAGAGTACCTGAGCTGTGTTTCTGAACTGTCCCACAGGGTTTCCCCAAAGACCCTGGTCACCTTTTGCACCAATGACATGCTGCTCCGCACGCTCATGGCAGGGGACGGCACCTTGGCCACTGTGACACACGTTGTTGTGGTAAGGATCCCGCTGTCCTTCCTCTGGGGTGGAGCAGTATTGCTTGTTTAGTGGGAGATGAGGTCCTCATTTTCTTTAGTAATTTGTTGAGCATTTTAGGGTTTTTATTTGATAGAATCTGAATGGACTTTAAAGACTTAAGGATTATTTATTGTTATATGCATGTTTTTGTAGGTTTTGGTGCTTTTTTATGTGTTTTGTTTCCCCTGTACAAGTATCTTATTTTAGGGTCATGCTAGTAATTAATTGTGGAATCATGATGGAGTTGAGGACAGAGGTCTAACTTTTTCTGAACTTTGACAGCAGAAAATCCTTAGGGAAGCTTCTGTAGATGTGGTTCAGTTTGAGCATGTCAGAATTTTTGTTATTGTGTATTTGTTTTAGCAATACCGGGTTTGCAGTCCATTTGTTTGCCCAATGTTT
Organism: Hafferia zeledoni; assembly: GCA_035583235.1. Lineage (NCBI taxonomy): Eukaryota > Metazoa > Chordata > Aves > Passeriformes > Thamnophilidae > Hafferia > Hafferia zeledoni. The sequence goes on from JAWWEV010000234.1 coordinate 3,553, forward strand.
TAAAGATAATGTGCTGTCTAATTTCTAGCAAATTATCTAAGTGTGCTCCTTTATGTGAATGTTCCTGTTGTGGAGTTTGGTTAGTCACTGGAATCAGAACGTTTGCCACAAGAGTAAGTTCTCTACTGCTGTAGACAGGAAAATCATGATAATTTTATATGCCCACATGTTTATCCAAGAGAGAAAACCCATGAGAACCACTTACTCGTTCCTGACTTCAGCTCATGGATCCTGCATTTGGTCCCTGTTTCATCACATGAAAAAGAAAGAGAAGAATGACAAAGATAGTCATGTGCCCTAACTGATGATAAGCTTTGTGCATGACTTGATCTAAGCAGTCTATCTTTTTTCCTGATTATGCACTATCATGTGTTTCTTTAAATGCTCATGAGTTGTGAAATGAGGATTTATTAAAATAATATTTGTAGGGTTTGTGGTTTGTGACATTTTCTTGAAAGTGGGGTTCAAATACAAGACTCAGAGAAGTTTCTGACATTCACTTTGACCTCTGAATTTAAGGTGACTCAGAGAAGTTTCTGACATTCACTTTGACCTCTGAATTTAAGGTGTTTGTGGCTTCTGCAGTGCAGTGCCCTTTGCTCTGACACCTTTAGAAAACTTTTTGAAGTATTTTTTACTTATGAATAGTTTTTAAAAACACCCTTACTTAAACTAGACTTACACATTTTCGTGCCTCTGTAATGTGGCACTAAATTGTGTGTTTTAGTTTTTTAAAGAAGTTCACATTTGTCAAATTCATGCTCTTGAATCCCTGATGTTTATCTGTTGGTTTTGATTGTTTTTTTCCTTTTGCTCTAGGATGAAGTGCATGAGAGGGACAGATTCAATGACTTCTTGTTAATAAAACTGAGAGATGTATTACAAACCCAGAATAATCTGAAACTAATTATTTCTAGTGCTGCTCTGGATGCAAATCTTTTTATTAGGTATTTTGGAAGTTGCCCTGTCATACACAGTAAGTATTTCTCTTAAATCTGAGTGCACCTGCCCTACACTCAGAGATCTTACTGAACTGTAGCAAACGTGTCTGAGTAAAGACATGTGATGAATACACTGAGAGTTACAGCAATGCTGGTTCTTTTATGTGTTCATTTCTCTTGTTTCTTAACGATTTCCACCCAATTCAGAGTTCTGTAAATGCAGGTATGTCCTGGCCACCTCACGGTCAATCCAAGAAGTAGGAAAAGATTGTTAAAGTGCTGGTTCAGGCTTCATAGAGGTTGTTCTGGTTGCTGGATAAAACACAGATAACTGCACCTGTTCACTTGAGAAATACAGTCCTAGGCAAGTCTGGGTTCCATGTTTTAATCACATGATTCTTCATTTTAAAGGAAATTCCTTGCTGTTCATCCAGGTAAATATTCAGGAAAGACATGCAATTGCTGTCAATTTCTGTTCAGACTCAGAAATCTGCAGTTAGGTTACATTCAGATGCAAAGAAATGTTATCATTATTGCTGTTTTAATTTCATTTAACTGATCTTTAGTAGAGGGAAAACATAGATGTGTGGGAGATACGTTGGTTTTTCTGGCTTGCAGATTTTCTGCATGGGTGACCTCCAGCACCTTGTAGTCCTTGTCCTTTTTCAACAATGATGTCCAAGTGTAATGTGTTTTGAAAAGAAGCTTTTAAGAGAAATGGTTTATTTGCCAATCAAGTAGACTGCATGTCAGCTCCTTTTAAAGAATATTAAGTTTTAGGTGATGGGTGGAATCACTTTTGTTTACAGTCTTGTGTAGAAATCATTTGTTTATGTTACTCAATGTTGGTGAGAAAGGAATCTGGTTTACTTTTTTTATAGATAAAAATGTTTATTTCTAGTTCCCAGTTCTGAATTTCTGCCTAGTAAAATAAGGCTTGAAGCTTGTTGGAGGCAGGAATCTGGAAATAACGCATGATTTCAGAGTTTTTTGAATTTATTTTTTTGCAAGGGGAAGCCTCAGTTGTTGTTGTGTGGCTTTCCAGTTCACTCTTCTCACAGCTTCCTGTTCTTTCAGATCAGTGTGTTTGTTTTGGCAATTCTGATGACAGTGCCCTTCTCCAGTGGTTATACTGTTGTTATACTAAATTTAACAGGCTGATTACAATTGAAAAGATGTTATTTCCATTTTTTGAGAATTAAAGAATGAAAAGCTGGGCATTTAAATACTTTGGCTGTTAATCTAGTGAAAAAGGTTTGATTCTCCTTCAGCAATCTAAGTGCCAATATCCTGACCTCAGAAACAAGCATGGTGTGGGTTTCTGTAGCACACTGAGTTTGTGATCAGTGTGAGAAGAATTTCTCCATGACCACTTGTAAAAGCGTGTGAATTGTAGCTTGTTCTTTCTGAAGGAAAGTCCTTCACTCAGCTGTGGCTTGTCTGCTAAGAGAGCTGAAATTAAAATCTAGATATTGTAATTCTTCATGTGAAAAACATCCTTTAATGTCCACAAATAAGGTCTAGAAAACAGTCATGATGTAAAAGAAACCAGGATAAATTGTTAGGAGCAAAAGACCATTGGGATGTCTCATTTGTCAGGAAGAATTCAGTAAAGAAAGCCAAGTTTGGCTGAATCAGTTGAGGAAATGAAGATAACTCCCATCTCCTCTTCTCATGAAAGTGGCTCAATACAGAGCTGTCAGTCTGCTTGTGGAATCTTGCCCTAAAGCCGTGTTAGTTGCTTGTGGATTTTGTCATCCAGGTGGCAGCTTTAATAGTGATTCTTTTGAAACCCCAGATAATAATGGCTACTTTCTTTTACTCATTTGGATAAAGTTGCAATTAATAACTGTCAATCTTATGAGCATCCCTTGCTCTAGCACCTGGTGGAATTGAAGAGGTTGATGAGAAACAAGTCATTCAGCTGACATTTCCATTTTGAAATGTTTGTGGCCCAGTAATTTTAAGAAAATAAACTCCCCTAAAGATACTCTTACAAGAGTTTTCAAGGAAAGTAAAAATTCCTTAAAGCAGGCCCTAATGGCATTTAATCCACTTTTTGTGTCTATAAAAATGATGTTTTTAAGTTAGTATTATAAAGGAAGCTAAGGGATTTCCAATCTTTTATGCTACTTTCAGTCCCAGGAAGACCTTTTGAAGTTAAGGAGGTGTTTCTGGAGGACATTTTACGAAGCACTGGTTATACAAACAAAGAGATGGTCAAGTACAAAAAGGAGAAGCAGCAAGGTAGGGGGACTTAATTGTAAGGGATGGCAAAGAGTCTCATTGGTTGAACAGCTAATAGGATGATTTTCTGTTAAAATTCCTAGTGACTATTTAAAAAAAAAAATCAATTGCCCCCCAAAAATTTGTTGTTACCTGCAGGAGCTGTGTAACTTCTCTTTGGTGTTTGGGCTGAGAGTGTGTAGAAGTTGGTTATGCCGGAAGCTCATTTGAGTGCAGGAAGTTGGAATACTGGAGGTTTAGAGGGTTAGGCACCAAACTGGTGGTTTTCCCCTTGTTTTTATAGTAGATGTTTGCAGTGGAGCACTTTGCGTGCCTTAATCATGGCGTTTATGTTGGATTGGTAGCAGCTTTCTGGATTAACTAGAAGAGATTGAATAGGTAAAACTATGACCTGATAAACTGGTTTTTTGACGGAAAACAATGGATAATGAAGTTGACTCTAAAACTTTTTTGGGAAATCCTTTATGCATTCTAGAAGAGAAACAGAAGAACACACTTACTGAGTGGTGTTCTGCACAGGAAAGCACGAGCAAAGTGAAACGTCAGAGACCAAGATCAGTCCCCAGGGCAGCTGAGGAGTGTCATGTGTTGGAGGGTGGTGGTGACACAGTATTTAATCAGCTGGTAAGGTTTTCCTTCTGTTGGAAGAGGTGTTTGTATCTGTGTTACATTACTAGCCATTCAAAATATGCTTTCTAAAGATACTGCTGTTAAAGATAACAATTTTAATTCTAAAGATATTAAAGAATATTAATGTATTTTAAAGATTATTTTATGAGAATGAACTCTCTAGCTGAAGTTTGCTCTTCAATTACAATGGTTGTACATAACTTATCCTCAGCTCAAGTGGCTTGACTGCCACTTATTTAAAGTAGTTGCATAAGTACTTGCATATGATACAATAAATGCTTTGACTGATATCTGAGTGCTGGATTTCTGATTGTTATTTGTAAAAGTAAGCATTCAAATTCCTTGTGGGTGATAGAGTTGAATAAAGACGCCTCTTGTAAGAGATTAATCTTTCAGTGCTGTTTTTGATCTTCAGACTGAAAAGGATGTGAATTGCCTTGAACCGTGGCTAGTAAAAGAAATGGATTCTTGTCTTTCTGACATCTGGTTGCATAAAGATATTGATTCCTTTGCTCAGGTGTTTCATCTCATTTTAACTGAAAATGTCAGTGGTAAGTTTCTCATGACATAAGAAAAAACAACCACAAATTACTTCACTTTCTGTTGGCTGCTTTTATCTCCAGTTTCAAATATTGTTACCTTTTCGTTCTGATGCCTGTTGAAAAACATTAATAGGGCAAGCAGAATTAATGAGTTGTTTAGTTATTTGTTGTTGTACTTGTTTTGAATTATTAACAGAAATTACGTTTCCAAAATAGTCTTAAATTCACATTAACTGACTGCAGGGATGAAGTGAGGAACAAATTCTCTTTGGGCTGAAGTTTGAAAGTAGTATTTGTGCTACATTTAAATGAAAAAAAATAACATTTATATTGGGTTCTCTGATTTTTTTTTCCTTCTCAGTTGATTACAGGCACAGTGAAACCAGCGCTACTGCTCTAATGATTGCTTCAGGGAGAGGCTTTTTGAGTCAAGTGGAACAGCTGATCAGTATGGGAGCAAGTATCCACTGCAGATCATCCAATGGCTGGTAAAAACAAACAGATAACCCAAAGGATACATTTATTTGTCAGTATAGAGGCGAGAAAGAAAATTCTGTAACACCTAAACTAATAGGCTAACTTAACATTAGCACGAACAGGTTTTGACAGCCTAAAGAGTTTCTGACTTATTCATCACGTTGTTTTCTGGGAATTCTAAATTGAAGTCTTAATTACATGGTCTCAATTATGGCCTATACACTTGGTGTCAATAGGTCTGATTTAAGGCACCATTTAAAAGAAAAACTGTAATCTTTTCACTGTATTTAGTGAATTGGACCAAAATATTTGGTGATTCTTATTGTCAGAGAGTTACCTGTATCAGAAGATCTTTGTTTTGTGGCTGTAAATATGTTGTATCATGTAAAAATGTTTGTGAATCTGTAAAAAGTCAAGTTTTGTGGCCATGGATTGTGTCTTCATATAAACAGGGAAGTATAGTAAATAGTGCTACCATGGAAAGATAAGAATTAGGATTCCAGGGTTCTGATATTTGGCACTACCACTTGGAAAACTTGAGAAGGAATGCAGTTTAAAAAGTAAAACAGTGAACTGCATTGTGAGGAGAGCAACTTCTGAAAGACATCAAATAGCCCAATGTTTTCCCACATTATGCCTGGGGTGTGACTTTTTGGGATAACTTGAGGGTACAGCAAAAAGGCATGGCTGATCTGTGCACACTGGTGTGTGCTTTTTGAAGGAATGGCCCATTACTCCTCCTCATTTCCTTGTCATATTTGCATGTACTGCTGTGTAAAACTGGCATTGTTTTGTGGTAAAGAACTGCAGTTATTAAACATCAAGGAAGACGATTCCACCTCTTTATGCACTTTAAACTGGAGAATTGAAGATCCAATAACAACACACAGATTGATACAAAAGCATGATGTGAATTGTCTCCTCACATGACATGCCATTCATACGCATCTTTGGAAGTGAGAGATCAGTGAAGGGTTTTATGCAACTCTTTCAGGACAGCTGTGGACTGGGCTAAGCGCTTTGGACAGACAGAGGTGGCTGACCTGTTGGAATCCTACAGGTGAGCTCTGGCTGCTTTGCTGAAGGAGCTGTTAGAAACTGTTGAAGGGAAATTCGTGGTGTGTCTTCTTTTAATGAGAACACATTCTATCTTTTTGTGTGTTAAAATCTGGCCTGAGTAGCAAGAGTTTTTTTGAGAACAGGAATATTTCAAAACCATAGTTATTTAGAAAAGAAGTTTGTTTATACCCAGTATCATCGGGATTATGTTTGCACAACTCCTAAAATAAATACAGTTATGATGGCCTAGGACTACTTTTATATTATTAGCATTTATCACTTGATATGGACATTCCTATCATGATGATATATGTGGGCAGAATGTGGTCATAGTAACTTAATTAAATATGCAGAGATGTTGATTGTATACCATGTACTGTTTTAGTGTCAGGTACCTATTTTGGAAACAAATCTGTTGTGTGTTTTTAATCTGTATATTGTTGATACACCATAGCCATATTAAAGAAACTTCACAGGACTAACATGTATCCAGGCCATTCGAGAATTGGGGTTTTTATTAACTTAGAGTTACCATAGTTTAGTTACCGTTTTGTAGAGATCTATATTATTATTTCTGTTAGTGTAGTTTCTGTTAGTGGGAAATTTTTGGAAAATACTTGTCTTTTAAATGTTTTTGCTTTAGTAGATAAAATAGTAGTGTGTTTATACTTTGAGTTCTGTCATGTTTGCTTCTGATTGTGTTTCGATGAAGTGTGAGAAAACTTAAGTGAACACTAACAACTGAAGTTTGTGCTTTGTGAGGGCACACTTAGGTTAGTGAACAGTAACAGTATTGTGGATATGCTGTTTTGCTACACTTCAGAATTCGAGGTGAGTGGTCATGTTGGTCTTGATCTAAGTTTGAGTTTATGGCTGAATGCAAACCCAAAGCAAGCAACCTTGACTCCAGTGTATGTATTTTTCTATGTTAGTGCTTCCTTTGGATTTGGAAGTCTGGATGAAAGCTCCCTGGTCCAAACAAGTGGTAGTGACCTTAGTGCAGAGGACAGAGAGCTGTTGAGCGCTTATCACCACAGTTTTGATGACGAAAAAGTGGATCTGGATCTGATTATGCACTTACTTTGTATCATCTGTCACAGTTGTGATGCAGGTAGGTAAATACACACACTCCCAGTCACCTGCTGTGGATTCAGCTTCTGAGGAATCGTGCTCTCTTTTCAGAGATCCCAAGTAGTTAGAACCTTCCAAGTGCTGGTTATGTGGCACTGACATATGTTTGAAGTGAATATTCTGTTTAACTTTGCAAACCCACTTCTTTTTTAGGAGCAATCTTAATATTTCTTCCTGGATATGATGAGATAGTGAGTCTGAGGGATCGTATTATTTTTGATGACAAGAGATTTGCTGATAATACTCACAGGTAAAACCTTCAGTTTCTGTAGCTGAGTTGAGGTTTTTATGGCTTCTTTCAGAGATCCTTATTTTGGGATCTTTGTCTGGCATTAGGTACCAGGTTTTCATGCTTCATTCAAGTGTGCAGACTTTGGATCAGAAGAAAGTGCTTGAGAGTCCACCTCCTGGCGTGCGCAAAATAGCAAGTATCAAAGGGCTTTGCCAGATCCTGATACGGGTCTGTTTTGGCTTTGCTTTTGCAGTTACTATAGTTTGGTGGGTTTCTTTTTTCCTTGCAGATTCTTTCTACTAATATTGCAGAAACCAGCATAACAGTCAGTGATGTTGTATTTGTTATTGACTCCGGCAAGGTAAAAGAGGTATGGTTGCCTTAAGCTTTCTTTGGGAAATAAACTTCTAATGCAATTCTAAAAGACATAATACAGACCTTTTGGATACAGTGGGCTGAGGCTAGTGCATGTCAAGCAACAAAGCTTGCTGAGAAGTTTTGGCATCTGTTTGGTTTATGACAGATGCTGTAAATAGCTGATAAAAACCCTGTAAAAGCTACTGTAGGTTGATATAGTAATGTATTTTTTCTTTTTTTTTTATAGTGTAGTATTTCTGTTTGATTGTTAAAACAAGTCCTTCACTTCTTCAAGCTGCCATCTTCCTGAGACTTAGAGAACACTGGGAGTTCCTTTTGTCCTGCTGTTGTGTCAGGCCCAAATCTAATCCATTAAGTTTTTAAGCATTGTTTTTGATGTTTTGAATTCCCTTTTCCAAATTGCTTTTTCAAGAAAAGTGAGAACATAATGAGGCAATTTAAGAGCTGATACATGGCTTTGAAAATTAAACTGGATTTCATGGGAGATGCGCCCACCAAATTTCTGAAGTTCTCATGATAACACATTTTTTATTGCGATTTTGCATCAAATATAGAAAAAGAGGAAGACTTTATTCAGTGTAATAATATATTTTTGCTTGGTTTGTGATGACTCAAAAGACAATCCATATCTTAGAATTGCCTGGTGACTAGAAAACTTTAATATAGAAACCTTTATGCCAGAAGCTGTGGGTGCTTATTATGATAATTTTATATTTCAGAAAACTTCTGCTAATAATGTAAATCACTAGTAACTTTTATTTTATGTACCCTATTGGTTTTATGTTCCTTTCCTTACTTTTACAGAAGTCTTTTGATGCACTGAGTCATGTTGCAGTGCTAAAAATGGTGTGGATTTCAAAAGCCAGTGCTATCCAGAGAAAAGGCAGGTAAGAAATGCCTCATACCAATTAGGAATAAAGTACACAAGAACATAGCAGCAACACTTGGTAATGTTTTCAGCTTAGTCCAGTATTACTGTGTTGGACAATGGCCAGCACTTCTCTGCAGAAGAAAAAGGGGCAGCATGTGTATTTCCTTGGAGTAATTTCCCAAGTTGTAGAAAAGCAATGCTCAGGATTTCCCCAAAACTTACACTGGATCTCTAGGTTGTTTCCTCATGTAGGACAGCAGCTACAGTGTCCAAGAAGGTGTTTCACAACTTGTCTGTGGTCAGAGAGCTGCCTCCTGCTAGTTCTGAATTGGTGCCTTGTCATCCCTTTATTAGAAGAGACACTGAGCAGTGATTCCTTATTCACCTTCGCCAAACTATTGGTCATGATAATGTTCTTCCCAACACTGGGTGAGGGCTGAGAAGTTTGTTTTTAAGTAGCAACAAGTACCTGTTTAGTTATAGGGTATTGGCATTGAGCTGCAGGTAATTTGAGTGTGAGCGTGAGCATTTGCTGTCTCTGTCCCTTCACTCACAAACTGTTTAATCTTCATTCTACCTTTTAAATTCTAAGCGTTCCAGGCATGGGGGGAGTAGGACATGATGTTTGCAACTTGCATTGATTATAACAAAGGATAGTTTGCAGTTGGATTGGTCTTAGGTTAGGGAAAAACCCTCCATCACTTTACTAAGATAGGCCTTGTTTTTGCAGAGTTTTCAGTGTTGGCTTAATATTAAAATAAATTTCCATTTTATCAACGATAATCCACGTATTGGAAAACTCACCTTGTGTGGAATTTCCAGTTAGTAACACCTTTTCCATAGAATTGCTTCTGCTTTTCCATCCTCAAGTTTTGTGTGTGTGTGTGTGTGTTGGTTTTTTGGTTGGTTGGGTTTGTTTTTAAAATGAGATGGTAATTCTCTCACCTTTCCCCATTTTATTTTGAAGGGCTGGGCGCTGTCAGCCTGGGGTCTGTTTTCGTCTCTTCAGCAGGCTCCGATTTCAGAAGATGTTGGAATTTCAGACTCCGGAACTCCTAAAAATGCCACTTCAGGTGCATGTTGAGTTAGAAATGATAATTTCAAAAAATGTATTGTCATCAAACCATACTGTTAATTTTTAAAAAGTGTGTGTTTGGGTTTTTTTTCAGTAAATCTGAGTAACCTTTTTTATTCTGCTTTTTAACCTGCAGGAGATCTGTTTATACACAAGACTACTGGCTCCCATTAATTGTCCAGTTCTAGACTTTCTTATGAAAGCTCCTGATCCTCCACCTGCTGTAATTGTGAGAAATGCTGTGCAGATGCTTAAGGTCAGTGAAAAGGAGTAGATTTAGGTGGGAATTGTATTTGATTTCATAGTTGTGGTGTGGCAACATGTCTTACTGACTTCTGTTTGTACTGCAGCTGTTGTTTAGTTACTTAAGGATGTTTTGAATTTTTGTTTATTGTCTGTTTTTATTTTGTAGGTAGGGATGTGTTTTTCCTTGTCAAGGGAAAGAGAGTGCTTAAAAATCTTGTCTCAGACTCCAGGAGTTTGACTTCCGTTTTTAGCATTTGGGAGCAATTCCAGTTAATACCCAGTATTTCCATCCTTTTATTGTGAATTAATTTTGTCCACTGTTCTCATCCCCCTCTCCCTTCTTTTAATTTTTCTTTTTTTAAAACAGACAATAGATGCCATGGACCCTTGGGAAGATCTCACTGAACTTGGTTATCATCTCACTGAATTACCAGTACAGCCATACCTTGGTAAAATGGTGCTGTATGCAGTTGTTTTGAAGTGCCTGGACCCTGTTCTTACCATTGCCTGTGCTCTTGCCTGTGGAGACCCTTTTGTGCTGCCCTCTCTGGCCTCTCAGAAACGTGCAGCCATGATCTGCAGGAAGCGTTTTGCTGCAGGGACCTTCAGCGACCACATGGCCCTTCTCAGGGCTTTCCAGGTATTACCTGATTGCAGAAAGGTCCCAGTACATCACCCACCCAAGCAAAGGATGTACCCACCAAGGTGGATGTATGGTAGACTGTGATTAAGTCCTTTGAGAGGAAACTCCTGTATACTGGACTCATAAATTTGGGAGAGAACACTTTTTCTTGTATCTTTTGTTGGTATTTTCAAACCTCATTAAATTCTGAATGTTCCAACAATGCATCTTTTTATATCCTGCAATGCTGATAACTTAAAATAATGATCTTAACGTAATGTTCTTTATACTAGCTTAATGATCTTCTAACTTCATGTAATGAGCACTATGTCAGTGTAGGGAATGGGTACAGAGAATCTGGTACTTAAACAGAAAAAAATCTAGATTAATAACATTTACTTTCAGAGTGGTTTTTGACATCCTGTTATTGACATAAGTGTAATTTTTTAAAAAATGCATTTTTAAATTTTAACTAGTTAATTAATAGGCAAATATAAAACACTATTCTTTTCAGGCATGGCAGAAGGCACGCAGTGATGGCTGGGAGAGAGCCTTCTGTGAAAAGAACTTCCTGTCTCAGGCCACGATGGAAATCATCGTAGGAATGAGAACACAGTTGCTTGGCCAACTTCGAGCCTCAGGTAAATAGCTTGGAAAAAATTTTAAAATAGTTTTGAAGTTAAGAATAAAGAAATGATAACTGGTGTAATTCTCCTTCCTTAATTTGAAACAGACCCCAGTATAGGTTCATACTGGCTGTGGTGCAGATAGGAAGTGTGGCTGGGGAACAACTGATGTAACTGAGAGAACCCTGATTGTTCCACATGCCACTGGGCTTTCAGTGTGAGATACGTTTTCTTGGATTTTCACATTTTGGAAAATTATTTCCATAGGAAATGTCTTTATATTGTACAAAGTAGTGGTATTGTAAAATCCGCTGTGGTTTCTTCTGGGTGCTTTTAAGGTTGGCAGTGGTGAAAAATGTGTCAGATTTGTAGTTTGTTTCAATTTATTTTCAAATTCCTTGTGAGAAGCAAAAAGGTAGATCACACTTTTGTCCTCTTTTCTCTTCAGGTTTTGTTAGAGCCAGAGGAGGAGCTGATATTAGAGATGTGAATGCTAACTCTGAGAACTGGGCTGTAATTAAAGCTGCCTTAGTGGCTGGGATGTATCCTAACCTTGTGCATGTAGACAGAGAGAGCCTGGCTTTGACTGAACCAAAGGAGAAGAAAGTGCGATTTCATCCTACCTCTGTTCTTAGTCTACCTCAGTATAAAAAGGTACAACCACTTTGAATTTATAGTTCACAAAACAGGGTACTCTTATCAAATGCTTTAGAAATGTCTGTTTGTAGTTATTAGTACTTTAAAAGCAGCATGTGCATTAAACAGTACACTTTTAGAAAATATTTTTCCTGCCAGTAGGTAAAGAATTGGAGTTGGTTTATTTTGCCATTATTTTAATTAGTCCTTCCTCTAGATGGAACAAGACAAAATGGTACAAAAAACCCCCTAGTTATAAAACTCATTTTGTAATGATCCCTGCATGTAATAGCAGGAAGAAATTCTCCTCTGAAACTCGTATTTATTTTAAGATCATCTTTAAAGCAAAATACTTCATTTCGAGGTGGTTGGATGATTTGTAAGTCTGTTTGAATTCTCTTGTGCTTTTTCATTTGCGTGTTTATATATAAAAATATTTATTTTTTCTACACAGATATAATCATAGACTCATAGAATGGTTTGGCTTGGAAGGGACCTTAACACTCCTCTCATTCCAACCCCTGCCATGGGCAGGAACACCTCCCACTAGACCTGGTTGCCCCAAGCCCCATCCAGCCTGGCCTTTCTACTTCCAGGGTTGAGACATCCACAGCTTCTTGGATAAAATAACAAACATGTTAACGTTAATTTTGATTACAAACAGAGGGTGAAATACCTGAATATTGTCGGCTCTTGCAGATTCCCCCAGCAAATGGACAAGCTGCAGCCATTCAGGCACTCCCTACGGACTGGCTGATATACGAGGAAGTGAGGAGAGCTCACAGGATAGCAAACATCCGGTGCTGCTCTGTTGTAACACCTGTCACTGTGGCTCTCTTCTGTGGGCCAGCCAGACTGCCAAGCAGTGCCTTGCAGGCATCATCCTCCTCCTTCCCAGGTACGCTGGAGTCTGGATTGGCAGTGTTGCCATTGGAATGTACCAGTCCGTGAGAGGGAAAGCTTATTTAATAAATACATAATTTTCATGTATGTTATTATATGTATATATAATATACATATATATAACCCTGAAAACAACAGAGTTAGTTGTTGTAGCTGTTTAAGAATAGTTTATAGACTCTCTAATAAATGTCTCAGTTTTGGGAATTCTCAGAGATTCGTATCTGTAAATTGCACACAATTCTGGAGTCTCAGAAATTAAATTATAGTTTGCAGACAAATAAAGAACGCAACCAAAATGTCTCATGATACTATCAGTGCTGGTAACTGTAGTATATATGGGGGTTTTTTCTACAGATTATTTTATTTGATACTTTGAACTAGATTGTTCACACTGAGTCATATCAAAACGATCAATATGGCAAATAGTCATAGCTGACACATGCACTTTCAAGGTTATTTTCTACTCATGATTTTTAATGTCAGTTAGCTGTACTGTTAACTATAAGGAATAAAGAATATATGGAAATCTGCTTTTTTTTCTTACTTAAGGAATAGAGGCAAAAATAACCTATCCTGCTGCCAGGTCTCATAGTTTGTATCAAAGTAAGAGTCTAAATTGTTTCTGAAGCTTTTTCCTGCCTTGCTTTTAAACTGTTAACCTTAGAGTAGTGTTCATGTTGATTGAATTGCACCTTTAAAAAATAAGGATTCATAGTTAACAGCCATATGTAATACATTTTTTTCTTAATGAGTCTTTAAATCTGCTGTTTTACTAGGAAACAGAGCCATGTGTTGTTTTACAAACAGCTTCAGGAAGAAGTTTGATAATGGCTTGTCAGTACTGCTGAAGGAACATGAGTTGAGACAGATCCCATCAGTACAGGTGTTTATATAGTAGGGCCCTCAATAGGTCTGGCTATGTGAATTTTGCTAACTGGAGCAAAGACTCTTCACTCAGCTGTATTAGCAGAAAATAAATAGTATTCTACAAATTTTTACATTTTAAAGTGAATTTTAGAAGGTAAAATAGATTATTGCTGATAATACAGTAATGTTCAGTTTTTTGGGTGTAAGTGGAAATAGTATAGAAATGTTAATGCACCTTTTATATTTAATTCAGGGGGTGGGGTATCTAGTGATAGCAGTGACAGTGAGATGGAGGACAAAGCAACTGCTAATTTGGCACTACTGAAGCTGGATGAATGGCTCCTCCTCAGACTGGACCCTGAAGTAAGTAACATATCACTTCCGTGCTTGTTTCTTGTAGAAGGATATTTTTGTCATATCAACCTAAAAAGGTTTTTGTGACATTTGAGTAACCAAGAATTTTCTGGAAGAGCGTTTGTCAGGGACTGTTTGGGTCTCTCAAACAATGTACTCTGTGATTTAGCCTTTATTTCATGGGCTTGTCAAGCAACAAACACGGGCTCAATCCCCTTTTGCCCAGAGTAATCTGTTGAAAGAATTCATGAATTCAGTGTCCAAGTTGTGAGGTTTCATAACTTACCATCAATAACTCAGTTCTTGCACCTCTGAGCCAAGAGAAAAAAAAGAATTAGTGACCTGGCCTTTTGAAATAATTACCTAGGCCTTGGAAATACAAGTCTCTGTCACTGTGGAGCTGTGGCTATGGCAGGAGGTAGAGGAGTTTATGGATTATGAAACCCTTGGGTTTACCAGCTCTGATAACAATACTGTCTCCCCTAGACATGTGCAAAAGCATGTTTTCTAAAATTTTAGTATCGTGGAAGCATTTATGATAAAATGGGAATTAGACTTGAGTCTTCTAGATTCAGTCATCTCATTTGAGCAGAAGTCTGTGTAAGAAAAATATGTCACGTAGAGCTCTTTTCCCTCAAATATGACTGAGGAGTGCATGAATATTGCCTGAATTGAGAGAAAGGGCATAAAGTGTGAAAAGATTGGGTTTTTTAAGGAGAAATAAAATTTAAAGAATGAAAAAAGAAATCCAGGGGGTTTTCATAGAATCATAGAATTGATTGGGTTGGAAAAGACCACTGAGATTATCAAGTCCAACCCTTGGTCCAACTCCAGTCCCTTTACCAGATCATGGCACTCAGTGCCACGTCCCATCTCAGTTTAAAAACCTCCAGGGATGGTGAATCCACCACCTCTCTGGGCAGCCCATTCCAATGCCTGATTACTCTC
>JAWWEV010000235.1:0-18156 GCA_035583235.1 Hafferia zeledoni
AAGATTTGGCTGGGTCACTTATGGAAAAGGATAAGCTAGGTCAATCTGAGAAAGACCTACTGAGACCCCTGTTTTGGAGATGAAGAACAGAAAAACCGCTACCCAAAATTTATGTCAGAAGAATACACGGCCCCAACTCCACCCAGACTCCGCCTATCATCAATATGCAACGAGATGTTGTAATCACATGCATAATGTATGAGAAGATGTTGTAATCACTTAGATTCAGATGTATAAATTAACCTGCTTTCACACCTGTGCTTCTAAGTGAGTTTGTGCGGAGTTATCTGCCTTGCTTCCCTGCGCAGAAATAAATACCTACTGCTAACGGAATACAAAACTTTCTCTTAGCAGTTCTTTTAGTGGCATTTTTGCTATCAGGCTGCCTGGGCTCCTGAGACTTCTGAAACTTTTAGGCCTCTGAGTTTGCTTGTAGCTATTTAGTTGTTAATAAAGTAGCATTTGCTGGCAGTTGGATTAATACAGACCACCGCAACACTGATCCTTCGACCTATGAGGGTTTGAATTACGAGGGCGTATTAGAGTGGGTTCAAAGGATTGCCAGAAAAGTGACCCAGACACACTGTGTAGAGGTTAATAAACAGGTTTTATTATTAACAGAAATCGCTGAGTAACAGGAGTTTTATGGTGGAAAAGAAGGAGGAAGCAAAAGGAAGGGAAAAGCCCCTCAAAAAAAGCAATAAACCCAGGTGTGCAAACACCCCCCCCCCACTCACTAAGGGGGGTGCTGCTAATACTATCTTACCAACCCACAGACACTTAGATTTTTCCAACGGAGGAAGCCGAGACCAGATGTGCTAGCTAACTCCCTGCGGTAACCAGGCGTTCTTGTTGTTTTGAAATGCAAGGTTTTCCCGCGCGGCAAAAACTAGCCAACAGCGTACCAGTCATTTGCCCTTAAAATACAGGTGGCCAGTGACATCTGACTAGGCAGGTGTGTCCAATACTGCCCCTAACACCGCCTAGGCTGAAGTCACCAGCTCCGCCCATCTGTTACATAATAGTTTTCTCTCTGCACATGTGCGTGGGCATTGGAATGTCCCTGAGCATGCACATAATTGCTCGGGGGTCTTCCTTTATTTGGGTCTAGGGGATAGCCTTCCTCCTCTTCTCCCTCAGTTTCTCCTTCAAACGATCTCCAAATGCAACTAGCCAATCAAAAGAGGCCAATTATTTTTAGTTTATAGCTCGCTCTGTCTTCAAGGGCAAAGTTTCTACTTTATCTCTTCTTGTTACTAGCAACGAGGTAGGAAATAATATAAACTGTACCCAGATGGCTGGCCAAAGCACAGACCAAAAAATGTCAACAATTTTAGTTTCTGCCACAGAGGGTTTGAAACTGCCGGCAGTTTTCGGCGTTAACGAAGTGGTGTCTCCTTGAACAACTGGGAAACAGCAAGAGATGATTAAGACTGTGAGAAAACTGGCAATATAACTAAAATAAAATGAGATAAGGGAGGACCTGAGAGGAGCAAACTGTGGGAATGGAATGTGTGTTGATAATTTCTCATGAAACTAAAATTACATCTGGAGAGTGAGTAATATCCAGTTAGAAGTTGTAATAAAGTATATGGACACTGTCATAAACCTATGGGAAGGTGGCCATGGAAGAGATTTAGGATATATAAAGAGTAACTTGTAATTTGAAGGATCCTTCCTATTCCTATTTCTTCTCCTCCATTTTATTTTCTTTTGAGTGTGTTACATGTAGTTTAATAAAATTAGTTTTGTGTGTGACATCTGCGGCCTGTGCTCCTTCATCTGACACAACGATCTATGACATTGGCCCTCTCTGCTGGCTTCTTCCAGCCCCACCTCCACTCTCCATCCTGGTCCAGAACCCTCCCTGCAGCTGGGAATACACTAGAAGCATTTATGAGTGTTATTAAAGTGTGTGTTATTTTTGGAGGAGTTGGGATCTGAAAAGTTTACTTTTTTTTGTCTGTGGACTATACTTTATTTAGAGCAGAAAGACAGAGTGGGGCAGCTGGCTGCTTGCACACCCTGTGTCACCCTGAAATGCCACCCTATGGGCTATGCATGGGCCAGGTATCCCCATGGGTGCCAGAGATGGTGACACCAGGATACAAGGCAGTGGAGAGATGAGTGTCAAGAAGCCTACACAGAGCTAAGGCCCTGCTGTCCTGCCATGACACAGGAGCTGGATGGGAAGGTTGTGGTCTCAGCTTGCTTCTCTCCTGGAGGATTTTCCTCATGTGTGCAGTGCCAGTCCATGGTGTCCCCAAATGCAATCACAGCCCATGGGTGTCCCTGAGAGAAATCAGCCTGTGAGTGCCCCCAAGACTGCAGTGCCAGCCCATGGGTGCCCCAAATTGCTGTGCCAGCCTCTGAGGTGCCCCCAAAACAGTGCCAGGAAGCAGGGTCTCAGGCCCCAGGATACAGTGACAGGGTGCACCTAGGACAGTGCCAGCCATGTGGTGTCCTCTAGCACAGAGACAGCTCTGGCCAGAGCAGAAGCAGGTCTCAGGCTCCAGGGGTGGATGGCTGGTGGTGTTCCTGGGGCATGGTAACAGCACACTGCCAGCCCATGATGTCCCAAGTGCAGGGAAAGCCACAGGATGTCCCCCACAGTGGTGAGAAGCAAGTGTCCCTCTAGTCTAGTGCCACCAGAAATGCCCTTATTGAAATGCTCTGCAGTGTCCCTAGTCCAGTGCCCCCGGGGTATCCCTAGTGCAGTGTCCCAGAGCGTCCCTCACACAGTGTCTTGGGATGTCCCTCGCCCAGTGCCCCCATGGGTGTCCGGCGACGGGGCTGCCCGCCAAGGGTGTCACCCTCCCGTCCCGCTCGGTGCGAGAGCCAGTGGCGAGCTTGTCCCTAAAAGGTGCTGGCAGGCGGCGGGGGAGGTGCCGAGGCGGCCCCCGCCCGGCGCGGCCCCTCCCCGGTTCTTAGGAGGAGTGGCGGGACGGAGGGCGCAGTGCCAGTGCTCCCGTCGCCCTCGGTGCTCCACATCCCGCCGCCGCTCCGCGCCCCGCCGCCGCCGCCCCTCCGTCCCCATGGAGGCCATCAAGAAGAAGATGCAGATGCTGAAACTGGACAAAGAGAACGCCATCGACCGCGCCGAGCAAGCGGAGGCTGATAAGAAGCAGGCGGAGGACCGCTGCAAGCAGGTAGGTGTCCCACGGGCTTCGCTGGCATTGCCCGGGGACCCCCGCCTAAGGGTGTCCAAACTCGGGGACCCCGTCTTGTTGGGTGTCTAGCCTGGGGACCCTCCACCTAGAGGTGCCCAGACCTGGGGACTGGCCTCTGCTGTATGTCCAGCCTGGGGATTCCTATCCTAGGGTTATTTGCCCCGGGGACCTTGCCTCACTAGGTGTCCAGCCAGCAGATCCCAGCTCTAAGGGTGACCATCCCTTGCAATCTCACCCCACTGGGTGCCTGTACCTGGGGACCTTACCCTGCTGGGTGCCCACCCCCAGGGACCAGCAGTCCAGCATGTTGCCCCTGACTACTCACATCAGTTCCCCCCAAACATGCCATGTCTCAGTGGGACACCACAGTGCCACCTCCCTATCCCTCTGCCAGGGAGATCCTTGAGGATAGCGTACTCCCATCCCATCCATAGAGATGGGAACCTTCTTGGAGCCCGTTGGAGCTGTACTCCCCCAATCAGGACCTTTCCAGTCCCTTGAATAGGGAGGGAGCTCATAAT
The DNA here is from genome assembly GCA_035583235.1 of Hafferia zeledoni. NCBI lineage: Eukaryota > Metazoa > Chordata > Aves > Passeriformes > Thamnophilidae > Hafferia > Hafferia zeledoni. Next base: position 3,692 of record JAWWEV010000235.1, read on the forward strand.
CCCCTTACTCCTGCCAGGCTCAGGGATAGTGAAGGCTGCTCTGGCCCTGGGAACCAAGGGCTCCCTGTGGACGTGTGGCCCCAAATTCAATAGAGTGAGCATGTCTGCATGCTCCTGCTATGCCCCCAGCCTTGGCCACCCCAGGAGGAGGATGGCCATCCCCTCCCCAGCCTTGTGGGAACTACCAACCTCCTGACTCTCACCCTCTGTCCCTTCTCCAGCTGGAGGAGGAACAGCAGTGCCTGCAGAAGAAGCTGAAGGGCACAGAGGATGAGGTGGAGAAGTACTCCGAGTCTGTCAAGGAGGCCCAGGAAAAGCTGGAGCAGGCAGAGAAGAAAGCTACAGATGTAAGAAGGCATGCCAGCAACTCCTCCCCTGCATGGGTGCCAGACATGGAGGGGGGTGGGAGGGGGGGAACGTGAAGTAAGAGGAGGGCCTTATATGGAATGCGTCGGTGGGGAAGACTGTGAGGATCCCATTCCTGGGATGCTGACACTGAATCTAGCTGAGATGCAGGGCAGGGACTGACCAGATCCTTCTCAGGTATATGGGGGCCAGGCAGGCTGTGGCAGATACCACTCAGTAAGCTCTGGAGCTTTGTGGGCAGCCACCTGCCTGGCTCCCCAAAGCTAATGGGGACGAGTGTCTCAGGCTGTGTCACCAGTCCCTGAGCACGTGCCTCTGTGATGCTTATAGAAAAAAGTCTGCAGTGCTTGCTAAACTGGCAGAAAAGCAAAAAAGAGCAGAGAAATGGGAAAAGTTCTTGCCTGTGGCCAACTGCCAAGAGCTGGCTGTGAGGAAAGATGTTTGGGGTCTGGGGCCTGGGCTTGATCATTTTTGGGTCCAGTGTGCCACCCTGGCAAGGGCAAGGCCAGGAAGAGTTTTATTTAGTGCCGTAACTGATGTTTCTCCTGGGAAATGGATCCCGTCAGGGAGGTATTAGAAAGGTGTTGAAATTGGCTTGTGCCTGGCCAGGATGAAGGGTGGAACAACTGTGTGCAGCCATAGGGCCACTCAGAAATGGGGTATAATGACCTGTGGTGCCACACAGGGTATTTGACACCCTATAAATAAATCCTCTTTTTGATAGCCAGCCTTTTTATGAAAACCAACCCTGGAAGCTGGAGGAGAAGCTAAAGGAGAGCTGGCTGGATTGTGGCCAGCAGGGCATGGCCAGGCATTTTAGGATTGAGAACAAAAATTTCAGTCCCAGCTGGTTTATGGAGCTAAATGGGGGAGATGCATCAAATCTCTGAGGTGGCTGCCAAGGACAGGGGTGAGCAGACAAGGATCAACAGTAGTAGCACATGTCCCCAGGGTGGCCCAGAGCCCCCAAGGAGCATCTTGGAGGGTTCCCCAGCATTATCTGCTGACCCTACAGACCTGCCCCAGTTTAGTAAGATGCTAAACCAAAGTAATTAAAACATTAAAGATCCTCTGGAAGGGCACCATTTATCTTGGCATGGAGCAGACACATAAAGCTGGATAGGGTGGCTGTTGTGTGTAGCAGGGATCTGTACTGGTCTGACTGGATCCATGCTGATATGGGACAGAGCAAGCTCAACACAAGATCTGGCTGAGTGTGGATGTCATGTCTCCAGTGAGGGACTCAGAGGATGGTGCAAATGGTGGCACAGGGCAGACATCAGCCACAAGGTGCAGAGCAGTTTGCTGATGACAGTGGGCTGTGCAATGCCATCCTGGGCAGGGAGGATGAGTTGCTGCACTCTTGGTCCGCAGCAGCTCAGCAAGTCTGTGGGCTTCAGCAAGGAGAGTCCTGTCCCAATAGATACGAGGAACATGAGCAATCAACTCCTCCAGGGAAGGGCTGAATGGAGAGGAGCACTCCTGCAGTGTCAGAGAGGGCAGGCTGGCTGCAGATGGGTGTTACAGACAGGACTGGGAGCCCATTACCACCACAGCCACCCTGAGCCCATGCTGAAACCTGCACAGCCTATGCCATCTGCAGGGCACTGTGACTCACCAGGTCTCCTTGCCAGGGACCCGAATGTGCTGACAGCACTAAGTGCCAGGGCTGGTGTTTCCTCCTCCCCAGGACAAGCCACAGTGCTGCTCCTGGCTCTGGCAAAGGAAGCACAGGGTAGACCCCCCAGAGCCCACCCACCTGCCTCCCTGGGGACCCTCGTGCTCCCCTTGGCTGCCAGGACAATATGTGCCTGTGAGCACAGAGCATCCCCATCTCTTGGCCAGGTCAGGGCCCATCACAGTGATCCAGGCAGGCTCCTGGTCTTGGCAAAAATGTCAATGAATGCCTTAAAAGAATAAATCTCCCCCTGCTACAGTACTGCCCTGCTTCCAGCATGGGGTGGCAGTGCAGAAAGCCCACAGGGACTGCGCTAAGGGGTGCAAATGCAACCTTCCCAGGCACTTGGAGGGGAGTCAGATGGTGGCACAAACCAGAGAGCACCTGTCCCTGAATTGGCAGCTCCATAGCGCTAGCAGCCTCCTGCCAGCAGCTATGTGAGGCCACTGTGGCCTCACCACCTCCTTGTCCCCAGGAGGAATAGCCCGTGAGGCCCACGGCAGGATGCTGTCAGGGGCTGCTGGACGTAGTGCAGTTCCCTCCAGCTCCCTCCCCCCTCCCCAGCTGGTGGCCTATCCCTGGCCCCCAAAGGCTTAACCCGAGTTCCCGCCCCGTTTGCTCTGCCCGGCTGAGGCTTTGCTCTTATTTGGAGATTCCCTGAGTCCATGGGAGGGAACAGGGCTCTGCTGGGAAGTGACTGCATCCCTAGGTGGGGCCAGATAAAGAGGCATTCAGCATGTCTGGGCGGCTGCGCTTCAACTTACCCCCTTCCTACCCGCAGCCAGCTTGCCCTGCCCCTTTGATGGTGAGGACTTTGCTTTCTGCTCCGGGCCCTGTGCACTGGCCTTGGGAGCACTCTTGGCATCCAGGTGTTGGGCTGGGATTGGTGCAGGACCAGCCAGGACTGAGGCCAAGCCAGAGGCCACTTGCTCCCAGGGGACCTGCAGCACTTCCTCTTCCACCACCTCTTATCAGGGAGACACGGGGCTGCAGGACTCTGCTGGCAGTGTGGCCAAGTCTCCCCCCAGGACCCCTGATCCCAGAGCAAAGGGCAGCCAGCAGGGTCAGTCTGGGAACTGGCGTCCCTGGAGGCAGGTGAGAAGTGCAGCCGAGGCTGCCTGGGAGCTGTCAGAGCTCTGTAAGGGAAGATTAAATGCTACCAGCGCCAGCCCCTCCTGATGGATCATAGCATGTGCCCTGGCAAGGATGCAGAGCCGGGAGCTGGAAATTGGCCTCCCCTATGGGGCAGAGCCCCAGGGCAGCTGGGGGATGCAGGGGGAACCATGGGCCCCATGAGTCTCTGCAGGGCTGACAGCCAGGTCCCTGCTTGGGGAAGCAGATGCCAAGGGGCTGAGTGGGATGGGTGCTAGGGACCTGGCTGTGCCCCACAGCTCCAGCCCCAGGTCCCCCAGGAGGATGCCTGGGAGTGGGCTCTGCCCCAGGGACCCTATGGGGCAAAAGCCCATGACCCCCCAACTCTGCAGCATGGGTACATTGCTCCAGTGTCCATGGGGGCTTGCAGGGGCCAGGCTCTGGCACCTCCAGACGCCCTAGGCTCCTCTACATCACACTAGGGGAGCTTGATAGGACTGTGCACCCCTGTCTGAGGGGGGACCACGTCCCCTGCTTGGAGGGGGACTGTCTCATATCCTGGGGGGCACCATGCACCCTGCACAGGGAGGGGGCAACAGTGCGCATTGCCCAGAAGCCACTGTGCATTTTGTTTTGGGGGGAGAGGGTGTTGGGACAGTAACCCCTGCCTGGGGAGGACCACTCGTCCTGCCCAGGAGGGCAAACTATGTCCTATTTGGGGTGGGGAGGATTGTGCACCCCGCCTGATAGAGGACTGTCCCCTGCCGGGGTTGAGCACTCTGTCCGGGGGTCTGTGTGCGCTGCCCGGAGGAGAGCGGTGGCCCAGGTCGGTCCGTAGCAGGAGGAGGAGTAGGAGCAGGAGCAGGAGGAGCAGGAAGGAATGGAGGCAGGGCAGCGGGAGCGGCCGCTGCCTGAGTGCTTCCTGCCCGAGTCGGGCGGGTCCCACAAAGGGCTTGGCGGTGTGGCCTCCCCGTCGGCAGCCCCTGCCATGTCAGGCATCAGCTCCATCGATGCCATCAAGAAGAAGATCCAGAGCCTACAACAGGTAGCCGACGAGGCGGAGGAGCGCGCCAAGCACCTGCAGCGGGAGGCCGATGCCAAGCGGCAGGCCCGGGAGCGGGTAAGACGCAGGACGCGGGGGGTGGGGGGCATGGCGAGGCGGGGGGCGCTCCGGCAGCTCCCCGGGATGCCCCCACCGGCTCCGACAACACCGTCGGCATCCTTCCCCGCGGACTGGCCCCGGCCGCCCCCCCTGCCCTGGCAGCGAGGCTGTCTGCCTCAGGGTCAGTTCAGAGAATTCCCGGGGGAACTGGAGAGCGCTGCCATTCAGGTACCACGGCAGCGTCACTGCCTCCCCACTGCTTCCTCCAGCTGCCTCCCTCATGGGTCGTTTGAGGGATACTCCACGTGGCGAGGCTCCCCAGGGCTTCTCCTGTTGGCGGGGCACCAGGGAGCAGCCAGCTCTGCCTTGGGTCTGCTTGGGATAGGGCACATCCTGGGAAAGGATCTCTTCCCTCAGAAGCCAGCTGTGTGAATGGCTAAAAATTCCACACCCAGACTCTTGTCTGGCTTCCAGCAGGTTCTGCGGTCCGGGCTGTGGCAGTCACAGACTCTTTGGCTCTCTAGCATGTCCCTTTGTGTGGATGAGCCACGTCTTTGCATAGGCCAAAATTTCCACTCTGGCAGCGGGACAGCATTTCCAGGCTGCAGCTTGTTTCTGGTTTCCCTTTTTTATTTTTGGTGGAGCTTGTGAGGTTTTTTCTCTCTTTTTCCTATGCCCATTCTAACATCCTCACCATGGGTTGCAGAGCTGGGTTTGGTACCTGGGCTGTTATCACTCTGACTGTATGCAGAGGAAATGGCCCCTTTCTGCAGCCTCAGATTGGAGTCACTGGGTCCTGCTGGAGAGCTCGTGTTCCTGAGTGTCCTTCCAGGCAGTTCTGACTCACTTTGAGGATGATTCTCTGGGGGAAAAAAAGCTCCTGCTGGGGTGAGGTAGATGTTGCAAGCCAGTCACAATTCTTATACAGTTTGGCAGGGGATGAGCTCTCAGTGAGCCCAAAAAGAGGGTGTTCATGGGGTGGAAATGGCTGTTGTGCCAGCCTTGGAGCTAGCCACCCAGCCAGCACACTGCCAGGCTGACCCACTTGGACTGGTGCCAGCTTGCCACAGGGACCATAAGTGCTCAGCAGGGCAGCCTCCTTGCAGCTTCCATGGCCCATCTGCTTGGCCAAATGTCCCCCGGGGCATTCCCAGTTCTGGAGCAGGAGGCTGGTCAATGTTGCGTGCTGCAGCTGGCTATGCCTGCTCTAGCCTGTGAATAAGCAGGAGACATTATCCTCTGGTTGGTGCATGTCTCCTTGCCTCTTGGTGCATGGGGTTGCTCCCCGCAGCAGGGTCTCATTTCTGCTCATCTCTTTGCATCTGGGGTTTTAACTCCCCACAGCCCTTCTGGCAGGGAGCAGGGCCAGGAGCTGCTGAGGCAGCATTTCATGGTGGTGCTGATGGAGCAGGCAAAAGACCTTTACCAAATGGAAAGACTGTGGGGCTAGGTGTCAAAGGGCTGACGGGCCAGGGCCACTGCTCCCTGCCTGTCCTGACTCCTGGTCCCATGTGCATGGAGCCTGGGAAAACAGGAAGCCCTGGTCTTTCAAGTCCCAGCAGCTGTGGCTTGGCTGGGCTCCAGCCTGCTGAGGGCGACTTGCTCCATTGCCCCCAGCACCATTCTGTACAACAGCTGGGGAAGGGGAGGGAGTGGCAGGGGGACTGTGCTCAGCTTTGGGCTACCCCGTTGCACAGGGCTGGGGGGGTCCCCACAGAAGAGGCTCCCAGCTCACTCTGCCACCTCTTTAAACAGGAAATCCACAAGTGGCTCCAAACTCCTTTTGTAAGTGAAGCTGCACAGGGCATTCCTCCCCATTTGCTCACTGCTCCGCAAACCCCAAATAGCATCATCATGATGGCGCAGCTGCTCCAGCCACCCTACCCTGGTGAATGTGCTTTGTCCCTCTCCAAGGCGGGAGCTGGAGTTGTAGGAACACGGTGGAGGGGCTGAACATGCTGGGCTTGGGTTTCATAGCCAGAAGGAGCCAGCATCAAACAGGGTGCTAGGGATGGAGAGAGCCCCATTGTCCCTATAGAAAGGAGATAGGATGCATGCCCCAGATAGGCTTGTTGCACAGTGTCAAGGAGTGTTTTGGATAGTGAATGCAAAAATAACTGCTGAAAATGCTTTTTATATATATATATATAGATATAGATATATGTCATATGGAGTGACTGAGGGGTTTCTGCTCCCCCAGGCTGAGGCTGAAGTGGCTTCTCTGAACCGCCGTATCCAGCTGGTGGAGGAGGAGCTGGACCGAGCTCAAGAACGCCTGGCCACTGCCCTGCAGAAGCTGGAAGAGGCTGAGAAGGCAGCTGATGAGAGTGAGAGGTATGACAGGGAGGGACAGCGAGGGTGGTGTCAGGTCACCCTTGATTGTAGGCAGCTCCCTTGGTTTTACAGTGGGGTTTGGGGATCCCCCTGAAGTGATCTTATGGGGTTTGCATTGGTTTTCCTGCAGACCCCAAAAGGAAAGAGCAAAGCCACAATGCAGAGAAGTCCCCCAGATATGGGTGCTCTTGGAAGGCTTTGAAATTTCCATGGCACCCATAAAATCCTGAAAAATTTGATCTGGCATTTATACAAATATCAGTCTGTAACTGAAGCCAGAGGGTGCTTGGAGCCTTTTTTTCTGTCTTAGAGCAGCCTCTTCTGCTCAAGAGTTGAGCAGTGGCCCAGGAGGGGACTTCTGTGCCTGGGAACTGTGGTTGACCTTTGAGAACAAACCAGCCTTGTTCAAAAAGAAGTCCTGCAGAGTGCTTCCCCATTCTCACGGCAAGCAGGTTTACTGGGCAGGAGCCATGCAGACAAGGGCATCACAGCATTCCTGGCAGTTACATGAACTCTCCCCGCCATTGGCAAAGACCCGTTTGAGCAACAGCACCTGAGCAAGAGTCTGCAGGAATCCCTGTCAAGGGGGTTCATGTGGGTCCCTGCTTGTGAGAATCACTTTTGAATGGGAAAAGACTTTGCAATGGGATTTTTCTAGCATTTCCTAAAGGTGGCTAGCCTGTCAGACTTCTTTTGTGGAGGTTGTGGCCAGTTCATCCTGGACTGCACATGTATTTACCCCCCTGAATGATGGGTTCAGGACCTGCCTGGTTGAGAGGCGCTGTGGCCATGTCTTGGTCTGGGAAATAGCCCTGGGGTGGCCTTGGATTCAGGTTTTCTGCTTTAATTGTGCATAGGAGCATCCTTGGGGTACCACTAGTGTGACCCTACTATGTGAGGTGGCCAATGAGTGCCAATGTTCCAAGTCTCTGGAGCTGGAGGATGGCTGGGTTAGGGCACAATAGGTAAGAGGTGCAGGTGCCACCTTGATCCACAGCAGTAACATATTTTGGCTTGTGCTTTCCCCAGAGGCATGAAGGTCATTGAAAACAGGGCCATGAAGGATGAGGAGAAGATGGAGCTCCAGGAAATGCAGCTGAAGGAGGCAAAGCACATAGCAGAGGAGGCTGACCGCAAATACGAGGAGGTGTGTGTCCACACTTGCATGTCCCCTTCCCCCAGTGCTGATTCCCTGGCAACACCCTGGACTGCTTCCCCACAGCCCTTGGTCCCAAGCCAGGGCAAGTGCGGGACTAATGTGTGCCCCTTGCTGCTGTCAACAGGTTGCCCGCAAGCTGGTTGTCCTTGAGGGAGAGCTGGAACATTCAGAGGAGAGGGCAGAGGTAGCGGAGAGGTGAGTGGAGCTCCCAGTGGGCAGTGTGAAGAAGTCCCATGTAGCCCTTGCCCTGAGTCCTTAGCAGCTGGGGGTGGCTGTGTGTCTGTGTGGGAATGGATATATCCCTCCCCAGGAACAGTGGGTTCTGCTGTCAGGGTGGTCCCTGGGCTCGCAGGCTGGGGGGCAGGGGAATGCCAGCCTGCTGGAAGCACATCCTTAACCCTGTTCTCTGTTGTCCCTGCTCTGGGGTGCTCCTCTTCCACCCCAGCCGAGTGAAACAATTGGAAGAAGAGCTGCGGACCATGGACCAGACTCTCAAATCCCTCATTGCGTCAGAGGAAGAGGTACTGGGGCAGGGGGGCAGGGCTATCCACAGCAGCCCCCTCTCTCTGTCACTGTCTCTTAAACTGCATGAGCCACCTCTCCTCTCTGCACTACTGCCTCTGTCACCAACGTCCCCTTGCCTCACTCTCTGGCGGGCACAGGATGGGCATGCTCCTCCATCCCTCTGTGCCTGCTCTCCTTCTTGGCAGGGCTGGTGGGAACCTGGCTGGCAGTGATGCACAGGGCATCTGTGCAAGGAGGCATGAGGTACAGATGAATAAATGCGTCCCAGCAGCTTCTGCTTGCAGCGGCTCTGTTCCTTCTCTGCCTGCACTGCCTGAGTTTTCTCCTCCCTCAACTTATTCTCTCTTCCTTTCCTCCTTCCCTGCTCACTCTTTCTGCTCTTTCCTCTCACCTGCCCCTTGGCCCCACTCCCCCTCCTGCCGGCCTTGCTTGGGATGTAGTAAATGTGGTGATCTAGAGGAGGAGCTGAAAAATGTCACCAACAACTTGAAGTCCCTGGAGGCCCAGGCTGACAAGGTAGGACCCAATGGGGCTGCTGGGGCTGGGCAGTGTGCGCAGGGTCTGGGGCTGCTGGAGTCCCCCACTGAAGTGAAGTATGGCCAGAGGTGTCCTGTGGGGCTCATGGCTGCCCATCTGTCTCTGCAGTATTCCACCAAGGAGGACAAGTATGAGGAGGAAATCAAGCTTCTAGGGGAAAAACTGAAGGAGGTAAGGGATGTGGGGCTGGGACCCCCAAGAGAGGGGCTGGCACTGCATCAGCGCAGGCACAAGTTTGCCATCCCCTGTGGATTTTGACCCTGTTACACCCATGTCCTCTCACCCTTCTCCAAATTGTGGCCTTGCAGCATGACAGATGTCTGGGTCTGGGATGTCCCCATGGGATCCTGATACCCCAGAGAGGGGCCCTGGCCCATCTGAAGGACTGATGTTTGCATCCCCAGACAACACAGTCCCACCAGGGTTGCATCCTGCAGCGCCATACTGCACTCTGCTCCTGCTCTGCTTGCCTCTGCCCTGTGTGGTGTCCTGCTCCTGGGACATGCACTGGCAGGAGCTCATGCCCTGCACACACCAACTTCAAGCCATGTCTGATTTGGGTTGATCTGTCTAATGTTGGTTGCACACACAACCTATGAAGTGTGTAGGCTCCCATGATGCTTTTGGTGGTCAGGACAGATTGGGATAAACAGGAAGCCCAACATGGAGGCACTTTGCCCAGCTGACTCCTTTGAGGGCAAGCTCCCACCCCTGCTGCTGGTTTAGGGCATGGGGCTTCATAAGGCCCTTGTCCCTTGCCTTTCCCGGGGGAGGGGTCATGTCAGAGGGATATGGGAGATGCAGATGAGGCAGATTTGGGGTGCAGTACAGCATGCACCATCCCTGTTGTGCCCTGCAGCTTACCCTCTCTCCTGTGCACTACCATAGGCTGAGACCCGGGCGGAGTTTGCAGAGCGGTCTGTGGTGAAGCTGGAGAAAACCATCGATGATCTAGAAGGTAAAACATCCTCACTGTCCCTGTGTCCCTCTTTCCCAGGGAGCACTGACCAAGATGTGCCCCCAGCAGGGCCAGACAGGGCTTGGTCAGAGTGAGAAGCTGGGCAGGGGTCCTGGAAGGGGGGGAGACTGGCTACTGTGGTGTCCAGTGTGGGGGCACAGAGATGCTGGGATCTGTGCCTTCATCCACATCACCTGTGTCCACATGCTCCTGCTGCCCTTGGCCCCCTGCTCTCTCTCTCTTTGCTGCCCACCCCCCATCCTTACTCTACTGCCTGCCACCCACCCCACCCCCTACCTGCCTGCAGATGAAGTGTATGTGCAGAAGATGAAGTACAAAGCCATCAGTGAGGAGCTGGACAATGCACTTAATGACATCACCTCCCTCCGAGCCCCCCACTGGGCACTAGCACTGCACCCCCTCCCTCGCTAAGCCACTTGCCTGCCTGGGCATCCCATCTCTCTCCCTGCCTGCTTTGTCCCCTCTGTCCTTCCCAGCCCGTGCCTGTCCATCATCTTCTTTGGGACAGGAACCAACCCAGGTTGTTCTCAAAATACGTCTCTTTGTGGGGAGACAAGGTGTAGGTGTTTGGAGGTATTTGGCAGGGAAGGGGAACAGCCCCTGGGACCCCTCATGCTGGGTGTTTGGTGCCCATGCAATTGCAGGTTTGTGCTACAGCATTACCTGTCAGGAAACAGAGCTGTGCCCAGGAGTCCTTCGCTTCAGCAGCTCCCTCCTCAGCTCCCTGGTAGCACAAGCACCAGGGACCCCACAGCTCTGGCTCTGGGGGGACATCTGCCCCTCACATTCCTCCAGCAAAGCCCCCTGGTTCTGCTTGCTGAGCCTGATGGGGGGGGGGGGGGGGCGGCCATGCACAGGGGAAGTGGCACCACCACCACCAAAACAGAGATGAAGGCTTAGGCCCAGGGGATGGAGGGGGAGTTAGGTTGTGCAGGCAGCCTATCCCCAGGCAGACAGCCCCCAGGCCCCCGCTCCTCCCTTGGCTCTGCCTCCCTTCTGTCCTTTGCACATTGCTATTCAGTTTACATTCCATGACTTTCTTTTTTTTCTGTTCTGTCCCTCTGAGTATACTGACTTGGTTTCAATAAAGCATTTTCTCTCCTCCATTTCTCCTTTGTTTTCTTCATGCTGCTCTGTCTCTTATCTGCCTGTTTCATGCAAGTGCTGGCAGCTGGGTGGGTAGGAGGTGGTTGCGGGCAGCTCACAGCTGCAGGACCCCTGGAACAGCCGTGGCTGAGCAGCTCCCACACTGCCAAGCTGACTGGGACAGGGCCCTTTGTGCCTCCGCCCAGGGGATGACCCCCACCAACCCCTGGCTCTCTGGCACAGCTTTCCTCATCTCATGCCACCTTCTCTGACTTTTTGGCATGAAATATCAGGGTTAAACCTGATCCCTGTCCATTTTCTGTCCTCGCTCCCAGAGATTGCCCACAAGCAGCAGTCTCAACCCTGGCATTCCTTCATCACCCTCCCACACCAAAGGGGCTAACCCTACGCTTCAGCAGTGATCCCTGCCCCTAAATGGGACCCTGATCCTCGTTCTGCTTCCTCAGCATTCTATCCTGCCCCACAACTCTGTCCCTGAATTGATGGACCCACAGCCCCATTCCTGCCCAAAGACTGGCTGCCTCTTCCTGCCAGCCTGGCTCATTCCCCATTGCTGTCTGGGCAGCAGCAGGGTCTCCAGCAAGGGCTTTGTGGAATGCTGTCTCTTTTGACTAACTCGCCTTTATCTCTTCCCTCTGCTGCACTGACCTCTCATTTTCTCTAAGACACTCCCAGCAGGAGGCCAAGAAAAACCACATTCTCACAAGCTATGAGTCATCCTTACCAAACTTAACAACTGAGCTGCTGAGAACTCCCAGGCTGGCCCAGCCTAGCCTCCCCAACCCAGGCTGCCACCCCCACTTCCCCGCCTTATGCCAGGCTGGCTCAAGGATGGGAGTGCCTCCCCACTCCCTGCTGGGGTTAGGAAGTGCATTGGAGCCTTGGCTTATCCTCCTGGGGGTAACTGCCCTGCTTGGGGGAGATGGGGAGTCCTCTGAAGCCGATCAGTTTTTCTTGGGAGAGAAATGAGGGGGTTTATGATGTCCTGGGACACCTATGCAGTGATGGCTGTCCCCCAGTACCAGTCTAGTCCTGCCAGGGAGGGATGAGGTAGCTTGTATTGCTGCCTTCCTCTCCTTGTTCCAGGGGTTGGCAGCTGGCCTCTTCCCCCTCACTCTGGTCACCCCAGACTATGCATGGAGGATCCCCTCAGAATGGGGTCCCTGCAGGGTACTGCAAGGCCTGGAACAGGAGCTGGGGACCTGGTAGGACCTGTTGCCCCAAACTTGAGATAGGGAAGAGCCTGGCCAGGAGCTCTGGGAGACAGGGCTGGGTGGGCAGAGCTCTCATCCCATTCCCATCTCCAGAGGGAAGGAGAATGTTGTTTGGAAGTGAGTGCAGGAGGAGGCTGCCTTGGCAGCAGGTTGCTGAGCAGAGCTCATCTTGAAGCCTTGTTAGCTCTGCTCCTTCTCTCTGCTCACCTTCCCAGGCTGCTGTCTCACTCTCTTCTTCGTAGAGCACCTCTGGGTCATGCAGCAGGTACTGGCTCCCCGCTTTTGCTGGATAAGGGTTTGTGCATGAACCCACAGCCAAATGGTGGTGATACTGGGGCAGAACGTGCTGTGGGCAGAGCAGGGAGATGGGACTGTACTGGTGGCTGGCTGAGGAAGTGGTATCTATCAGTGGTATCCATGCTGTGGAGGGCCTGACTGTGAGCAATGAGGATGGAAATGCTGAAGAGTGGGGACCACCCACCCCGAGTGACTGACCCAACTGGCCTGGCTACCTTGGTAGATCCCAGAGTGGCTAGACATCCTTGCCAGTGGTGGGGCTGCTTGCACAGACCCTGCTCCATAGGGACAGCCAGTGCAGCTGGAGGCCGGTGCCATACTGAAATGTCTATCTGTGTGTATGTGTCTGTGCTTGGTGTGGTGTGTGTGGGTCTGGCTATGCCTGGGTATGCTCTGGCTGTGTCCCTTGTGTTCACAGAGAGTCTGGCCAGTGCCAAAGAGGAGAATGTTGGCATCCACCAGGTCCTGGACCAGACCTTGTTGGAACTGAACAACCTCTGAGCTGCTCTGGGGAGTCCCCATCCCTCTTCCCTACCCCACATGTGCACCCCACTGGCATGCTCAGGATGTCATCAGCTGAACTGTGTCTTGGTCAAATCCACACACCCAATGAGAAGGGAAGCCCTGCAGCCTTACACTATAGCTCAGGGGTTTCTTGTCTGTGCACAACCTGACTGGATCTGTCTTGTCTTCATGTCCAAATATTAAAGTAGTTTGTCAAGATGGATGGGTGTGCTTGGTCCTTGCAGGTGGGCACAGACACTGGGAGATGTGGTAGGGGTCTCCATGCCCAGTTCTCACAAGGAGTCTCTACAGGGTCTTGGGTCCAGGGTGGGATATGGCCAGTGTAAGAATGTCCTCCATGGCCATGGAGGGCTGGGAGCGATAATGTGCATGGTTTGGGCTACCTTCCCATTTCTCCATCACCTCTTTGTGATGCACTGAAACCCTCCAAACTCAGTCCAAACTGACCATCCTCTTCAAGTGCGCAATAATACAGATATGTCACTGACGTGTCCCCTTCTACAGCCGGCATGCTACCTGCCTGTCACTTGGGGAAACCCAAATCTTTGATCTCTTCATGGAGTCTGCTACATGGTTCATGTTCATGATGCCATCTGAACACTTATACAAGCATGTAACCATGCATGCACACACCATTACTTCTCCAGGTCTGTGGTTAGCTGCTTACCCCAAGTACTTGTTGTGTTTTCAATTAGCAGTCGCTGAACCCGCCCTGTTACAGTCAGCCAAATGTTACAATTTTTATAACTTTCAGTAATTAACATACTTGATATCTGTAGCCAACCCGTGGTAACATTTCCCCCTGGTGCCCACCCTCAGAACTCCTTAGAACTGCCCCGTGGAGCACCTCGAAGGGCTCTGAGCTGACTCTCCTGTTTTGACTACGAGCTACCTTATTGTCTCAGTTGGAGTCCTTGTAGGTGTTCTTAAAAACAGTGTGTCCTTGGTAATGTGTATGAAAGCGCTCAGTGACTTCTAAATACCACCTAAAATGTGAGAAACTTAGGAAAACTCATTCAACTTATATAACTCTATAAAAATCTACAAATACTCATTAAAATCCTTAGGCATCATAATCATTACTACAAAGACCATCTATAGTAATTAAGAAAGATACATACCAGTTACCCTTAATGCATTGCCATCATTATCATCCAGACCCGCACATCAGCTGGGGAGCCCCAGTAACAGCGAAGGGTTGGAGAACCACTCTCGGGAACTGGAAAATCCTATGCAGTGCGTCATCTCGTAGGTGAGGTCTCAGTCTTTGCTGCGAAAGGGTCCAACTTTTATATTGTTAGACAAACGCACTGTTTTGGTTTGAAATCTTGGCAAAATGCCAAGTGTTCAACCACACAGTGAAGCTCCCTCCCCCACCAAAAAAAAGGGAGAAAAAACACAAAACTTAAAACAGAAACTGGTTTATATATTGTGCTGGTTTCAAGGTAAACCAGCAGGAGAAATGAACTCGACACGAGAGAGATTATAAGTCAGAGCTACAATTTAATAATAATAATACAGTAAATATACTGACACAAAGGGAAGTTGCT
>JAWWEV010000236.1:0-18122 GCA_035583235.1 Hafferia zeledoni
TGTTATATTGTAGTTTTCTCTTAATTTTCTCTTTTCTGTATAAATACATATAGTTAGTTTCAGCATAAACCTGGTTTGGAAGGTTTTTTTCCCTCTTCCTCTTCTTTTTTCCCTTAGCTGGTTGGGGGAAGGAGGAACCTTTTCTCTCTGTCTTGGACACTTGGCGTTTTGCCAGCTCAACCCAAAACATGGCCAGGAATGTGGCACTGCTTCTGTGGGATGAGCGCCCAGAGACTGATGGCAGGAGATGCCCAGTGGGGAGGGGGTACAGGGGGCTATGGGGTCCCCTGAGGTCACCAATGGCAGCCGAGCCAGTCCATGAGGGTGGACACCAGGTGTGACCAGGGTCTTGGGGTGGCTGTGGGGACAGGAATGAGAGGATAGGGACATGTGGCCTTGTGACATTGTAGAAAATCGTAGAACCAGAGGGACCCTCTGGTTCCGTTGAACGTCATGGAACCAAGGGACCATTATGTCACTGTGGAACCAGATGAAACCAATGGAACCCTGGGACATTTCTGAACCTCATGGAATCAAAGGGCAATTGTGAAATTCAGAGGCTTCATGGAACCAGGAGAACCTGGGAAACTGCAGAACCTCATGGAATCAAGAAGCCATTGCAACAATCTAGGGCCTCATGGAACCAAATGAACCCTGGGAAACTGTGGAACCTCATAGAATCAAGGGATCATTGTCACACTGCAGATAGTCATGGAATCAGGGCCCCACTGGGGTACTCCAGGGCCTTATGGATCCAAAGGGACACTGGGACACTGCGGAACCTCATGGGACCTGTATGAGGTGTGGTTGAGCTGAAGTTCATTTCCCCATCACAGCTCTCAGTGTGGGGCTTTGCACTGGGAGCTGGAAAGGTGTTGATAACATGCAAATGTTTTGGTTACTGTTGAGCAGGGCTGGCACAGCGTCAGCACTGTGTCCCAACAGTCCTCCTCCAATGGAGGGCAAGATCCGGGGAGAGGAAAAAAAACCAGTCCGGCTGACACAAACTGACCAAAGGGGTATTCTACTGGGAGGCAGTATGAAGAGCACTGGGTGACCTTTGCAGCCCTGTTGGAATTTTATTTGGTATTTGGTTTAAAAAGCAATCTGTGTGCTGAACTGCATATGTTAATTAGGTGATGTAACTTTAAGAACTATTTAATGAAATCAAAAATGGCTGCTGCAGAGTTCTCAGCAGCTGCATGTGGTCAACCAATTACGAAAAGGTTTGTAATGTAAACACCATTATTAACCAATGATCACTGCCAGAGTGTCATCACCGGTGGAAGGTTACAGTCTTAAAGAGGTATATAATTGTGTGTGCGTATGAATAAAGCGGCCTGTTATAGCTAACTTCTATGAAGTCGTCTTGGCAGGACATAAACCTCGTCTCCCCTGACTTTTCAGCCCCACATGGGACCTCCAAACTTGTGACCACCCTTCCTGTGGCAAGGCGACACACATGCTTTGATGCACTTGGATGGGGACCTCCCAGTGCCATGGTGCGCTCTCATAGATGTCATTGCAGTCCTATGATCGCATATGGGGTCCCAGCAGCTCCGTGTAGGTCACCTGGAGATCCCGAGGAGGGGTGGCACTGGGGGGACCTCCAGAGGGACTCTGGAAGAGGCATCAGCTGGGGGGACACAGGTGAGGGGTGACACATGTATGCTGTGTCCCTGACCCCCTTGCCCCTGTACTCACCCCTTGCCTGCTCTGTAACCACGATGTGGTTGTACAGCACCTCCCCCTCCTTCGGGGGGCTGAAGGCTCTGGGGGAGCCTTGTGGGGTGTCTGAGGTGGTGTGTGGGAATGGGAGAATGGGGGAGCATGGCAGGAGACCCTCACTCCCCTGTTCTATGGCTCCCTGCTGGCTGCAAGGAAAAGGGTAGAGGGTGACCTTGGGCTGTCTGGAGCCTCTGAACCCCTCCAGGATCATTTACCCCACATGGGACTCTGATTCCCCACAGACACCCAATTCCATCAAACCCCCCTTGTGATGCCTGAACACCCTCACAACTCCCAGTTCTCCCCAGGACACCTGGGCACCACTCAAGTCTCCCAGAAGCCCTGAACCACTCTGATACAAGCAAACCCCTGGGACCCCCAAGACCTCTGAGCCCCCAGAACCCCAAGCTCGACAGAGAGGGAGAATCCATACACTCCCAGGATCTCTGAAGACCCCTCAACATCCCTGCATAACCCACCAAGACCTCCTCAAATCCCCTAGAAGCTCCCAGTACTCCCCAATATTCCTCAAGTTCCCCCATAGTCTGTCCTACGACCCCCCCACAAGACCCTCCAAAATCCTCTGAGACCCCCCAGAGCCCTGAGCCTAAGTCACTTGGTCCTCAGCCACCCCACCAAGTCAGGGTAGGTGCCAGCCCATCATCCCCTCCAATCTTGGGAACTTCCTTCCACCCCAGGACTATGATACCCCATTCCCCTTCCTTGGAACCAACCTGTGCGATGCCACCAATAACTGCCCACAGTGACACCCAGAAGCACAATCAGGAACAGGAGGGACCCATCGATCTCTGTGGCCACTGCTGGGAACACAGGGGAAAACACTGGCATCATCTGCCACCCCCTCACAGTGGCCCTGTGTGACCCCACATGTGCCCAACTGTCACCACAGTGTCACCACCAGGACCAGCTCTGGGCTGAGCACTTGGAACACGTGGTTGGTGGCCATGCACTGGTAGGTGCCAGAATGTCCTGGTTTGACATCCCCAAGTGCCAGGAGGGGACCCCAAGCCACCTCCCGCCCGGGCCATAGCCAGGTGAAGGTCACAGGTGCTGAGCCCACCTGCACCAAGCAGCGCAGGGTGATGGGGTCTTAACCTTCCCACACCTGCAGGGATGGGGGTCCAGGGGTGATGGTGGCATTGCAGGGTAAGAGATGAGCCTGAGGCCAGAGGGAGAGGCTGGCAGTGGCATCGGGGGAGTAGCTAAGGAGAAAATGAGGGTGTGATGAGCAGGGATGCAGGATGCTGTGGGTGTGAGGAATCCAGGGCCAGAGGGTTCCACTTACTCAGGACTGTGAACCACAGGCAATGCTGGATTAGGAATGTGATGGATGCAATGAGGGACCCAGGGAGGGGCTGGGGGCACGTGGAGGAGGGTTAGGAGGGAGATGGAAGGAACTCCAGTAAGGGAGAAAGGGAATGAGGGAGGGATGAAGTGACCTGGAGGTGGATGGAGAGAATCCAGGGGAGCACCCAAGGAGAGATGGGTGGGGTGTACCCAGGCATGGATGGGGGAACCTGGGGAGGATGTCAGGGTTCTGACACCATGACACAGAGCCCAGCATTGCTCTTCCATAAGGTCTCTCCAAAAATTTCCCAACAGAAGACCCCCACATTGGGTAGTCGGAGCTGGGGGCACACCTGCGGGATGCCAACCACCACCCCGTCATGGTAGAAGAGGTGCTGGAAGCAGCCTTGGCTCTTCAGGGTACTAGGGTAGCTGAGGCATCTGAGATTCAGGGAGGACTCCTCAGTGACCTCCAAGGAAACCTCCAGCACCGGCACTGGAAGGAGCTTCAGGAAGGAGATGGGAAGGAAAAGTGACCCTGTGCACACTGGAGAAGGGATTTTGGGGTATTGGGTTTGGGGTTGCTCACCGTGCAGTGTCACCAGCCCCAGCGCTGACACCTCCCACCACAGTGACAGCCCAGAGCTCACTCAGCCCCCACAGCAGTACTTGCCACTGTGGTGCAGATGCAGGGGGACTGGGATAGCTTGATCCCATCGTGGGACCCCTCCAGATACTTCCACTCATGGTAGAACTGCCCCTGGGTGGCCTCCAAGGGGTGCAAAAGCCAGCAGCAGTGTCACCGTGTCCCACTCCAGCAGCTCCCATGCTGGTACCTGCAGCACCAGCTCATCTGCAGGAAAAGGGGGTCCCACCACATCAGGGTGTTTCAGAAGGTCCCAGCGGCACTGAGGAGCACCATGGGTCCCCAGGAGGGTGAGGGTGGGACACAACTCCCTCACTATTTAAGACATACATGGTGGGGCTGAGCTCAGTGCCAGCTCTCTCAAACTGGTAGGTGCCACTCTCAGTGACAAGGAACTGGTCAGGTGCGTTCTGCCCCCAGTGCTTCCAGTCCTTGTACCAATTGGTTTTACTGGGGGTCCCTGGGCTCTTGCAGGTCAGTGTGACCTGGTCCCACAGCATCACTGGTGTCCAGGGGGACTCCACCAGTAGCTGGGTGGCCTGGGCACCTGCAGGTGACAGGGGGCACCAGGCTGCCAGGGCCACTGTGGAGTGGGGGACAGAAGGCCAGGGCACATGCTATCCCCCTGAGTTCTCACAAGTGAGGACCAATGTCAGGTCTGGAAAGGAGAAGTGAGAGGATCTGGGTGGGAGTGGCACTGCAGGGACATCGGCACCCAGCGCAAGGGCTGTGGGGTCTGTCCTGCAAACTGTCCCCATGGGGACACTGGTTCTCATATGAAAGTGCATGAGAATGGTTCCCAGGAGGTCTGGAGAGGCCAGAGGACATGATTGTGTCACAGCCAACCACAAATGACATCCATGTGGCATGGACACGTCAGAGATGGGGACACTGTGACCACCCTGCGGTGAGGAAGGACATGGGGACACTGGGGACACCCCAGGATGAGGCAGGACATGGGGACACTATGGCCATGCCCTTGCTGGCACAAGTCACCTCCACCAGCCCCACAGCACCTGTCCCCGGAGGGTCCAGTGCAGCACCACCCAGAGTACTTATGGGCTGGGGGGCACCACAGGGTGCTCCCAGAGGGCTCTGAGGACCTCCAGGGCTGTGTCCCCTCCACCTTCCTGAGCCTTTTTCCTCTCTTTAGTTCTATTTTTTCCTTTTTTTTCCTCACTTTCACACCCATCCTCCCTTTTCTTCCCTTGTTTTCAGACTCAGTGAGCAGGCAGAGCACATGACTCAGCCATGGATTGGGGAACCCTTGAGAAGAAAAGCAGGCTGGGCTGGGGGAAGCCGTGGGGGACAGGAGTGTCTGGACCTGCCCACCTCTGCTGTTCCCAGTGGGGCTGTGTGACCCCTAGGGTGCCCCAATTAGGGAGGTGCCCTGTCCCCTCTACCCTTGTGGCCCACAACCCCCGCACTTTGAGACCCCTTGACCCAACCTTGAGCCACCCCAGGTCCTCCCCCACTGCACCAGCCCACAACCCCCAAGAGCCTTTCCTGGGTGGGAAGCCCCCATGGGGTGATGACAGCGGGAGGGTGACAGGGAGTAAACTATGGCCATGCCACCCTGACACCTGATCTCATCTGATCTCAGAAGTTAAGCAGGGTCAGGCCTGGTTAGTACTTGGATGGGAGACCTCCTGGGAATACTGGGTGCTGTAGGTTCCAGTCCTGAGGACTTCACTGTCACCGTCCAAGCTCGCTCGGCCATGGCAGATGAACCTCAGGACCAAAGGGTGGGGTCAGTTTCGCGCACTCTGTGCCTCACCTAAAAAATCTGCTGTGCAGGCTCGAAGGACACACCAGTGTGGGTAGAGCCCTTCCCAAAATCTTCATTAGCAAAGCCTAGCCATGCCAGGAGGTGATATTCAGTAGGAGGCAGGGGGGAGGTGGCAGGGGGGACACAGACCTCCCCCATCACCCTGGCAAAGCCCCTCAATTCTGGGAATGAGGAGCTACAGGAGACCCTCCAGATAAAACAGCACCCACCCCTTTGGGTTTGCTTATTGCAGCTTTAAAGCTGCTGAAATGCCATTTCCTCTGTGGGAAAAAAAGCCTGTTTGTGGCCAGCTGAGCCCTGCAAAAAGCGGAAAAAACAACTCGACCCCAACCAATGGTTCCTGGGAGGGCCTTTGCAGGTTTCACAGCAGTGAGATCAGAAACCTCTCCCCTGCAGGGGCAGCTCAGAGGGAGCCAGTGCAGAAAGGCACCAATGGGTCATTCCTGTCACACTCCTCAAGACACTCAGGGAGCCCCAAAACCACTCCAAGATGAGAACAATACGCTCAACAACCTGACCTGGACCTTGCTACTTCCAGGAGAAAACCTGCCCCCTTTTTTGAACCTCCCTTAGAGAATGTTTGATTCCACAGCAGGAGCCAAAATACGGGCGTGTTCTCAACCCCTTCTCAGCTCCCATTGCAGACCTGGGACTGGGCAATGAGAAAAGGAACTCCAGCTCAGCGATACACCTGACACAATCTCCACCCCTTATTCCACACCAATGGCATCACAGATCCTACAGAATTTATGGATCTTCTGACTGTGTTGTCGGATGGATTTCTCTGAACTGAACTGAAATCCCTTCTTACCAACACATTCAAGTTGAAATCAATTCCATGTCTTTGAAAAATATTTCTTACTCCAAATGTAACACAACAGTAGCCTATAGAACATTCTGCCCCACAATGGGTAACTCCACAAACATCAAGAATAAAAAAATGAGTCCTCTCCTAATATTAAAGATTTTTTTTTACATATTTAGTAAAGCATGCATATGTCATCCAATTTTCTCTGACAAGGGTTTGGGGGCTGCTTTGTCAAGAGAACCCCTGAGGACCCACTGCACACAGATGGAGCTGCACTCTGGGGGTGGGGGGGCTTTGGTTCTTTAGTTGGCCACTCTGAGTCTCTGAGCTGGGGTGGGGACAGTGGGCAGGGCTGACTGTGCCAGGCTGTGGCGCCTGGGCCATCACAAAGTGGGTGTCCCCATGGGCAGTTCTGCAGGGCCTCAGCAGCAAACGCTGTCCCAGCACAGCCTGTGTTGTGGGTGATGCATACACAGGGAGAGCCTGGGCTGGGGCAGAAAGGCTGCCCCAGGGGTGGGTTCTTCCCCTGCCTGTAGGTACCAGCCCCAACAGGAGTGCCTTGGGCAGGGCCTGGTGCTGCTGCTGGGGCAGTGGGTCAGGCCTTGCTGCCTGCCATCTGCCTGGGCCCCTATCCTTGCTGCATCACATCCTTGAGACTCCAGTCCCTGTTCCCCCCAGTGCCAGGTCCCTCCTTCCCAGCCCCACCCAAGCCCTTTGCGTTGTCCCCTGCAGGCCATGGCTGTCCCAGGACTACTTTTGCTGCTTGTGCAGAGCATCCTGAAGCCCCCACAGGCAGTTGGGGATGGGCTGGATGAGATCAAGGGGAGTGTCTGCAGCAGCTGCGGAGCAACCGAAGTGGGAGATGAGTGAGAGGAGCTGCAGGAGCTGGAGCAGGGGAGCTCAGTGTGTTTGTGGTGCTGAGGGGCCCAGAAGTGAACCCAGAGCTGGAGCTGTGTGAGCAGGGACAGCACAAGGGGAGTCAGTGGGCTGGGGCTGCTTTCCGGAGTGTTGTTCGTGTAAGGCGTGTAAGGCAGGATGGGCTTGTCATTGCTGAGCCCATGGTAAGATGTGCCAGCTTTAAGGGGAAGGGAGTGGGCAGGATTGGTAAATGGTGGGAAAGACAAGGCAGGACATGGAAAATTCAACATCGTGGAGGTGGTGCCTGGGTTTGGTAGCTGTTCTTTCAGAACACCCTCGAAAGCAGTCGGAAGCTTTGTGGGCTTGACTGGTCTCATGTTCCCCTACTAGACTGAGCTTTGGTAGAAAGTTCTTGCCCACTTCAGTGCTGCTGCTGTGTTTCAGGTGTTCTATCTGCAGGGACTGGAATAAGGATGTTTGTCCCCAACAGGTGCTGCTATACCTCTACATGGACCCTTCTCCAATCAACATCTTGCTTTTCCTCTTTTCCTAGCCATCAGTGGTTGGCTCCAGAACCATCTGGCTGTGGGTGTTTGAGACATTCCCAATAACCCCTTTCCTTTGGGCTCCTACACACACCAGCCCTAAGCTGCTCTGGAGTGATCTTGTTGCCAGTTCACAAACAGATCTTTGAAAGTATTACTCAAGGCAAGGTTTCTTTGCCCAACAGTTTAGAAAGTTATTTTGAAAAGGAGTCTCATTGTCTGATTCAATTCTCTCTGGTGCGTCGTGTTGCCACAAAAAGTGTCTTTGAAGGCCTGAGATGGTGTTTGGAGCAGTGACTTGGTTTATAGGGGATGTTTCCAGCCAACCAGACACTGTCCCCTCCATGGTGAGTGTGTAGCTCTTGCCTTAGCGTGTTGGTGGCAGGGCTGCAATTGAGTCACTTTGCCACGCTCCACTATATGGAAACCCGGTGTCCTATTTGTAGGGTAGACAGACAGGTTTAGCATTAGGTGGATGTGACCAGTTCTGTGTTCTATCCCATACATCCCACACATCCTTTTTGATGGAGTGCCTCTTTGAGACTGGCAAGCTTGACTGTCTCATTGCCTGAGATGGAGAAGGGAATGGACAGGGGGATTTTTTGTTAATTGCTATTTGCCACTGGCCACCATTCCTTTTTGCTGTGACTGTTGTCGCTACTGCTCCCCCATACAGAGAGACAGAGTCTGCAGTCTGCTGTCCTCCCAGGGAAAACTGTTTCCTACAAAGTTTTTCTTTGCTTTTCCCTACCAGGTGGTCCTGGGCAGAGGCGGGAGATTCTCTGTCAATTTGAATTTGTCCTCAGGGTGTTTGGTATGGTAACTTCTTTTCCTTTGTTGGTTTAAACTGTTTTCCTCTGTATCTTTTCAGTTTTGGCTATTTCCTTTTGCATTTTGTTATTTTTGCATATATTTCTTCATTCTGCCCCTTCATTATTGGAGACTGTCGAGGAAGAAAAACAAAAGGGGAGTGATTCATCTGGAGTTATGGTTCTCCAGTGGTTCTCCAAACCACCACAGCAATGCAGAAGGAAACCCGTCTGGGCAGTTGAACTGGGGCAAGACATCTCTGCCCGGGGAGAGAAGTTGGCTGTGAAAGTCCATCCTGGAGGTGCACAGGTACCCAAGAGCTGGGACAATGAGGAGCATCCCAACAATAGACAGGTGGGTCAGGCTGCCAAGATTAAGGTGTCTTAGGTGGGCCTGGACTGGCAACACAAGGAGGAATGATTTGTGGCTTGATGAGCCAGGACATCTCAAGTCACCAGAAAAGAGATGTAACATCCAGGTGGGCTCATGAGTGGAAGGGCTAAACTGGAGAATCTCATTCCTGAACCATGACAGAGCTGAACAAATAAACACAATTTCTCCCAGTTTAATGAAAAAGCTGCATTTTGTGCCCAGTAGCAGGGAAAGGGGTCCTCTGTCCCCAAAGGTCCTGGCAGGGGGAATGGGGATCCACTGAGGGTACTGGAAACACTGGAAGTGGGAATGGGGAGCCACTGGAAGCCCTGGGGGTACCTGCAGGGGGATATTGAGGAGCCCATAGTGGTACTGAGAGGAATGGAGAGGCACTGGGTAGAAGAATAAGGGGCACTTGGGCATACTGGGAGCACAGAGAGAACAAGAGCCCTGGGGGACCTGTGCAGCCCCCAGTTGGGAAAGTGCATGGGAATGGTCCCCAAGAGGTCTGGAGAGGCTGGGGGACATACCTGTGTCTCAGCTGCTCATGCACCACATCCACATGGGATGGACACCCTGGGCATAGGGACACCACACCCTCCCCATGCTGTCATGGGTCACCTTCTACAGCCCCATGGCACCTCTCCCCAGGGCCACATGCCCATGGTCCTGTGCCCATGACCCTATTTCCATGGCACCTATCACCATGACCCCATCTGCATGGCGCTTGTTCGCTTGTCCCTGTCCCTGCATCCCTATCTCCCTGTCCCTGTCCCCACAGCTGCACCAATCTCATGGTGCCCCTGTCCCCACACGCCTGTCCACATGTCCCTGTTTCCCTATTCCTCTCCCCTCGGCCATCCCATGACCCTGGTCATACCAGGGGTCCACCCCATGGACTGGCTTTGCTGGCATTGGGGACCTCAGTGGACCCCACAGCCCTGTGTGCCCCCTCCCCACTGGGCAGCCCCTGCCATTGATCTCTGCCTCACCAGATGCCATCCCTGTGGCGTCAGGCCTGTGCCTGGGGCACTCACCCCACAGGAGCAGCATCACGTTGCCAGCCATGCTGGTGTCCCCAGCCACCTGAGCTGGCTGCCACACACTTCTGGGGTCACTTGTCACCTGGGTGGGGCTCTTTGGGTGCAAGGGAAGGAAGCGAGGTCATGTCCATTGCGTACAGGTTTGTGACACCTTGCGGGCGCAGGATGAGGACACAGCAGGGACAGGCTGTGGACATGGTGGGAACATAATGGTGACATAGTGAGGGCACTGTGGGACATAGCAGGGACTTGGTGGTGATTTGGGGTGGGACACAGCAGGGACATTGTGGGACGTGTGTATCCCAGCAGTGAGGGGCTCAAGGGATGTGAGGAACCAAGGATGCAAGGATGGGTATCACTCCACTGCTATCCCACCGCTGTCCTCCTGCCCTCTAACCATGTACCAGCCCCTCCCCATGGCCTCAGGCTTGTCTGTCTCCTGGCAATGCCAGTGGCCAGTGTCCCTGTCAAGTGAAAAGGGGAAATTTCCTCGACCCTAAGTGTTGGATTTCTCTCAGTGTCCCAGGAAATCTGAGATCCTCATGCCCGACCAGTCTGTCCCATCCATTTATGGGGACCCTTCCCTGAACAATCCTGCTGGAATGGAGGGTGTTCCAGGGACACTCCAACAGCACAGAGGAGACCCTTCAGTGGGACTTCCCACTTCATGACCCCTCAGGGGATCTTCTACTATATCCAAGTATGTTCCCATTGCCAGTGGCTGCAGCCCCCAGGAAGGACTCTGCAGTGGACTGATTATCATTATCTGCTTCACCATTGCCTTGGACGTGGAGCTAAAAAGCCTTTCTGCAGGAGCTGACCTTAGCTGAGCTGACCTGCAAAAACTGAGCTGAAGGCTGCAAAAGGGGAGCTGGGCTGCAAAAGGGGAGCTCCTGTAATTAAGAGCTGCCTGCAAAAGCTACAGGAGGCACGAAGCAAGTGATTGGAGCTAGTGATTGGACAGCTATTCTTAGCAAGAGATGGTTCTTTGGTAAAAAGTTGTCAAGCGGTTCGTGTGGAATTTCCAACGTTGCTGTTGTGGCTGCGATCGGTACCTGTTGCTCTTCAACCCTCAGCAGCCCCACAGCAGAGGGATCCTCTGAGAGACCAGGCAAGGTCCAGGCTAATTTCCTCTGTCTCCACAACAGCTATTCCAAAAACCAGTTCCAAATGGGGGTTTTATCCAGGGACTACCAGTCAGAAATAGAATTTTATCGGGTGAAAACCAGACCTAAATAGGGGGTTTATCCAGGAAAAACCAATTCCCCCCTCCTTTCTCTCTTTTTTCCTTTTCACAACCTCAGGTTTCTTTTTATTTCGTTTTCCATCACTTTTCCCTCATTCTTCCCACTGAAGAATTTTCCCTCTTCCCTTATTTAAACTCCCTTATTAACACTGCTGGGAGGGGTACTGGGTGGATTCCAGGTGTAAGTGTCCCTTCCCCTTGGGAATTTAGAAGACCCCAAATTTCTTGAGGGGGAGGAAAGGGAGGGCAGGGATCTGAGGAGGCCCCAAACTGCCTAGGTGGGGAGTGGTGTTCCCTGAAGCATCAAGAAGGTCCAGGGGTCTTTAGGGTGATTTTGAGGTCCTTTGGCTCCCTTTTGTGTGTTTCGGTAATTTTTGAGGTCTTTGGCCTCATTTTGGGGGTTCTTGGGCTGATTTTTGGAGTCTTTACTTTTATTTGTGGATCTTTTGACTCAATTTTGGGGTCTTTGGGTGATTTATTGGAGCCTTTCAGCTCATTTTGGGGGTCATTTGGCTAATTTTGGGATTCTTTGGGCTGATTTTGAGGTCTTTTGGATAATTTGAGAGTATCTTACTTCATTTTAGGGGTCTTTGGGCAGGTTTCTGGAGTGTTTAGGCTGATTTGGGGGGGTTTCGAGCTGATTTGGAGGAATTTGGGTTCATTTTTGGGATCTCTGAGCTGATTTTTGTGGGGTTTAAGCTCATTTTGGAGTTCTTTGCACTGATTTTTGTGGGGTTTGGTTCATTTTTGGCTCATTTGGGGGTGGTTTTGCTGATTTGGGGGGTCTTTGGTGTCTTTTGAGTAATTTTTGGGTCTTCGGGCTGATTTTTGTTGTCCTTGAGACTTTAATTTGCCACTTTTGACAAGAAAACAAAGATTATTCCTTTAAAATGGCATTTTTTAAAGTTCACCACTGGGAAAAACAGGAATTCCTGGAATTTTTCCCAAAAAAATCCTGGGATTTTTCTCTGATTTCCAAGGAGTGTTTTTGGGCTCCAGAAACTTTCTGGGGCTCAAATTTAAAAACAACACCCCAAAAGGGGAAGTGAAAAATCACCAGAAAACAAAAAAAAATCACAAAAAAAATACCACTTCCTTTGTTTTTAACATTTTTGCATTTTATGACATCTTCCCTGTTTTGGAGGACCTTTCCAGGGCTACAATATCACAGAAAACATCTCATTAGAACTGAAAACACCTCAGACAAAGGGATTTACTTGGAAGCAGGATCACAGGTGAGGGGAACCCTAAAATATGGAACCTGGGGAGCCCCAAAATGTGGATTTTGGGAGACAGGAACCCAAAATTTGGAGCAGGGAAGCCCCGAAAAGTGGATTTTTAGAACTGGTGACCTCCAACATTTGGAGTTTGAAATAGGACACCAAAAATGTGGGACTGGGAACTGGGGGAGCCTGGAAATGCAGAGTTTGGCAGGGGAGATCCCAAAATATTGAGCTGGGTTGCTCCAAAATGTGGATTTTGGGAGAGAGGACTCCAAAATTTGTAGTTTGGGAATAGAGGGAGGCCACAAAATGATGATTTGGGAATTGTCGACTCCCAAAATGTGGAGTCTGGGAAGGGGGATCTCAAAATTTAGGGATTTGGAGCCTCCAACATGTGGAACTAGGGTTTGAAGGAGTCCCAAAATGTGGAATCTGAGAAATAAGGAACACCAGAATTTGGATTTTGGGAAGGGTGATGCCAAAATTTGGAGCTGGAAACTCCAAAATCCAACATTTGGAGAGGGGGGCCCCAAAATGTGGAGGGGCGGGGGGGGGAAGGTGTCGTGGCCCTAGAGCTGATGAAATTCCTCTGATTTTTTGATTAAAATCCCAGATTTTCCCACAGGTTCTGGTGGATCTGATGCAATGCTGCCACTCCAGGTACAACCAGGCTCAGGATTTGGGGATATTTGGGGAATTTTGAACCATTTCAGGGGAAAAAGGGGATTTTTCTCACTATTGGAAAATTTTAGTTCTTAAAAAATTCAAAATTGAATGAAAAAAATGGAATTAAATCCAAAATCAAGGCATTTTGGAGATCTCAGCCCAAAAAATCAGTGGGAAAAGGGAATTTGGGATGTGGTAATTGGGATGGGAGAAGGCAACACCTCCCCTCTTCCACCCAGATTTTCCTTCTCTTCTTTGGCCTTGGAATTCTGGGAATTCCATCAGTGGGAGCTGTGGGAAGGAAGCCCCTGGACCCCTTCAGTGAGTCTTGGGCCCTCACAGTCCCTCCTATTTCCTTCCCAGTATGTCCCAGTGCCTCCCAGTGCACCTCAATCTTCTCCGGTATATCCCAGTCCCAACGCTGTCTATCCCAGTGACTCCCCAGTATCTACTCCCAGTATCTCCAGTTCCCCGTCCAGTTTCTCCTAGTCCATCCCAGTATGTCCCAGAGCCTCCCAGAGACCCCAACTCCCCTCCCAATATATCCCAGTTCATGCCCAGCCCCTCCCAGTGCTCCTCAGTTCCCTGCTAGTATATGCCAGTCCCAACTCTGTCTATCCCAGTAGCCCTAAATCCTCTCCCAATGTCCCCAATTCACATCCAGTCTCCTCATTCTATCCCAGACCCCCCCAGTCCTCTCCCAGTTCCCCTTCCAACATATCCCATTTTATGTCCAACCTCTCCCTGTTCCCTCCCAGTGACCCCAGTTGCCTCTCAGTATATTCCAGACCCTCCCAGTGCCCACAAATCCCCTCCCAGTAACCCCAGTTTCTCTCCCAGAGCCTCCCAGTGCCCATCAGTCCCCTCCCAGTGGCCCCCACTATATCCCAGTACCTTCCAATGACCCCTCAGTGCCCCATATCCCTTCCCAGGGACACCAGTTCCTTCCCAGCATATCCCAGTCCTTAAGCCTTGACCCCAATCCCAACAAAACCCAACCCACCCCTTCCAAAACCTCTTGAGCCTCTCACAACCTCCAATCTGGGACAGAACTCCCTCCTTTTCCCCCAAAATCCCTCCCCTTTTTCCAACACACCCCACTTCCCCTCCAGAAATCCCCACTTGGACCAATCCAAGCTGGAAGTGGGACCAGGACCCCCCTTCCCACCTCAAGTGGGAACCCTTCCAAGGCCATCTACCCCCTGATGCCATCTCCAGTTGGAATCGCCATTCCAGGCGCCTGGAATTCGTCTGTTCCACATCAGAGTGTGGCTGCAATTCTGGCTCCTACGATCCCATCCGGGGCCCCTTTTGCTTCTTCCCGTACAACGGATGGGAGCACAAAACCTCCAACTTCAACATCTTGGTCAATGCTGGTGGCTTTGAGGCCTTGGACTGGGTGGATGATTCCTTTGGCACCGTCCCAGAAAATGCTGTAGAGAGCTGCCCATTGGTCGACACCTTTGTGGGGCGGAGCCGGGATGGGCTGGGAAAGGTCACCAAGGAGCACCGGGCGCTTTTCATTGCACTGGAAGGGGAGGAGGTTTGGTACAAGTGGTACCAAGTCTTGGTGGTCAAGACAGGCCCATCCGACATCTCCATCATGGACGTCGCCTACAACCTGAGTGCGGTGCTGGAACGTTCTGAGGACGTGGCCTTGGCTGAGGCTCCAGTGCGGAACGATGGCTGTTGGGCAGCCCCAAGCTCTGCTGTCTTGGAAGAGACCACGGAGACGGAGCACTCATGGCATTTGGACCACCCCGCGCTGGCCACCGTGCGCGGGATGCTCCGGGTGGCCCCGTTGGTCTTCAATGGGACAGGCTGGGCCATGGCCAATGCCACGTCCCTGCCATGGGTGGGCGGGGCAGGCACCACCAAGTTCGTGTCCCACGGGCCCCACAAGGTGTTGGAGGAGCTGCCGGCGCGCTCGGAATGCACCGCGGTGCTCCGGGGGCACCGGCGCCACCTCCACGTGCCCTTCACTGCCCAGCTTCTCCGAGAATTCCACGATGGATCCCGGCACAGTGTGGAGGTCACTGGGTGGGCACAGACACAGGTGGTCACCAGGGTCAGGGCTGGGCTCGAGCGGTGCTGGGAACTCACCAGGGTCCCGCCATGTCCAGCATAAGGAGGGGGCAGATGCCCAAATTTCACCTCCAAAGATTTTTCGTTGCTCTTTTTCCCTAAATAATCCCACAAAACACGATGGTGGCAACTTGGAATGCAGCAAAATGCTTGGATTTGGTGGGTTTTCCCATTTTTGGGGGTTTGTGGCATGATCTTTATCCCTGTCTGAAACCACACAGCAAAAACATGAAAAAACATGGCATTCTCTGAGTGAATTTCCTTTTTTCTCCAAAAATTTGGGGTGATCAGGGGATGATGGTGGGTCCCTGGGACAGTCCAGCGCTGGAGGATGCAAAGGGATTGGGGCTCTGGAATCTTGGGAAGGTGATCCCAGAAACCTGAGGGAGTCCAGGAAGCTGCGGGGGAGCACAAGGGTTTAGAGAGACCCCAAATTTCCTGGGGGTGGGAGAAAGGATTTGCAGGGACCCCAAATTGCTGGAATGAGGGGATCAGGGATTGAGGGAGATCCCAAATTTCCTGGGAGACAGAGGGTGACCCCAGAGAGCTGAGGGGAGGGAGGCCCAGGGGCCTGGAGGAGGGTCCAGACCCTGTTATAAATGATCACCCAAATAACCAATAATTTTGGTATAAAGGGTAGTTTAATTTTATAAATAATGAAAGCTACAGAGTAAACAGCACGGTGCTGGGTGCACTGGGAGTCTCCACTCCATCAGTGACACACATTTGAGCTCGCAGGCTCCTTTTTTATACAGTCAAAGCAGGTTTATTTTTAACCAGGTCCAATAAATGATTTTCTTCTTTCTCCGTCTTGAGATCCTTTCATCTGATTCTTCCTGTTGCTTCTCCGTGGTCGTGGGGGCTGGCAACTTCTTTGGTGTGATTCTTAATTTAAAATTTAACTAGAGACAATCTTGTTAGTTAAGCTTTATCTGTTGTTTTGAGGTGTTTCTTCCTTATCTTGATTGGGTTTACTTCTCCATTGTATTTAGGTATTCTCGGATTATCTTTGGTCTGCACTGTATTTATTTTACTTCAAAAGGCTGCTTGGTTATTAACTGGCTTTCTTCTTTTACTCCCTTTTTGTATGTTAAACTAAGTTCATGTCTGGTTTATAGTTGTTCTGTTGCTAAATCTTTACAACATATTCCACAACACCCAGATTCAGTGCTTCCAGAATCCCACTGAATGGTTTGGCAAGCTATACAGTATACTTTAGTATATTTTTGACACGAATTAGGCTCACAATTCTCACAGACCCCAAAATGTTTTGGGGGGGGGGGAATTTGGTTTTCCGAAAAAAATGAGAGGGAAATCCAGGAAAATGCTGGGTTTCCCATCTACATTCCCTGTAGAATTTTAAAACTTATATTTAAAATTATTTTAAAACTTTAGTTATGATGGTTTCTATATGATTTTAATTCCTTTTTCTTCAATACATGAAAAAAACTTTAAAGTAAGAGAAAATTAATAAAATAAAACTTATTTAAATGACATTTCAGGGAGAATTTGCCTTCCAACACCTCCTTCTTCAATCTTCCTGAAATAAAAAAGATTAAAAAATAAATGATTTCTCATGAAAATCAATAAAAATTAAATTATACCAGTCAAAGGATCTCAAAAAACTATTGATTTTAACAAAGGGTTTTTTCAGTTTGAGAATATTTTAGAAATTTCCCAAAGGAAAAAGAGCTGCTGAAAAATAAAGATTGAAGTGAACAATTCCCTCTATAATTATATTGTTATCAAACATAGAAACAGCTTCTGAGATTGTTATTTACATTTTATATATAAAGGTATAAAACAGATAAAATATTTCTAAGTATAATATAAAAATATTATGAAACTACAAAATAAAAATTAAAGTCTTATGTAATTGTTATAGTTTAAAAAGCCTTTGTGGAACTTTTTTTTTTGTCCCTTACCAACACAGCAGTTTGGGCGTTGGAAGCCAGAACGAGGTAGTTGTTGAAGCCCAGCCCTCTTAGTACCTGCTCCCAGAGCCACCTGTCTAAAGCCTAAACAAAGGATCGCTGATAGCTTTGCATTCCAACGTGATGGCTGAGAGAGGACTGGGGGACGTGTTTTTCTGTTTTGGGGGAGGACCTCACTTTTTTCCCTGGCTTGGGAGGTGGTGAGAGAACGGATTCCTGGTGCTCATTTTTTGCCACTACACCTTTGTCCTCTGTCTGTTTGGGTGCCAGTTGGTGTTTACTGGGCTGGTGGCAGCACTGGGAGGGGGGTCCTGGCTCACCCCACAAGACTCCACACACCTTGTGCTGTTTTCCTGAGAGCAAAAATCATCACTGCCTGGATTTGCTGCAGGCTCGCTGAAGGGCCAGCACCATCTGCATAGATGTTTCTAACCCCCTCCTCACAATGCTTTCAGATAAAAAGATGGTGAGAGGGTCCTGGCACGGCCCATGGGAAAGGTTTCAGGCCATCCCTGTGGCCACCATTTCCACATGAGCTTCAGAACCAGCACCTCTCCCGACCCATGTCTTTGCCCCATCAGAGCCTGTGAGTCACCACAGCCACTGCCTCCTGAGGCACAGCATCACCTCGTCCTGTCTGTAAATATAACTGCACCAAAGGATCAGAGAGAGGAATTGATTTGTTTGAAAGTTTTGGTTATGATGTTGCTGTTTGTTCTGTTCTCGTTTTGATTATATATATTTGTAGTAAAAAACTGTTATCCTCTTCTCTACATTTTCTGATTAAAGTCTCTTCATTTCAAAGGCTATGGTGGTTTTGAAGAGACAGAGGCCCCCTTCCTAGTCTGGAAGGATTCTTCACTTTCCTTGATAGACACCTTGGTTTCTTTTTAAACTGAGACAAGCACATAGAGACATTCCATCAAAAAGAACCCTTGAGATAGAATACACAGTGGGTCACACCCACCTCATGCTAAACCAGCCTCCTTTCACTGGAACTAGAACAGCAGTGAAGCTTGTGTTGGGTGTATGGCTGAGCTGGAGTTCATTTTACAACTCCC
>JAWWEV010000237.1:0-18112 GCA_035583235.1 Hafferia zeledoni
ATTCAACTGTTCCATCAACCAAAAACCCTTCTTTCCCTTCCTCCCACAACGAACCCTCCCTCATTATTTCTCACATCAAGCACAGGTTGGAAAGGGGCAGGAAGAGCCATCAGCCAGTGCTGGCGCCCCTAATACAGCCCCATGCTGCTCTGTCACAGGCCTCATGGATCACAAGCTTGTTCTGCACCAGCTGCGCTGTAACGGTGTCCTGGAAGGCATTCGGATCTGCAGGAAAGGATTTCCCAACAGGATTCCATATGGGGATTTTAAACAAAGGTCTGTAATCGTGTCCTTGTGTTCACATCAAGTCCAATTCTTTTGAGAGAAGTGTCTTGCTAAACCAGTCCATGATATAGTTGTTGGGAAAAAATTATTTTAATATTTAACAAGTATGGAAAGCATGAAGACATATCTAACAGCATGGGTTGTGTGGGCAGTGCCCACCGAAATGCATTCCTGAACACGCTACACCAACACCTATTTTCAGTTCATTCATGTTCATCCGAATGTTTGGGTATTCTTTGTTTTAATTATCAAATTTGACAAAAGCTTGTTTTGAAAAAAATATGGAGAGTCTTCTTTGCCCTATTTAACCACCGTCTAGTAGGAGTTTGAAGAATGTAATTTAAATAATTCTAACTAGAATGGTTTCACTGAGAGGAAGTTGTTCCACCCAACACCACTTTTTGATGAAATGCCAAGTTTGACTTGATCAGGACATCTCAGTTAGTTCCACATGGCCCTCTGGTTTTGTACTTGGCTAACATTTCTAGAGCATTAGAACATTAATTTATAAATAAAAACCCCATGATGAAGCAATCTGAACGTGGGAACTGCTATGCAAATAAGACATTTATAAAGGGTTGCTCAGTTCAGGGCAACCCAGCTGGGGTCACGTGCTTGTGTTTGAGCAAAGACAAATGCAGGGTCAGATCTCTAAGAGCAAAGAAATCACCCCCTTACAGCAGTGGGCAGGTTGTGTTGGAGAGCAGGACATTGGCAAGGGCTAAAGTGGTATTTTGGGCACTAACTGAAGACAAAGGGGGTGATGTGGGTGGGCAGATTTGTGAAAACTATAGGGGTGCAATAACCTCTCAGTGTAGGATTAGGAAGTCCCTTGTTGCGTATTGTATCTAATTCTGGGTTCCATGCTTCAGGAGGAATGTGAGAAGCTGGATATAGTTCAGAAAAGACCCACAGGAAAAATGGGAACTCAAGTGCAGGGAGAGATTTAAATCAAACTATGCTGGTGAGGCCCTGGCACAGGGTGCCCAGAGAAGCTGTGGCTGCCCCATCCCTGGAAGTGTCCAGGGCCAGGTTGGACAGGGCTTGGAGCAATCTGGGCTGGTGGAAGGTGTTCCTGCCCATGGCAGGGGTGGGACTGGATGATTTTTAAGGTACCTTCAAACCCAAACCATTCTGTGATTCTGTTTAAGTCATGAAATTGAATGTGAATTGAATTTGTTTGTGGTGTAGATAACCTACAGATGTAAAGATTTCTGAATGTGAAGGAAGCTGTCTGCGAAAAGACTAACTTAAAGAAACAGTCCAAGGACAGGATCTGAAAAAGGATGTTGTCAGGGTAGAAGTGAAGTATACCTTTCCCACAGTGAGGGTGAATAGTTTACCTGGGACATTCCCAAGGTTTGAAAGCTTCATATGTCTTTTTTTTTTTTCTTTTTTTTTTTTTTTCTTTTTCCCCTAAATACATGCTAGTTTAATCACGAGAGGGCTGGGTGAGCAAGGCCCTGGGAGGGCTCTGTGTGTGGGTTATATGGGGAGTCAGATTAACTGCAGCAGTTACCCTGTTCCTCAAATCCATTCATTTTTTAAATTTACATCTAATCTAGTGAGCTGACCTCATTGATTAGTGATAATGACAGTGACACACATGAGTAGAGTCTCTGAGGTCCAGAGAATCGATCATCTATGCTCTCAGTCTCAGGGAGGGCTGTGACACACCCTTGGATCCTACTGAAATGATCTGCTCCTGTTTGCTGCTTTTCTTACTGCTTTGCTATTTGAGGCTGGAGGTGTCAGTCAGACTCAGCCTTCCTCTGTATCTGCAGACAGACAGCTGTTCCTGTGGCATCCTGTGCACTGAAATTATGCTGATGGGTGAGCCTTTTTCCTTTATTTTGTCAGATACCGCCTCCTGAATGCCAGTGTCATTCCAGAGGGGAAGTTTATTGACAGCAAGAAGGCGTGTGAGAAGTTGCTGTCTTCCATTGAGATCGATCACACTCAGTACAAATTTGGACACACTAAGGTAAATGTTTCATTTTTCCATGCAATAAGAAATCATTCATTGCATTAAATTGCAAGTCCAGCAATGAGTGATCTCTCTGCCTTGGCTGTAGGTGTTCTTCAAGGCAGGTTTGCTGGGAGTCCTCGAAGAGATGCGAGATGATTGCTTAGGACAGCTGATCACACGGACCCAGGCTTTGTGCAGGGGATACCTCAGGAGACTTGAGCTGAAAAGGATGTTTGACCGAAGGTGTGTGTCCTCTGTCAGGTCTGGTTGCTCAAAGATGGGCTTTACTCACAGTACTGATGGAGCACTTTGGTTTCAGAGAGTCCATCTTCTGCATCCAGTACAACATCCGTGCATTCATGAAAGTCAAGCAGTGGCCCTGGATGAAGCTGTACTTCAAGTTAAAACCCCTCTTGAAAAGTGTGGAAAGTGAGAAAGAAATGGCCATGATGAAGGAAGAGTTTGAGAGAACAAAAGAAGAACTGGCCAAATCAGAAACCAAGAGGAAAGAACTGGAAGAGAAAATGGTGACTCTGGTGCAAGAGAAAAAGGACCTGCAGCTGCAAGTACAGTCTGTATGTAATTTAAATGATTTTTGGCTCTTTAGATTACATCAGTTTTGTCTGAGTGTTCAGGAAAGGTCTGAAATGGAATTCTGTTATTTCATATTCCAGCTGCTTAATGAGCAGATGATTTCTGCAAGTGTCAGTGTCAATGTGTGACAATGAAACACGTTTCTGTTTTCTGTAAAAAGGAAAATGAAAATTTGGCTGATGCTGAAGAAAGATGTGACCAGCTGATCAAAGCAAAATTCCATCTGGAAGCAAGAATAAAGGAGGTAATGGAAAAGCTGGAGGATGAAGAAGAGATAAATGCTGCTATGGCAGCCAGAAAAAGGAAACTGGAGGATGAATGCTCTGAGCTGAAGAAAGATATTGATGACCTTGAGTTAACGTTGGTCAAGGCTGAAAAGGAAAAGCATGCCTCAGAAAACAAGGTGCTTTTTATTTCTACTTTTTGTGTGTTTAATAACAGTTGCTCTGTCTGTGTGCAGGCTGTAAAGGCTTAGTCAGCTTGAACACTAACTCGGTGTTGCATAGGGTGATCTATGGACCTGGTGTTGAATTTGGTCACCAAACCAACCCAAGAGCACCCAAAAATGCATTCAAATGGAAGTTCAGTATCGCTTTGTGACTTCTGAAGGGTTCATATATAAGCAGAAAGATGGCATAGTTTGACCATATAATGCAAGTAATGAAGTCTCTGGCAGTCTTGCAACGAGTTCATTGCCAGTGTTCATTGATTATGTAAAGGCCAAAATTATTAGTGACCTTCCATTGCTTTGCCTTACAATAGGTTAAAAATCTGACTGAAGTAGTGATGGGTTTGGATGAGACTGTTGCAAAGTTAGTCAAGGAGAAGAAGGCTCTGCAAGAAGCCCAGCAACAGGCACTGGATGACCTTCAAATTGAGGAGGACAAAGTCAATACCCTCACTAAAGCCAGGATCAAGCTGGAGCAGCAAGTGAACCATGTGAGCATGTTCTACACAGGTGAAATGGGCATATTCTTCAGTTGGTCTGCCGTATCATGTTTATATATGTTTATGTTACAGGTCGAAGGATCTTTAGAACTGGAAAGAAAAGTGTGTGTGGATCTTGAACGAGCAAAGAGAAAGCTTGAGGGAGACTTGAAACTTGCACAGGAGACCATAGTGGATCTGGAGAATGAGAGACAACAATTAGATGAAAAATTAAGAAAGTATGAGAAAAAAAATTAGTGACAAATTTATTCTTTTGTTTTAACTGGGCATATTTTCATTTTATTAAAAGAACATTTCCTTCACAGAAAAGATTTTGCTTTTAACGAGAAGCAAAAGAAAATTGTGGAACAGCAAAATGCAGACACTCAATTGCAGAAGAAGATCAGAGAATTGCAGGCAAGAGACTTTATTAACTGTTTAATCATTATTATTTGCTTGTTTAAACTGCAGTACCATGAGCAATGCTTGTCCATGGTTTGTCATTGGCTCCATTGGACTTGGAGAAGCAGCTTCTCACAGAAGCCTCCCCTGTTTCCCCCCACTACCAAAGCCTGGCCACACAAGCCCCATGCAACAACAGGGAGTTGTGATCTAAAGTAACCGGGAGTGGATCCATAGGTCCTTTCCTGGCAGTAACTCTTTGTCTGCATTGCCAAAACAGTGAAATTTGAAGGGAGTTTGTTTTGCTTAGAGCTTCCAAAACAAGGGGCTTGATGTTCTACTGTGCCAAACACACATGAACCTAAGCACTGAATTACCGGCTCCCTGTTTAGTTCCTGCTGTACTGTTCCCTCATTATCCAGGCTCGTGTGGCAGAGCTGGAAGAGGAGACTATGAATGAGAGAGCAACACGGGCCAAAGCAGAGAAGCATCGTGGTGAGCTGGCTCAGGAACTCGAGCACATCAGGGGAAGTCTTGAAGAGGCAGGAGGGGCGACGGCAGCTCAGGTGGAGAAGAACAAGAAGCGGGAGGCAGAGTTCCAGAAGATGCGGCGGGACCTGGAAGAGGCCACGCTGCAGCACGAAGCCACGGCTGCCGCCCTGCGGAAGAAGCACGCGGACAGCACGGCTGAGCTCGGGGAGCAGATCGACAACCTGCAACGTGTGAGGCAGAAGCTGGAGAAGGAGAAGAGCGAGCTCAAGATGGAGATTGATGACTTGGCCAGGAGCACAGAGGCCATTACTAAGTCCAAGGTGTTTCTTTATAAGTTAAATACTTGAATTGCCAATATTTCTGTCTGCTGGGAATTTAATGCCATACAAATACACCTCCACAGATTTCACTTTCTTATTCTCTTTCAGGCTAATCTGGAAAAAAGATACCACACCCTGGAAGACCAGATGAGTGAGATGAAAGTTAAATTTGAGGAGAACCAGCGGAATTTGAATGAGATGCTGATTCAAAAAGCCCAGCTCCAGACAGAGTCCGGTAAGGAAGGCACAAAGATAAGAGGATACTTTTTCCCTTCAGTAACAAAGAGATTCTTTAATGTGTGCCATGAGTGTGTTGCCTGTTGCCTAAGTTCCTGTGAAAGCAGACACTCAGAAACAATATTAATGGAGAAAGATAGATGGTATATCTTTATGGAAAGCTTTCAAGGTGCACATGCACCCACATGCACATGCACACACATGTACATGCACACTCGTGACCAGGGATGTTTCAGTTCTTATAACCTCTCCAGCAATTAACATATGAGATATCCATGACCAACCATGATTCTCATTTCCTCTGGTGCCCCACTCATAGAGGTCTTCAGAACTGCCCCTTGGAAACCCTCAGGACCTCTAGGCCTTCTTGTGTTTTGTCTCCAAGCTCTCTTTCAGGTGGCTTCTTCCAAACAGCATGTCCTTGGGAGAGCTTAAGAACGTATGAGAAAATGTTTTAACAACTTCTGATGATGCCACCTAATGTGTGAGCAACAGAGAAAAATCCATGTAACCTATATAATCCCAAAAATCTACAAAAAATATACCAAAATCCTTAGGAATCAAGTGAGATCTAATTGTTCATTGGTACAGGCCCAGGTAACATGAGAAATAGAACAAAAGAAATGAGTTCATGAGTGACACTTTGAAGTTCATGTGCCAGTTTTGCAAGCATTAGTTGCTTAGGTAGATATTTCCCAGAATGATGTGACACTGATTCCATGCAGGGGAACTGCAAATTTGGGACAGTCCAAAATTATTTGAGCAACCTGTTAGAAGTGCCCACAGTGCACATGTTCACTGTGTGGTCAGCACCTGTGTGTGCTCCCAAACAGGCTCCTTGCAATTGTGTGAGTGACGAGTGTGAACTCTCCTTTGTCTGGTTGACTGCAGGGTCAGACATCTCAAATCCCACCTGATGAAAACAGGAACCCAAGGGTCTTCCTGACTGGCCCCTCAGTATGATCTTCTGCTGTTGAGCCAAGAACTGGGGTTGGCCTTCAGGTGCTGCCCCTGCCAGGGAGAGATGGGTGTGTGTATGAGTGTGAGTGAGCTGTGGAGACACACGTGGATGAGCTGTGCTCAGAGTTGCCTGGCACTAATAATAACACCTCAAGACTAATACCTGTAGAAAATTAATGAACAAAAGGTGTTCCAATAAATACTAGATGTGATCTGTGTCTCCCCCATCTCCTTCCCTTCTCAGGGAAAAGGGAATATACAACACTTGCAGATGTCATGTGGGAATACACAGCCCATAACCAAATTTGTTCTTGTTTTCTTCTGAGTGATCTTCTGGAAGTGGTCGTGCTTGCAAGATGATTTTGTGGTTTCATGACCTGTTTGTTGTAAGGCCATTGAGCATAGTGCTCAAGGGGAACGTTAGAACAAAACTGAAAACTTGGGAAAAAATGTAAGATGGCTGAGGAAAAATCTAAAAAAGGCATAATTGGAGAACCCAGTAATTCTAGAGATGATGCCATGAGATATAGGCACCTCTCCAAGAAATGAGAGAGGGGTACTTCAGCCCACAGAACAGAGGCTGATATGGAACAAATGTTTTTCAGTTATTGTAAATCTTATGAAGTGAGACTTTGGGGTTTACCTCTTATATGGCAGTATTTGTATCACCAATTATGGGAAGCTGATAAAGCACCTGCCAGTTCAGCCAGTGTGCTAGCATAAAATCCTACTGCTTCAACGTGAAAACTGGGCTTTAAAAGAAACAATTAAGCAAATTTTCTAAAGCAAATTGTGTTTAGGAAAAAAAAATCGGGATGCTTAACCTGCACAGAACTGAGAACTTGTCCTCTCTTGTCACAGGTGAACTTTGCCATCGACTCAAAGAGAAAGAGACTGTAACATTGCAGCTGTCGAGAAGCAAACAGGCACTTGCACAGCAAATAGAGGAACTCAAGAGGCAGTTAGAGGAAGAGATTAAGGTAGTGTGAGCTACCAAGCACATGCTGAGGCTTCAAAATATATAAGGATCTCAGTTCACTTAAAAAACACTTTTGGAAGTTTTTTAGTATTGCCCTCAGTGTAAAACTATAGAATTACTCCTGGGCAGGATATGTATAGTGAACACGGTGTTTGATTCTTTGCTGGGTGTTACTCCGGCATGCTTGAAGTGATTTAACTTTTGCTGAATTTTTCCATATGTTTTTAAATTTTAAAGCTATGGTTCATGTGATTTCTTTTGCTTCTGTAGCCGCAGGGAGGAAAAGTTACAGCCTATGCTGAAGTGAAGGCATCACTCTTGGTCTTTTCTAGTGGTAGAGCTGGGAAAAGTTGATGGCAGCTGACAGCAGCTGCCTGGACACTTATAAAGCCCTTTGTCTTCTGCCTAAGCTGCAGTGACACATTTGATGTGTGCAGGGTCATGGGGTGCCCTGCTGGTCACAGCTAACACAAATACACGATATTAATCCTCAGGCCAAGAACGCCCTGGCCCACGCCCTGCAGTCCGCTCGCCAGGACTGTGACTTGCTCCGGGAACAATATGAGGAGGAGCAGGAAGCCAAGGGGGAGCTGCAGCGTGCCCTGTCCAAGGCCAACAGTGAAGTGGCCCAGTGGAGAACCAAATACGAGACGGACGCGATCCAGCGCATGGAGGAGCTCGAGGAGGCCAAGTACGCCACAGATGAGCTGAGCTGTGCAGTGGTTACCTGCATTGTGCAGGACGTAGATCTACTTTTAGGAGCCTGACTTGAATTATTTTATTGGGGTTTACAATACTAATACATAATGCAATGATTTTTTAAAATCATATGCATGTTTTACTTATGTTCCTTAAGGAAAAAGCTCTCTCAGCGTCTCCAGGAAGCCGGACAGCAGGCAGGGACTGTGAATTCCAAATGTGCCTCCTTGGAGAAGATGAAGTTGAAGTTGCAGGGGCAGGTGGAGGATCTGACATTGGATGTAGAGAGAGCCAACACATCAGCAGCAGCCCTGGACAGAAAACAGCAGAACTTTGATAAGGTGATAAGTGAGCACAGTATCTTTTAAGTGTAGCCTTCCTAAAAGGCCAAACTGACACTCCCTACATAAGTCAGTGCTAAAGTCAAGGTGAATCTAACAGATATAAGTGCTCTAGAGCAGGGCAATAGGAATTTGTCCTGTTTCCAGAGACTGCAGTATTTATCTAATACAAAATACAGTCACAGATAAAATAACATTTTCAATACTAGCAGGAAATGAAACAATAATAGCCTCACCTATATGGAAAGGCTGAAAGAATTTGGATTGTTCAGCCTGGAGAAGAGAAGGCTTTGAGGTGACCTAATTGTGGCTGAAAGGAGCTGACAAGAAAGATGGAGAAAGACTATTTACAAGGGCCTGAAGTGACAGGGCAAGGAGCAACGGTTTCAAACTGACCAAAGGCAGGGTTAGATGAAATATTGGGAATAAATTCTTCCCTATGAGGACACTGGCACAGGTTGCCCAGGGAAACTGTGGATGCTCCATCCCTGGAAGTGTTCAAGGCCAGATTGGACGAAGCTCTGAGCAACCTGGGTTAGTGGAATGTGTCTGCCCATGGCAGGGAAGTTGAAACTAGATGATCTTTAAGATCTCTTCCAACCCAAGCCATTCAATGATTCTCTGATGTCTTTCAGGTCACAGCAGAATGGAAGGGGAAGTATGAGGAGAGCCAGCTGGAGCGGGAAGCTCTCTCTAAAGAATCATCCTCACTGAGCACAGAGCTTTTCAAAGTGAAAAATGCCTATGAGGAAACCTTAGATCAGCTTGAAACAGTCAAACGGGAGAACAACACTCTCAAGCGTATGTGTTCGGATTTGGTTTCCCACTGGGTACTGGAACAGGGTTCCCAGGGCAGTGGGCACAGCCCCATGGCTGCCAGAGCCCAAGGGGCGTTTGGATGATGCTCTGGGGCACAGGGTGTGACTCTTGGGGATGATCCTGTGCAGGGCTGAGGGTTGGGCTCAAGGATCCTTGTGGGTCCTTTCCAGCTCAGCACATTCTGTGACTCTGGGATTAGCTGTTCACAGACCTACCACAACAAGGCACTCCATGAGCACAGTCATGCCTGCAGGAGGGGAACTAAGGGACAGGATTCTGTCATTACTGTACTCTCCATCTTGATGGAGAATATCCATGTTTCCCTAAAAGTCATCAAGCAGGTTTGTAAAGTGACAAAGGTAATAGAGCAAATGTCCTGGCTGTCCACTGTCTGCTGCAGAGACATGGTGGTGCCATTCCCAAGTAAAGGTGGTGACCTCAGGAGGCTGTAACAACTTGTGAAAGTGAGTTTTACAAATGCACTGAACACAATGACAGGACCTGTAGTGTTAGACCCTGATGGGCTATGCAGAGATACAACAAATGCAGGGCTCCTTCAGGCTCTCCCTAAGGAGGGCTGTGAAACCACACCAATGCCCCACCTGTCCGGCAGGAGTTGGCTGTGTCTGTTTTCATTTGTACGTATTTTCAGACAAATAAACCACTGTGTACACATGTACTTATGTGAATACATATTTATATATGCAAAAGAGGTGCTGAATGCTGCCACAGAGCAGCTCCCCTGGTTGATGTCATTCTTCTCTCACAGAGGAAGTGGCTGATCTGACAGAACAAATTACTGCAAATGGCAAAATGATCAGAGACCTCGAGAAAGTCAAAAAGCAAGTTGAAGTAGAAAAATCTGGGCTGCGATTAGCTCTGGAGGAAGCAGAGGTGAGTTAGTTTAAATATTATTGGAACAAGTAAGAGAGCATGTGAGTAGCTTTTTGTTCTCTTTCCTGGCAGTGCTTGTGTGCAAGGTTGAGTGCCACAAACTTTTGGAGTTTCTATGAAGTCACTGAATAACATCACCAATGATCACATTCTCTGAAATGTTACCTTCTCCCTTGTTTTTCCCTTTTTGCTTTTAAAGGCAGCTCTTGAGCATGAAGAGGTCAAAATCCTTGGTGTCAACCAAGAACTGACTCAGATTAAGTCAGAAATCAGCAGAAAGATTGCTGACAAGGATGAGGAGATCAACCAGTTAAAAAAGAACCATGAAAGGACTGTGGAGACAATGCAGGGTGCTCTGGATGCTGAGGTCAGGAGCAAAAGTGAATCTTTAAGGCTGAAGAAGAAGATGGAGGAAGACCTGAATGAAATGGAGATCCAGCTCAGCCACGCCAACCGCCAGGCTGCTGAGGCACAGAAACACCTGCACAGCATCCACGGAGCTCTCAAGGTCTTGGTTTACCTTCTGGGGATTTTTATTTTTAAGCACAGTATTCTAGAAATCCGTTAGGACAAAACTGGCTTTTCAAATTTAGGACACTCAGCTGCACATGGACGATGCTCTCAGGACACAGGATGACCTGAAGGAGCAGGTGGCCATGGTGGAGCACAGAGCAAACCTGCTGCAGGCTGAAGTTGAGGAGCTACGGGCAGCGCTGGAGCAGACAGAGAGGTCGAGGAAAGTGGCTGAGCAGGAGCTTCTGGATGCCACGGAACGTGCGCAGCTCCTCCATACCCAGGTGGTTTGCTTTGCTTAGACTGACATATTTTGGGGTCCAGAGTTCCATGGTGTAAGAGTGAATAGTAATTCCTGGTCTCTGTGTGTAAGAGACCAAAGACAAACATTCAAAGTCTCTCTTTTTCTCCCTCATAGAACACCAGCCTTTTTAATACAAAGAAGAAGCTTGAAACTGAAATGGCACAAATCCAAAGAGCGAGAGAGGATGTTACTAATGAAGCAAAAAGTGCCGAAGAAAGAGCAAAGAAGGCAATGACAGATGTGAGGATGTTTATTGTGTTTTTCCCTTTGAATTTTCAGGGTTTCCAGAGGTATTGCTGTTGGGAGTTAATGCAAATATTCTTGTCACATATTGGACAAGAACCAGTCTGTGGGCTTGGTTGAAAAGGCTACATGTCAGTGAAGGATCAGAGCATCAGGGACCGTGTCCTGCTCACAGATGAGTTATTGGGGCTGTTGTCTTCAGAAAGAACT
The DNA here is from genome assembly GCA_035583235.1 of Hafferia zeledoni. Taxonomy (NCBI): domain Eukaryota; kingdom Metazoa; phylum Chordata; class Aves; order Passeriformes; family Thamnophilidae; genus Hafferia; species Hafferia zeledoni. Next base: position 11,189 of record JAWWEV010000237.1, read on the forward strand.
AAACCCACCTTTAGTCAGTTGAAAACAAATAACTTTCTTCAGTGCTGCATGAAAATGTAATCTACAAAGAAATCCTGCAGTACTGAAACTACTACAGTGGCTAATGTATTTGTATAATTGTCTTTGCAATATCCTATTTAACAACTTTTCAAATGAGAATTGCAAATTTCTATTCAAAATTGGTACTAAATCCTCCCATGCAAGGCCTGTGAAGCTCAGCCAGGACATAGGGCTGGTATGTCATCAGACTCAGCCTGCTAATGATTTTTGATGCAGAGGAACGAGCTAAAATCTTAACATTTAAATATATTAATTGGAGTTTAAATAGAAAGACTTTTCCACTTGCTCATGAAAATGAAAAAAAAAAAAAATTGAAACAGAATCACAGAACTTTTATATCATTAGAATTGGAAGAGACCTCTGGAGATCATCCAGTCCAACCCCCTGCCAAGGCAGGGTCACCTGCAGTAGGTGACACAGGAATGCATCCAGCTGCCTTTGGAGTGTCCCCAGAGAGGGAGACTCCATGCCCTCCCTGGGCAGCTGTTCCAGTGCTGTGGCACCCTTTATGGAAAAAAGTTTTTCCTCACGTTGAGGTGGAACTTCTCATGCCATAATAACTTTTGTTTGAATAAAAGAGAAATAGGACATTACAATGAATTATATACACACACACACACACATATATAAAATTTCTAGTGCTATTACTTTATTCTCACATTTTTCAATTTTATGTTTTCAGATATTTTGCTGCCAAAGCAAATTGTTGAATTTTACATTATTTATAAGTGATGTCACTCAATATTTCACTGAAAAGCTTAATTTTATTGTATAGGAATCCAATGTTTCAGAGCAAAACAAATCTTAGTTGGTCTTTAATAGCATAGATTCTTTTAAACTCCTTTGTGCCTTGTGGCAGTAGCCCTCCAGGCTGCTGTGGCAGTACAGGGTACTCACTACAGCACAGCAGCCACCACACTCCAGGTGTTAAGCACAGGAGACTTTGGGCTGTTCCCAGGCCCTGCTGTGATTCCAGGTGTGCCCTGTGTGCAAGAGGAGGAGGAGTCAGACGCTTCCCTAATTTCTGCTGGCATTTTGAGGAAAATTTTGCTTAAATGAGTCCAGGTTTGCTCTGCTCATCCCACCTGAGGCATCTGTAAGTCCTTGCCCTGTGGGTCTCTTTTCTGTGAACGACTTCTCAGCACTTGCACTTAGGAAATCCCAAACTCCTGTGTCTGGAGATGCTTCCTGGATTGGTGGCCAAGGACTTTCCTCAACCTTTCCTATGGACATCTGGGCAGAAATTCTTAACTCCCAGTGCTGTTTTGTGCTTTCATCAGAATTCACTTGTAGCCTCTTTAGTCTTCAGAATTAAAGAACCTGATACTGCGGTGGAGAGAATTGATTGCTCCCTCCAAAATAGTTGTGCTTCCAAATGGAAAAATCCCCTCTCCAGGTCCTCTGATTTCTGTTCTTCCCAATCCATGCAGCTGTGTCAGGGCAGGGTCAGGCTGGATCTCAGGGAAAGGTTCTTCCCCCAGAGGGTGGTGGGCACTGAGCAGGCTCCCCAGGGCAGTGGGCACAGCCCCACGGCTGCCAGAGCTGCAGGAGGGTTTGAATGATGCTTTGGGGCATGGGGTGTGACTCTTGGGACTGGGCCTGTGCAGGGCTGAGGGTTGGACTGGATGATCCTTGTGGGTCCCTTCCAACTTGGCGTATTCTGTGACACGCAGCTGTCAGTGGAGGTCAGAGTGTGACCATACAGTGGGACAGAGCATTTACCCTTTCTGTCATTCCAGCTCTGTGTGTGCAGCAAGGCAGTCTTGTCCCTTCCTTTTTCCTGCTATTTCCCATCATATTTCTGCCACTATCATGCCACGGAAGAAAAATGAAGCAGGAAATGGGGTGGCAGAAATGGTCAGCAGGAAACAAGAGTAAATGCTGATGCACAACATGCCCTCTTCCTTCACGTTGTTCCAGTTTTTTGTGTCATCTCCCTGCCAAGGTGGCCATGATGGCAGAAATGCTGAAGAAGGAGCAGGACACCAGTGCCCATCTGGAGAGGACAAAGAGGAACCTGGACCAGACGGTGAAAAACCTGCAGGACTGTCTGAAAGAGGCCGAGCAGTTGGCCCTGAAGGGAGGCAGGAAGCAAATCCAGAAGCTGGAGGGCAGGGTGGGTACTAGCACTGGACATGGGAGCCAGACACCTTTCTTCTCCAAGTCCTGTGTGAGTCCTGCTAAAGGCAATTGTTGATTAATTCACCAGATGCAAGAATTAGAAGCTGAGCTGGAAGAAGAACATAAACTATCTGCAGAGACTATGAAAAATATGCGCAAATATGAGCGGTGTGTCAAAGAGCTCACTCTCCAGGTGAGGAAAAATAGAGAGCAATTCTTCTGGTGTTTTGTCTCCCAAAGACCTCTAATTGCACATTCTCTTTCCTCAGAACGAAGAACACAGGAAGAACATGATGAGATTACAAGATCTGGTAGATAAACTGCAGATGAAAATCAAATCCTACAAAAGACAAGCTGAGGAAGCTGTGAGTCACTAAACTGAAGCAAATACTTATTTACCAGTTCATAGGCCTGTCAGTTTAAAAGTTGGCTCTGTGCCCCAGCATGTTGCCAGATGGTTTTTATTTTCTTTATGTTTTGCAATTTCAGGGTGAACAAGCCAATATTAATCTGTCCAAATTGAGAAAAGCACAGCATAAGATAGATGAGGCTGAGGAAAGGACAGGTATTGCTGAGAGCCAAATAAACAAGCTAAGAGCTACAGCCCGAGAAGGCCCTGCTACAAAGGTAAGGCTTCACTGCAGGAGGCAGGTGTGCAGTTGTGCTTTTTGCTCAAGCAACTCAAGCAGCAGATTTGTGCCCTGCCAGTGGGTACAGCCATCAGTCGAAAGGACAGCTCTTGGGCCTTTGAAGAAAAGCTGAGAGGGTTAGGGTTGTTCAGCCTTGAGAAGAGAAGGCTCTGAGGGGACCTTATTCTGGCCTTTCAGTATATAAAGGGGAAAGACTCCTTACAAGGGCCTTTAGTGACAGGGCAAGGGGTGATGGTTTTAAACTGAAATGGGGAATGTTTATGTTGAACATAAGGAAGAAAGAGTTCACAATGAGAATGGCAAGACACTGACACAGGTTGCCCTGAGAACTTGTGGATCCCCATCCCTGAAAATGATCAGGCTCAGGTTGGATGGGGCTCTGAGCAACCTGGTCTAGTGAGAGATGTCCTTGTACATCTCAGGGGTTTTGGACCACATGATCTTTAAGGGTTCCTGCCAGCTCACAACATTCTGTGAACTGTGATTCCATGACTCTGGCATTGCAGGCTCTGGTGCTGAGCATGAACTTTCTGGCTGGTTTCATCACATTAGATTCAGATTTACCGAGCTGCCTCATAAAGGGAAAATAATGAGACGCAACCTAACGGAACATTCCTAAAACAGCCCTTCTATGAGCCTTAGGCAGAATTAGAATTCTGATTGAGAAAAGAACAACAGCTCTGTGTCTTTGCTGAACTTCCTGGGCAGTTGTCTGTCTCCAGCCCAAGACTGGCACAAGGTCTGGGGCTAATTTTCCTAGTGTGACCTTTTGACTGCACTAGTCCAGCTTCGTTTGGGGCTGGAGGTAAAAAACCCTCAGTGCATGTTTGGATAAAATTACTATTGCCTAGAGCACATATCCAGGAAATGGAGAACCTTGGCTCCAGGCTTCTTTCTGCAGCATCCTCTTACACAGTATTTTCACTCTGGAAAAGATGTGGAGAACCTGCTTTCTCCTGGAGGATCTGGCCTGAGACTCAACAGACCCTTGGTTCTTCCAAAGGCTGTTCTGCAGCTTTCAGGGAGTCACTTAATGCCCCGCATGAGTGCTTGCCAGGGTGTCTTGTCAAGAGCCCAGGGGACACACTAGGAAGGCTGAGTCCAGGTGTCTTTAGACATGAAATTACTTTATAAAAGGAATGCTCAATCTCTAAATTAATTGGAAGCCCAGTGGGAGGATTTCAGGTGTCTCCTGTTGGATATGCCCAGGTAAAGGCAGGTTGAACAGACTGAGTATGGGCCACCCTCTGCAAATATGCTGTAGGTTTAGATCCTGCTTGGAGATGCCTCATACTGTGCAGTACATACTGAGCCTGGGCACCTGGCGCAAGTTCTGGATTCTGCTCTGGGAGGCCTAAAACTTAATCATTGTAATGCCTAAATCTTTTAAGCCCTTCTATGCTTTACATTCGCTTTGGAAAATGCTGAGGTACTCCTTGTCCCAGATGGTGGGGGTTATTTATGCACTGCAACATTAAAGTAGCACTTCAGGAAAGCCAACAGATGTGTTTCTGCATTTAAACCCATCAGTCCGACAGCACAACATGTGGTGATGTGTGGTCTTAAGGGTTACAGACACCACTGCTTTGGCCTGGGCTCCACTTGCACATCCTGCTTGGATGGTGCATTGGGATGGATGATTTCAGGGATCAAAGACTCATCTAGACACATGTACACTAAGCAAAGTCTTTCCTTTCCAGGTAGTATTAGGAAGTGGAAAATGAGCTTCCTCTGAGATAACCAGAACTTTCACAACTTCCACCTATGGATTTGCAGTAACTAGAGCTACACTGGTAGGAAGTAATCTTCCATTTGTTTATGAAGACAAACATTTTATGTCACTGCTGCTGTACCAGTGTCAATAAAATAGATATCTACAACTTCAGATGCTCCAAATGTGGATGTTGAAATGAGAGTAATTTTGTTGCTAAGTTAAGCATAGTCAATACTGTGGGTTTGAGTCTTATTACTGCTCTGATCAGTTTGACCGATTTTACCTTGAATTTAAAACCTAGACATGTGACAGCTTCTGATTGGAAGCAGGTATCCTGACCTTGCTAAATGAAGGTGAGAATAAACTACTGTATGAACAGATGTGGGATGTCAAACATGCAATGTGAACAAAACTGCAGTGCTTGTGCTCAGTTACACTGTTGTATCTCTGCACGGGAGGATGAGACTGGTGTGGCCTGTGAGCCAGAGCCATCTGTGTGCATTGCAAACCCAGTGTTTAGAATCTCCTTGCAGTCAAACCACCTATCAGAAAGTTGGTCCAGTTCTGACCCACCCAGTGTTGCAGCTTTGAGCAGAGCAGGACTTGAACTTACCTCTTATGTGCTTGTTCCCATGGAAATAGTTATCAAATGCTCTGCAGGCATTAGCAGCAAAGTCTGAGCAGCTGCCTGAAGCTCCTGTCCCCAGTGGCACTGGATACCACAATTCTGCTTGATGTTTTCCAAGGAGAAACACGTGGTCAGCTACCTTCTGCTGAATGTGTGGTGTAGTTGAAACTGCAGGATGTCAGCTACTGAGAAAACTCAGAAGAATGCTGAGGAGACACTCCTGTCAGTACAGGAAGGGCTGAAGAGGGAATGGGGTACATGTGAACAGACATCCTTGTGCTCTGAAAAGTTGCATTAAATTGTAGCCAGCACTAGGCACTGGGTCAAACAGGATGCTGCACTGTTGGGAAGTTCTAGGAGAGTGCTTCATATCTGTGTGCCTTGGAAAGGTGTATCAAAATGTGTCTCCTTACCTGTCTCCAGGACACAGCCAGGTAGTGCTCAGGAAGGAGTCTGGCCTGCTTCTGCTGTCAGTAACAAGGATGGGAGAGGAGAAACCTGAGATGTTTTGTCACTCCTGTCTGAAAAAGAGCAATGGGTGTCACCCTTTTCTCAGTTTTCAGCTACAAAGAGGTTAAGAAAACCAGCAGACACCTCTACCTCCAATGACACCTTTGAAGGTTTCACCATGGCTCCTTGTCAGACACCCATTTTTTTTCAGTCCTCCTTACCCAGTGCACTCACACTCATTGACATAGAGCCAGGATGGCTCTTTTGCCAGGTCAAGCAGGGTTTGGGATTACTGATTTCCCCTCTTACCTTGTTCTCCAGACATCTGTGAACCACTGCCCTAGTTATAGTTGAGTTTTTACATTTCCTGAAGAGTGATAATGATTATTATGCAATGGCCCAACTTTTCCTATTACTGCCCAGAAAATAACTGAAAATACTGAATTGATGAGATGTGAGACCTTCAGTTTGTCTGAGAAATCTGGAACTTTAATAAACCTTATCAGTCTAGGCATTAGTTTCCCCCCAAAATATCCCCACACTATGATAATTTCAAGATGGACCTCCTTCCACTGTTATGAGCCTGTGATTTTGGGAAATCAGAATTGTATTTTAGTTTTCACATCCGTTGGGACATATCTGGATGTGCTGCTCTTTTGCTTTCCCAAGGGATGACTTCTGTTTCAGTTCCTGTTGCCTGGAAGCAGCACTTTGCCAGGGGAATGCCTGTACCTTGTTCTCGGCAGCTCATGGCACAGGGCTGTGTTTCAGGATACAATGCCAGGTCCTGCTTTGCTCTTAGGCCATGTCACTGACCCTAGTTCACCATGTCAAATGCCTGGTTACCCTGTGCAATAATCCACTTCCTAGACCTGTAGAAAAACAATTTGCTGAAGAGCAGCCATGCAAAACCAATGGGAAATTACTAACTGCTAGACAAGTCTAGCAACCCTAATCAGACTGGTGTTACTCATTTCAGAGAGTCCAGGCATCAGCATGGCATTATCATGAAATGCCAGCCCTCTGTGCTGGTCTAAAGGTAAACTGGCAGGAGAAATGAACCCAATGCAAAAGAGATTGTAAGTCAGAGTTACAATTTAATAACAGTATTACAATAAATGCAATGACACAAAGAGAAATTGGGCTTAACCACAAACCCCAGCAGTGTAATCCAGCCCCCTGGGGCACAAACACAATGGGGTTTGTTGGCCCCTGTGCTGAGCCCCACGTGGTTCCCCCAAGTCCAAAGTAAAAGGAAGGGAAAAACCTGTTGGTGCAGATGATGTCACAGTCTGGTGGAG
>JAWWEV010000238.1:0-11105 GCA_035583235.1 Hafferia zeledoni
GAGAGGAGAGGGAGAGGAGAGGGAGAGGAGAGGGAGAGGATAGGGAGAGGAGAGGGAGAGGAGAGGGAGAGGAGAGGGAGAGGAGAGGGAGAGGAGAGGGGAGACAGGAGTCCAAGCCCTCAGCCCATCTGCACTGCCAGCCACACTCACCACCCCAGAGCCTGCCTACAGCTGGAATGAGGATGGTTGATATGGACCAACCTGGGTCTGTAACACCCTCTCAGGTCTTGCCATCCATCCTCTGTAATCCAGGCAGCACCTCAGAAGCCAGGGAAGTGGAATTCTGGCACATACAGGTTTTCAGCCCAGCACTGCATGACTGGCAGTGCCAGCTCCACTGTCTCCCAGTGCTGGCAAGTGGGCAAGTGGCCCTTACCAGGCTCAGCAGTGCCAGCCCCAGGGGCCCACAGCCCAAGGAACCTGCTCCCATCATTCCTCAGGTGGGCAGTAAAAGTGGCTCAGAACCTGAGGGGTGCCCAGGCACCTGCAGCTCTCACCCTTCTCCCTCTCCAGAGTTTGTGTGCTGTCCAACACCAGGACATGCATTTGATCCAAGAATTGATCAGGAAAGCCCAAGGACTTGGCTTTTCTCAAGCAGTGGAACCATCAAATCCATCTGATGATACAGAGTCTACATTCAGACACATTTTTCCCTGGTTACTAAAGCCACTTCTGGAAGCAGCAGCTTCTCCCTCCCACTCCCAGTTTGAAGGTTGGCCCAGGACTCTGGGAGTACCTTTAACCTGGCCTGGGTTATTGCTCAAGATCCCTCAGTACAAGCAGAAGAGAAATGGGCACTGGTTTGATGAGGCTCCTCCAAAAAGCAGCCCTGCCCTCCAGGCTCAGCCAGCTCTGGACTTCCCCGGGTAAGTGGGTGGGAAAATCCAGCCTTTGATGTTCCACTGAGCAGCTCCAAAACAAAGATGGACTACGGGAGATAAAAACACCAAACAACTCCGCAACGGGATATATCCGGTAGATAAAGTGGGAAAGAATTTCATTTCCACGGAGGGCAGGCTGCATGAGGCCCATGGAATAACCCAAGAGCAGCTGTTTCCCACTCCCAGCACACGCTGCTTGCACAGACAGCACAACAGAGGAGCACTGGGGGGTACAGGCTGCCCCAAAGACGGGGATCCAGGAAAAGCCAGCCCGACAAAGCTGCTCCCTGGTGAGCAGGTAGCTCAGGCAGCTTCCCCACAGCCTTATCTCAGCCTCCCAGGGAGCAGGAGCCTCTCCCAGGTACCTGCAGCTGGATGTTATCCAGCTCATCACTCTCAGCATCAGCACAACGAGTAAGCAGGCGGAAAAACACACTCTGGAAACAACAGCAACCCCTTGCCAAGGTGGATTTCGGTCCTGGAAAGCAGAATCAGTGACAGGGCAGCACAGAGTGAGAGCTGTGGCTGCTCAAGCCAGAGGAATGGCAGCAGAGGGAAGAGGCAAGCAATGGGTTTCGAGTGCACAAGCAGGTTCTAAGCAGAAAAGGGAGCAGCAGGTGCTCTCTGTACCGGGGGGGCAGAAGATGCTCAGAGCAAGTTGCTACCATGGACTCAGACAGGACACCCCAGAAAGCAAATTTCCATCATATTCCTGTAGCCACTACCCCAGTGTAAGTGAACTTTGGAGAATCACAGAATAGAATCATAGGTTGGAAAAGACCTCCGAGACCATCGAGTCCGACCTTTGGCCCCAACACCCCCTTGTCAACCAGACCCTGGCACTGAGTGCCACATCCAGTCTCTTCTTAAATACTTCCAGGGACAGCGACTCCACCACCTCCCTGGGCAGCCCATTCCAATGGCCAATCACTCTTTCTGTAAAGAACTCCTTTCCAATGTCCAACCTAAACCTCCCCTGGCACAGCTTAAGACTGTGCCCTCTTGTCCTGCTGCTGGGGCAGACAGGGCAGGGCAGCCTCACAAAGCTGCTTTTCTTCCCAGCTCCTGCAGCTCCAGGGCTGCCCCCTCCCCACTTCCTCTCACCATCCTCATCCCCCCAAAGAGCCCCAGGCTCAGCAGTGACACAGATGAGCCCAGCACATGGGGCTGTGCTGCTGCAAAGCCCAGCTTAAGGCAGCAGTGAGGGAAGAAAGGAATAATATGACCAGGAATAAAGTGACAAGCCTCATTTGCAGTCTGGCAGTGCCACCTCTGCTATCTAAGCTGCAAGCAGAGCCCTCTGCCATCACAGCTATGCAGTAACAAAAACATGTAAAACTGGCAGGAAAAAGGGGTTTTTACAAAGCTGACATGTGGCAAGGCTGGATGGAGCAGCTTTGTGCACACCAGTGCCAGCCCTGCCATGGTGAGCACAGGGCTCTGCTCATCTGAGACACAAGGGGGGGCCCAGCTGGTGCAGCACCTCACCCTGAGCATCAGGGCGTGCCTGGGCAGCCTGCAGAGCCCTCTGCCCACAAGGCTGCTGTTCACTGCTCCAGTTCACCTGCCAGAGAAGGCTGAGCACAGCTCAGACACCAAAGGCACACAGTTCTGCTCCATGGAGCACCAAATCCCCCGGGATTGCCTCTGGTCATGCACCACATGCCAGGGGGCTCAGCCTTGCAGGGCCTGCTCAGTGTCAGGGAACAGTTCCCACCAGTGTCATGAAGAGAAGGAACAGCCTGTGCTACCACAGGCAGTGACAGCTCTGCAGCCCCTGGCAGCCCTCTGAGCTCAGCTCCCCACTCAGGACACCCTCCTAAGCTCAGCTTTAGTGCAAACAGGGCCCCTAGAGAAGTTTGGGAACAATTGAGTTCAGCCTGAGACAGTTTGGACCTTGAAATTCCTCTGCCTCAAGTGACACCACAGTCTGGAGGGAAAGGTGAGCAAATGAACCACCCAACCCTAAAGACCTGGTCCAAGCAGTGGAACACAACCCCAGCCAACACACCAGGGCCATGAGCAGAACTAACCAAGCAGAATTTCACCTTTCCATGAGAAGCATCTCAAAGAGCAGCATCATCCAAGGAACCATCTGCAGCCACACCATTGCACCAAGTGAAACAGGGTTTGTTCTGAGCTAAATATATGCCCCACTCCCCGGGGGTTACTGACAAACAGGACTGCAGGAACCCTGATAATATTGTAGGATTTGCCCAGCCCTCTAAGAATAACTGCACTGCCCATGAGAACATCACAGGAATCAGCTCCCTCCTGCCCACAGCAGCCCTGGCACCGTGCCAGAGCCAGGAACCCGCTGGTCCTGGGCAGCAGTGAAAGCACATGGATTTACAGCCTGGTCCACAACTGCCTCAAATGGAAAACTGCCTTTTTTTCCTGCAGGATTAGGAGTTTCACCCCCTGTTTCCTGTGGAGAACAGAGCCCTGCTGTGCCTGGCGTGGTCCCGCCTGGGTGTCAGTGGAAAAGAACCAGCAGTTCTCCCCATAAAGAGATTAAAACCCTTTTTATGTGAATAACAAGCCATGAGGGAGGGAAGGGGAGCTCTGGGGGAAGCATGAGCACACAGGGCATCACACTTGCACTCCTCAGGCAGGAGCTGCTGAACTCGTGGCAGCTGCCTCACCAGACAGAGCCCAACTCTTCCCTGGAAGGGACTTTCTGTGTCCCTGAGATTCCCAGACACCCCAGGGCAGTGCTGTCTCTCCATGCTGGAGCTCCACAGCACCCAAACCCCAGTCTCCCACCCACAGCCCCACCCTGGATGGGAAGGGATAGACCCCAGCAGCCTCAGAGCACCCCAGCAAGGTGGGGGTTCCAGCTGCTTTCAGCACCCTCACAACTCCAACCAGCAACTTCACCCCAGCTCTGCTCCTCAGCTGGGCACCTTCCCCAGTCCCCGCCTCCCCAGCATTCCCCTCCCATCCTCTGGCAAGCTCTGACACTGCCCAAACTCCCTCGAAGAGGCACCAGTGCTCCAGGAAGCCCCTGGCCCCCTTGGAAGGGGTGTCTGCTGAGGGGATGCATAGCTGGCATTCCAGGCTGGCAGAGCTCTGAGGAGCCTCATCCACCTGCCCAGGGCAGTGCCAGAACAGGTTACACAAACACAGCACGCTGGGGGGGAGACGGGACTTGGGCAGGGAAAGGCTGGAGAAGGAGCTGCAAATTCCCGACACTTCCAAGGGTCCTCAAGCCAAATCCTTCCAGCTGGAGGGCAGAGCACTCTGACCCTTCCAGGGAGTCAGTTTGATTGAGATTTGTTCCTTCTGTGCACCACAGAGGGAGAAAGCAGAGATTCACAGAATCATAGAAAGGGGCCCATAAGGATCATTGATTCCAACTCCTGGCCCTGCACAGACACCCCAACAACCCCACCCTGTCCCTCAGAGTGCTGTGCAAACTCCTGGAGCTCTGGCAGCCTTGGGGCCCTGACCCCCTCCCTGGGGTGCCCGACCACCCTATGGGGAAACATCTCCTTGTCCAGGGGCAGGAGCAGAGCAGGGCTGAGGTGCCAGCATTGCCACCTTCCCCTGGGCACTGTGGCCACAAACAGGGGCACACACTCAAACAGGACTCCCTGGGATGCTCCTGCATCCTTCCTTTCCCCCGACCCACAGCGTGGAGCAGAGCAGGGAAAAGTACACTGAGAATAAAACACCGTCCATGGCCATGTGGGCAAAGCATCACCCACCCCAAAAGCTGCAGCCTGCAGGGAGAACAGGCCCAGCTGACAGGAAAACAGGCCAGGAGGGGACTGGAGAGAGAGGAGGCTGCTCAGGCAAGTTCTTGCAGCACACAGACCTGCCCAGGGAGCCACGAGCCCGCCCTGCACCCAGAGCACCCAAACATGCACACACAGGCAGGGTGCAGCCTCCCTGCTCCAAACCCGGCTTTGGAACCCCCTCCCTGTGCCTGGGGACAGCAAACAGGCAGCAGGGGACAGCCACCTCTGTCACCATCTTCCAAGATGTGCAGTGATGGTGCTGGAGGAAGCAGAACTGTGGCAGGAGCAGCAACCACAGCCCCTTTGGTTCCCATCCTGCTGGAGGTGCTGGGAGCAGGTGTTTAACACAGGAGTGACAGAGCCAAGCAAGGGCTGAGCCAGCTTGTCTATACCCTGTACCATCCCAGAATCTGAAAATCATCTCTCTGGGGACTTTGGCAACCAGAACTGGCTGAAGTTCCACAACGGCCAAATAACTGATCGACTCATCATGATTTTAGAACCACAGAATCATAAACCAGTTTGAGCTGGAAGGGACCTTAAAGATCATCTCATTTCACCCCCTGCCATGGGCAGGGACACCTTCCACTAGTCCAGGTTGCTCCAAGCACCATCCAACCTGGCCTTGGACACTTCCAGGGATGAGCAGCCACAGCTTCTTTGGGCAACCTGTGCCAGGGCCTGCCCACCCTCACAGGGAAGAACTTAAGACTTTTGCCTAATCCTTTTTCAGCCCCTTAAAATTTCTGGCTCTTACACCATCCATTGGCAACAAATTCCATAGTTTTACTCATCTCTCTGTAAGTGGCCTTCCTTTGAGCCTGATTCCCAGTTCCTCCAATCTTTAACTGGAGAAAATTCACCTCCTAAACTGGATTGGCATCACTCATTCCTTTACCCCTGGGAAGGGCTGGGGCTGCCTTGTCCTGGCCAAGGGCACTGCACAGAGCCTGGGGACACGTGCTTTAGGACAGAGAGACCTTCCTCCTCAAAGGCAAGGCTGGAAGCCCCAGCAGTGGCAACCTCTGTGAGGATCTTTCTCTCTCTGGCCCACACCTTGTGCCCAGAGCCACCAAACACGGGCAGTGACACAAAGCACTGGGTGGCTCAACTCCCACTCCTTGGGCAGAAAGAAGTCACACTAAGTGACCGGAGTTTTTCATCCCCCTTCCCAAGCACGTGGAGATCCAGGAATTTGGCACTTTGAGATGGAGACTTAACCAAAGGTGAGTGAATCAGCCCCAGAGACAAAGGACAACCCTTGGGGAAGGGGGTCTCTCCCTGCCCAGGGTTACGTCACCATCCCAGTGGAGGGCCACACATCCTGGTGCCATTGTCTGCAGCAGCCTCACTGCCCAGGAATGCAGAGCCGGGGGGGCTGGGACTGGGACGTGCCGAGGGTGGGAATTGCTCCCTGCACAGAAGGGCTCCCTCACCCCTCAGCACATCCATAAAGCACGGCCACAAGTGCCCCGGCCACTCAGCGGCTGGAACGGGGAGCTGCTGCACCACGGCAGCTCCAGCACCCTCTGGAATTCCAACCACAGGGCAAAGGCAGCGAGAAATAGGGAATTTCCACAAGTCTTGGTCTCTGTGCTGAGTCGGAGCACTCACCTACACGGAGCTCAACTGGCTCCTCCTGACAGAGTTTCCCCATCCAACCGCCAGGAGCTCCCACTGATCCCGGTTTATCTCTTAGATAAACAGCATCAGTTAAAACAATTTGCTCAGGGATTTTATCACTACATAAACAGACAGCCTGGTGTAACAAGGAAAGCTGAAAGAGAAATTGGCTCCAAGCAGGGGATGGACAAATGAAACAAACCCCTGAGTTCTCAAAGGCTGATTCCCCAGGAGCACAACTATCCCCAACTGAGCTACAGCTCATCCCAGGCCAAGGTCTTGCCAACCCCAAGCCACGGGAATGGCTCCCACAGCCATAAAAAAGATGCACTTGGGTAATAACTGTGGATGAAAACTCCATTCTGACTCTGTCAGGGAATTTTGAGGCACCAATGGAAGTGCAGGAAAGATGATCAGCCCTAAGGAATCTCCTGGCAAAACAGCACTGCAAAGAGATGGAGCCACAGGGCAATCCTGCACCTCCAGCACAGGCAAAACACTCCAGGGCACCGTGACAGAAACACCACTGAGAACACTGACCAGGATCCCCAACACATAAATCAGTGAAGGAGCCATTCATTGCCTCTGGGAAGACACACTGGGAAGAGTGGGATCCCCAGACACTTGTCCTGGTCCACAACCAGACTGCAGCATCCTAGGGAGGCACAGCCAGCCCTCTCCAGCTCCAATCCTGCTTCAAACTCGCTCAGGATGAATCCCAATTTCAAAGCAAGGACCTTTCTGCTCTGCTGCACCATGTCAGGGGTTGGATTTCCCCCAGCAATCCCAAAAAAGCATCTCAGAATCAACACCTGCCCTTGCCCACCAGGACAAGCCACCAAGAAGCCGCTCAGCATCGCAGGAGAAAGCACAAGGAATGCTCAGCGACCACCAGGATACCCCCCATGCCAGGGAGGGACCCCACCTGGCCCGCACCTCTGGGTGGCCAGTGCCACCTCCGGGGCTGTGCCACCACGCCGGGACCGCCCTGCTCCCCACGCCAGCCCCTTTCCCGCGGGCAGGCTGCTCCTCCCACGCCTCGCTCGGCAGATCCCGCCGGGAAGGGCTTCTCCTGCCAGCCTACCTGGCGGAGCTATGCCTGGAATGCCGCCCTGGCCGCCCGCCCAGGCGCTGCTGCCCCTCAGCTCGGCACAGGATTGAGGTTTATCGGCACAAAGGTGCAAGGCAGAGCCCGGGGAAGCTCCTCTCTCCCAGGCTGGATGCGTGGCAGGACTAGGATACAGCCTGCAGGACAGACAAACACTGGGAAAGGGTCCAAAATCCCCCTGTCCACCATCTGGCTCTGCCCTCCGAGGTGTGAGACACCCAGCTGGAACCACACACAGCTGCTGAATCCCTCCCCAGAGGCTTCTTACTGGTACCCACGGGAAACACTGCCCAAGGGATGAGGATGGGGAGAGCCCCAGCCCACCCTGACCCCTGCAGGGACCCCCGCAGGCACTGGGAGAGGGGGCTCTGCTCTGCTGGAAAGGCACCAGAGGAGCCAGTCCATGGGACTGAGGGGCAGCCCCCAAAACATGCTCTAACCTCTTTTTCATGGAATATCCTTTGCAATGCCCTTATCCCTTGATTTTAGAAAAGTACCTGAAGGCCTGAACTGACCCAAGGCCCCAGAGCATTGGTTTTTTCCAGAAACAGAGTGTGATGTGGCACTTCTTGGCCAAGGAGAGCAGCTTTATAGCCAAAGCAATCACAATTTGGCAGCTAAATTAGTTGGCAAGCAATGCATGGGTTGGTTTCTCTCCCCCCCTGCCCTCCAGTGACTCCTTCTCTGCAGTCTGGGGGAGCAGAAGTGCTGCAAGTGCTGGAAGGCACAACCCACTCAGCCCTTTGGTTACCCAAGCTGAGCAGGGAGCAGTCCACAAGCCCAGCCAGGTTAAAGGTTGTGGGACCATCTCCCACCTGAAACACACAGTGCCACAGCACAAGAGGCTGGGAAGTGTTTAAAGACTCAGTTTTAGAACCTGAGTTTACCCTCAGATGGGAGTTTTCGTATCACAGTGCCAAGTGGTTACAAATAAACTCTGAGCATCCCTCCTGACCTCTGGGTCCTGCAGCATGAGCTGTCCCAGCCTGCAGGAGAAGGAAGCAAGGCAGGAATTGTGTTAGAAAGAAGTCAGGATCTGGCTCTATCCAATCCCACCCCAAAGCATTCCTGTGCTTCTGAAGGGAGTTGGAGCAGCTCTCCATGCTGGCCTGGCCCTGCTCACCCAGAACAGACCCAAGGATTAAATACCCACAGAGAGGGCCTTGGAAGTGCAGAGATCAGCAAAAGCTCCCTCAGCCTTTCTCTGCTCCCCTTGTTTTAATTATCACTCACAAATCAAAGAGGCTGAGGCACAGCCAGCCCTCCAGTTCACTTTAGCTAATTAGCATCCCTGCAAGACAGAGAGAGCACAGGGGCCTGATATTAGACAGAAGATGCACTTCCAGCCCATCAGGATGACACAACATCCTCTGGGAGTGTGCAGTTCTCTCCCAACATCCACTGCAAGGCAGGGAAAAAAAGCAGGGTAGGAAGAGGCAGCTGGTTAGGGAAGATGTTGAGGTTGCTCCTGATTCTGGAGAGGGGCAGCAGAGCTGTTTTAACTTGTTTTCATTCCCCCAAAAAGGCAGCCCAAGAGCAGATAATGGAATAAAGATGGTACAGAGTGAGGCTACAGCAAAGCCCTGCTGTGAAGGAGCATCTCTAGCCCATACACAGGGAGGAGCAGAGCCAGGGCTCTGCCAGGGCAGCAAACCACTAAATGCAAGGAATCCACCTGAATCCAAGTGGCCTCAGCTCGAGCTGAAAAACGACTGCCTGGTTACTCTGACACACACAGACTCCCCTCTGCAACCTGCCAGGTGAATTCCAGCCACAGCTCCTACAAGACAGAGGTGACAGACACTGTCACAGCAGTTTGTGCTTCAAAACATCCTTTACCAGCCAGCTGCAGGGTGACCCACAACATTCCTGCTGTCTGGAAGCACCTCTGGGATGGGGCAAAGCAGCTGCCTGGCAGTGCCAGGCAAAGCAAACCAGCAGCACTTTTACCAAGCACAGAAAGTGAGTGGCTTTTAGGTGAAGCTGAAATGTGGATCTAAGGAGGAAAATGGAATTAACAGGATTGGAATGTGGCCAAGGCACGAGAGCTCCCACAGAGGTATCGATCAGCTCAAGGTCAAGAGAGAAAATGAGGGGGAGAGTGGAAGCTCTTAAAGTGAATATTAGATAAAAACTCTTCACTGAAAGGGTGGTCAGGCATTGGAACAGGAGTCACCATCCCTGGAAGTGCTCAAAAACATGTGGATGGGGCACATGGGGACACCAGTTAGTGGTGAACACTGTGCTGGGTTAGTGGGTGGACTCAAAGATTTTAGAGGGTTTTTTCCAACCTAAATTACTCTATTCCATGATTCGCAGGAAGACCAGCAACTGCTGGGAGCTGGAGGCAGGACTCAGAACAGAGCCCAGCCTGTGTCCCTGTGCACACCCAGCCACCCTGGTCACCTCAACACCCTTTAGCAGGACAGTTAGCAGGGACTGATGGGGCTGCTGGACACAGGGAGAGCCAGGAAGGGAAAAATCAGAAGCAAATAAGCAAATGGTTTGAAACCTCACACATTCTTACTCACTTTGTAGTCTGTGCTGCAGCCAGGCTGAAATTAGCCAAATTGAGTATGAATTATTGAGAGCACCAGAGTCCCATTTCCTCTGCTAATCAAAGAAAATGACTCCAGGAAGCTGAAAGTGTGGGAAGAGAAGCATTTTTTTTCAAGCAAAAAAAAGAAACAAAAAGGCACTGCTCGAATGGCTTTTGTAAGGGCACCACACACCTCCTCCAACCCACCAGGACAGTCCATCCACCCCTCCAGTCCCGGGGCACAGTCACTCTGTCCCCACCCCAGCCACACCGCACATCAAAGCTCTCCTGCTCTGGGAAGTCATCCTGAAGGAATGCAGGATCTTTGCAGAGTGTTTATTAAGATAAACAGACCAAAGTCCCACTCCTGGGTATGGATTAGTGCGGGACAAGCCCGGACAGGTGGCGGCAGTTTCGGCAGGCGCCTGGCAGGGAGATGCCCTGGGGGCTCCTGGGCACAGACTGGCCCATCCAGTGCTGCCCATCACCCAGTGCTGCCCAGCACTGCAGCTCCCTGGGCAGCCCCCAGGCTGGGGCAGGTCGGCTCTGTCCTTCCCACCAGCAGATTTCAGCTCCTGGAATTTATTTGAAAACCAAATGAGTTCCAAGACACTTTCCTGGCACCTTTTCTGCTGGGACAGCTTCTGCGGATGCCCAGGCTGCTCTGTGTGCCCTGTCTGGCTCTTGACCAGGGAGAGTCCGAGACCAAAAGGAAGGCTCTGCCCACCTCAAGGACCAGAGGTGAGCTCTGTCCCTGCCAGCAAAGCAGAGCCACTCAGTTCCCAGCTGGGCTGCAAACTGGTGGCAGCATTAAAACAACCCAAATTCCAACACAGGACTGGCTGGCTGTGCCCTGGGAGCAGCCACACCTGGACATTTAATTCACACCTCCAGCACACAGAGTGGGACAGGGCTGGGGGCTCCAGCCCTCACCTGATGCTGTGGAAAAGGGCCAAGGGGTAGGACCAGCTCCCAGACTCTCATTCAGCTGGAGCAGAGAGGGATCCAGCTCTCAGTTCACATGGTGGATGGGCACAGGGTGTCAGGGAGAGACAGAAATGCAGGATGGGCACGGGGTGTCAGGGAGAGACAGAGACAGAAATGCAGGACGGGCACGGGGTGTCAGGGAGAGACAGAGACAGAAATGCAGGATGGGCACGGGGTGTCAGGGAGAGACAGAAATGCAGGATGGGCACGGGGTGTCAGGGAGA
>JAWWEV010000240.1:0-17832 GCA_035583235.1 Hafferia zeledoni
ATGGCACTCAGTGCCATGGCCAAGCTCACCTTAAAAACCTCCAGGGATGGGGAATCCACCCCCTCTCTGGGCAGCCCCTTCCAATGCCTGAGCACTCTCTCTGCAAAGAATTTTTTTCTGATACCCAACATAAATTTCCCCTGGCAGAGCTTGCTCCAAAACCAGCAGTTGTGAGCATTGCCTGTGTCTGCATTCCTGCTGGGGCCAGACTTTGTCTTACAGTTCCTTTCTCCCTCTTGAGTGGAGCTGAACCTCCTTTGCACCCTGCAGAATGTATCCTGGCCCTTGTGGAGCAGGCAGGCAAGGAGGGGGTGGCTTCAGACAAAGGATTCTTGACATGAACTTCCTGAAGCTGCTGGAACATGAAAACTAACAATGAGCTGTGCCCTTCCTCTGCTTGTGGGTTAAGCATGCAGTTACTGATTCCACTTTGTACAATGCTGTCCACAAAGCTGCTTTTAAATCACAGCAGAAAGACCTGGGGTTGAGGTACTGCTGTTTTCTTCTTCCTCTTCACCTGCCCATTTGCCCAGAAACCTCAGTGAGACAGACCTGGGGCATTTGGGCACTGCCAGTGGCTGAACAGTAAAGAGGAAGTGGGATGAGAGAACCTGTTGCTCTGAATTCCTACAGCTGAGGTGAAGATCTCCTGATTTTTGGAAGATCAGCTGACTCCTGAATGATAAGGTTTCCCCATCCTGGAGTGTGAGCATGATGAGAGAAAGGCCATGACAATGTGGTCTCTATTCCCTGCCCCAGCCGCATCTGCACATGATTTGCACAACCCTCTGTCCTGCAGTTTCTGCTTGACTGAGTGAAACAGCAGAACTGTGAGGAAGGGAAGGGAATGACATTGCAGCCAGATGGGAAGACAGGAATGGCTTTTGGCTTCCTCAGGATACCTGGCCTTGGTGGAACTGGCTGGGCCAGAGATGTTCTGCTTACAGTTAATTAAATTGCTTCTCTGGAAACCAGAGTGGTGTGTTCCAGACATCCTGCCTCCAAACAGCAGAGCAGCATCTTTGGATTCCTCCTGAAGTTTGCACTCACTGGTCCCATCACCCCCAGAAACCAGCTGAGAGTGAGGATGTGAAGATGCTCCATGTGCTTAATGAGTTGGCAGCCTCTGGTGCTGCCTGTGATCTTGGTCAAGGCACTTCTCTCCCTCTCCAGCTTCCTGCTGCTGTCAGAGGATGAGCTTTCCCTCCCTTCCTCCTGCCTCGGAGCAGTCTGGGGACACACATTATGCACATCACCTTCCAGGCAGAAAATGGGTTAGGAATTAATTGACCTGAGCTGATGAGGACTTAAAATTCCTTGAATTTCTTAAGAGTTTCTGGTTCAAATCAATCCTCATTTGCTCATGTTGGTGGTTTCTGATGTGTTTAGTATCAAAATTGTTTTGGGGAAGTGGTTCCTCTGCAGAGCTCTCTGCCAGGGGCTCTGATGAGAACTGTAAGTACCTAATGTCTGTGAAAATCAAAGCAGGAATCTTCTGTTCTCCTTATTTCCCCTCTGGATCCTGTGGTCTAACCTGAAATCCTTGTCTGTCTTCTTTGTTCTGTCTCTGGGACCCCTTTTCCTCTGCACCACATGTATTTTTGAAGCAGCTGTATCTCTTTTAGTGGAGGATCATTCCCCCAGGGGGAATGCCTGGGCCACAGACACTGTTTTCCTGGGGATAAATGCAATCATCAATAGCATTTAGAGGTTTTTTTAAAAAGGAGGATTTTTTTTTTCCCAGGAAGGCTGATTGAAATGACTGCCTGAGTCCTGAGCAGGGATTGTGTGGCAGGGCCAGGGTTCACCTGAGAGCTGGTCAATCTGCATACATAATTGGTGTTGACAAACTGAATGTGGAAGGAATCTCTCTGGGTTACCATGGGAACAAAAAAAAAGGAAAAAAGGAGGTGAATTCTGGTTCAGTGGGTCTGAGCAAAAGGATGTTTCTGCATGTTTTGTTCTTGGGCCCTGCAAGAGGGGAGGGCAGAGGAGAACAGTCTTCCAGCCCACTTCTGGCTGGGCAATTCTTGAAATAGTCTGTGGTCTTGTGAGAGTCTCGTTATCCTGGGTGTGATGCTGGTCAGGGGATGTGGAGCCCCTGCCCAGCCCTCCCTGCTGTGGTGGCAGCTCAGGGATGTTGGGTGGGAGAACACCCAGGCTGGCAGGAGGCAAACCAAGCAGAGGGAACAGCCCGAGTGCTCAGGTGTCTGTGTGTCCTCAGGGCAACACCTGCACACAGAAAGGTGGTGGGAGTTGGGCCTTTCCCCCATTAAAGGTGATTCCTCCTGTGGTTCAATGTGCAGGCTGGTCCTCCTGCTCCATGGAAACCATCCTTGCAGGGAAAGTCCTTCAGCTTGTCTGGGACTCTGGAGAGGGCCTTGGGTTTGTGCAGGATTCCCCAGGGATTTGGTTTGATACCACAGCAAATCTCCCAGCCTGGGTGCTCTCAGAGCAGGCTGTGCAGGGAGACTGAGGAGGAGGTTCTTGACTGTGTCCGAGTCTCCAGCTCTTCCAGGCACGACTGGACTTGCCATAACTTCTGCTTCCAGTTCAGTGACTTCCAAGGAGACCTCCCAAACCACTTCCCGAAGTGGAGTTTAATTGGCATTTCACATCCCTCCTGAACCCTGAGATCAGCTCAGTTGGTTAAAACTTGATTGTAATAATGCCAAGGTCATGGGTTCAATCCCCTGTGTGGGCCATTGACTTAAGAGTTGGACTTGAAGATCCTTGTGGGTCCCTTCCAACTCAGAAGAGTCTGTGAATAGTCTGTGAACAAAGAGAATATCTGACTGTACTTGGGATTTCTGGCCACCTTATTGGGTGAGCAAACATCTCCTGCCTCCCCAAGCCACGTGTTAACACAGGCACTCAGGGGGCACTTGGCAGCAGTTAAATGGCTGAATTGCTCCTCTCCTTTCACTGACTCTGTCCCTTCTGCTCTCACCCAGAACCAGCACGACGATGTCAAGAAGCAGCTGCTGGACCTGCAGCTGCAGCACAACAGCCTGAAGCTGGAACACCGTAAAACTCTGGAGAGCCACAGCCAGAAATATGCCCAGCTGCAGCAGGAGAGGGACAGCCAGGTCACCAGCCTGCAGGGTGGGTGTGCTGGAGGGCTGGGAGGACACCAGGCCCGCGAGCTGGAGGTCAGGAGAGGGTAGAGGTTGCTCTGCAGGTGCCCCAGAGGTCTGTGGACACCCCAGGAAGGTTTCTGTGTGACAGTTGCAGTGCTTTGGCCCTGCTGGACCTTAACCCAGGAGGTGGTGCAAGAACACCCTGCAAATCCTGACATATAAGCTTGGGAGCAAATTAAACATACTTTTTGTACTCAATCGTGGGTCTATCAATGCATTTAATAGTGCAAGTGTATATAAGACAATGCTGGTCCCTTTAATTCCCAAAGAATAGTTTTTATTTAGTCTCCTGTTTAATTACATTGTGGGGTTTTTAAGGTTTACATCTGTTCTTACTTGATTAGGTCTGGAAGAGTGAAATCTGATGATGTTTTGTTTGTTTTCCCTCTGGACAACAAAGCCCAGTATAGTGTCTGATGAGCACTCCTGGGTTGGAAGGAGGACAAAGAAGTGAAACCTAAATATTTGATTGTCTTTCTTCCTGAAATTGCTCAGGGCTGTTAGGGTGGAATGGAGGGATTTTTGCTAGATTGGCTCTTTTGGAGCCTGGGGGACTGTGTGTCACAGTCAGTCTGTGCTCACTGTCCCCTGCCTGGAGCAGCTGCCCACAAACACCAGGGACAGGCAGAGCTGCAGTTCCATGGGACACAATTCCCTATTTCCTTCTGGCTGCAGGAAAGACAGAGCCTTCCACTCTCAGTTTGATGTCAACCTTCACTGCCAAACGTGAGCACAGCAGGCCACCTCTATGGCAAAATGTCCTGTCCAGGACTGAATGTTACAGAGGGAAAAATAAACCCCTGTAATCAGAAATATCAGTAACATTGAGCAGAATCCTTGTGTGCAATTCAGCCTGCAGGGAAAGGCAGAATTCCCAGCCCAGCCCAGAGTGCAGGTGTAACTGTGTTTGCAGAGCAATCCCAGTGCTTGCTGTTGTACTGATATTTTAGGAGAGATTCAGGAACCAAAATAAGGGTGACATTTTTTGACACAGTCTTTCTTTTACATCGGAGGGTACAGGATTAAATCCAAGGCAGTGGAACGTCAGTGCATTGTGTGTCCTGTCACTGAAGTACTTTGGAGTGTGCAAAGAGCTTGAAGAAGCCCAGCCCGGGGGCTGCAGGGCAAAACTGGTGCTTAAAAGCCCAGGAATAGCCATGCCTGAGGGCAGAGCTGTCCCATGATTACTTTCTGTTGTGGGTGTTTTGTTTGTACCATGAGAAGCAGCTTCTCTGTGCTGGAGGAGGGAACATCCTTACTGCAAATTCTGGGGGTTCTGGAGACCTGAGAGAACCTCCCTTGTAGTTATTTCTTAGCCTTCAGTCGGCACAGGTAGGGGCAGTGACTGCTCTTCAGCTGCCAGGGGGAAGAGAAATGAAGAAGCAAATATCTTACTCTTGTAGCAATCAAAGTGAGGGCCTGACCCTGAGAGCAGTGGTTGGCAAAGGCTCTGGAGAGAAGATTCTTGGAGTGCTGGAAGGAATGATGATCAGGTTTGTTCCTCTCTGGCTCGAGCTTCACTATAATTCCTGGGCTTGGAGAGACTTGTGAGGTCCAGAGGAATTTATGGTGAGAAAGGGAGATGCTACACTTGCAAAAATAGGTCTTTAGAGCAGATTTCTCCTCCTCCTGCAGACACAGTCCTCAAACTCAGAGAGGAGAGCAAGCTCCTTCGGAAGGCCCACCAGGACGTTCACTCTCAGCTCCTCAGTGCCCAGGTAAGTATTCTCTAAATAATAAACCTATTCCACTCTGGTGAGTTGCCCAAACTAGTGCTGAGAGCTGTTGGTAAAGTAAAATTTTCCAGCCTGGGATGTGTCCCAGCAGCTGCAAATACAGGTGATGCTGCACAAGTCCCTGAGGTTCCAGGGAGATGGAGTTGCAGGGAGATGAACCATCCCTGCCCTGGAGTGCCTCCTGTCACCCACACACATCTCAGATACTTCCAGATGATGGTGGATTATCTCTGTGGATGTCTATAAAATTAATTGCAGAGGGAAACAGCAATGCAGAGATGCTTTGCCTGGCTTGCTGACCCTCTGAACAGGCTTTGGATGGGCACAAGTTTTGCATTTATTTGTCTTTTTCTGACAAGGAGCAGCCCCTACGAGTTCATATCCCATGAAGTGTTCTTGGCTGCCTTCTCCTCATTCCTTTTAAGTCAGCTGTGCTGAGTGGTTTTGTTGGGGTTTGTTTTGTTGTGTTTAATGTTAATTTTAAGGTCAAATTTCAGGGGGAAGGACTGAAATCAACAGAGCCTGCTCAGGAATTAATTTCCTGCTAAACTTTCCTTGCTGCTTGGAAGCTTTCCTAGTCAGCCCTGTCCCTAATTTGGTCCATTTCCAGGTACTCTGGCAACCACACAAAAAGCTCTCCCCCCTCATTCTCCTATAAATAACCAGGGTGGAAATGGGGACCTTTTCCTGAGTGGCTTTTTCAAGCCTTACTTTTCAGAATTGGAGCTGAAAGAAAGAAGCTGCAGGAGAGAGTGAGAGCGTTGCATTTACCTACCAGCCCAGGAGAATTGATTTTCATTTGTCTTTGCAAAGTAAATTGGATTGTCAAGTAGGATTATGGCAATTATTGTCAGCCCTGCTGAGATGGGCACATCCAGGCAGAGATGCTGGAACTGGAAGGAATTAAGTTGACCTGAAGGTACATGAGTGTGAGGCACAGGAGGAGAGGGAGGCACAGCTTAGACCCAGATACAATTCAGGCAGGAGTTCCATCAATGGCTCCTGCACTGAACAGCACCAGGAAAAGAATCATTGTCACAGCTCAGCACTCCCAGGGTAAAATATGCAATAAAATAAGATGCAAGGGGGGCAAATGGGGAATACAGAATACCCATGAAATCTGGAGGGAAAGCTGAAAACTAACTTGGGCTTGCCATTAATGGTTGTGTATTTTCCCCAGCCTTTCCTATATATAAAATATATCTCTTTAGAGTCTTTCTTTGCCAAACAAATGGCTGTTCCCAGCAAGGGGATGTTTAACCCTGTTACTGTGTGAGGTTTCTCTGTGTCCTTCTCACCCCCTCAGGCCCAGATGGAAGAGTTCAGGCAACTCAAGGAAGCTCTGCAGAAGATGCCAGGCTTCAGAGGAGGAGGAGGAGGAGCTGGGAAGGGGCAGCAGCCCATGGTGCCAGCCCAGAGCCAGCTGCAGCTGGGCAGGCAGAAGGTGTGCTATTCCCAGGAACCCCCTGGGAGGAATGTTCTGCTGGGGTTTGCAGCACAGGGACCAAGCCCAGCTCCCTCCAGCTCAGTTTACTGTTGGCCTTTCCTCCCTGCAGGCTTTTGCAGGGAACCAGGAGCACAGCCCCGTTGGCATCCCCTTGGCATCGCCCGTGCCCGCGTTCCAGGAGCCTGCGGAGGTGCCGCTGCTGCAGGGGCACAACTCCTACAGCAAGGACAGCCTGAGGCCACAGCCAAACGTGCCCTTAACCCACCCAACCCCACCAAAGGATGCCAACTCGCTGCCAGAGGCTGTGCCAGCCTGGCCAGCACGCCGTGGGGACGGGCACGTGGTGAGGTTCACCCGCACCATGAACAGCCTCCCCAACGGGAACCAGGTACGTTCCTGCCCCTGCTTTGCTGTGGCCTTTGCTTGGGAGGGTTGAGTTAAACAATCAAATCCAACAGGATAGAACAAAATTCTTCCTTTTCTTCAGTGCTGGGAACATGGGGGATAATTCCACCAAAGACACAACAAGACTTTTGTGTTTCCAGGTTTATATACTGAGTTACAGCTGATAATCCCTCCCCAAAGTCCAGCAGGATATTTGGGGTGACTTTAACAGATCTAATGAACTGCTCTTATCTCTGCAGCTCTGTATTTCCTTCTAACTAAACAATGTTACAGCTTCAAGCCTCAACCTAGACAGGTTTTCTGATTTATTTCTTACAGCTTAGCCTTTAAACAAAGGTTTTGGTTTATTTCTTAAAGTTCAGCTCACAGGGTCAAATTCCTCTTTGTCTGAAGCTCTGCATGGTTAAGGTCACTGACAAACTAAGGTACAAGCTAAAATCAAAAATTAATATCAAATACAAAGTTAGGACAGTTCTGATTAAAAATTAGTAAAGACCTTATGATTTTATGGAGAAGGGATAAAATCCTTTTCCTTGAGGGGTCCCTGAGTCAAGCTCAAAGCTCTGATATTCAAAGTGCTGTGTGTTTGGGTATTCCACAGTCCTGGTGTGGGCACCTCAGGTTTCAATCTCCTCTGCACTTGTGGGTTCCTGGCAGGGTCAGAGGAGCAGGATAAGGTTCTCCTGCCAGAGCTGCAAAGAGGAAATCCTAAAACCAGCCCCCCTGCCCCCTGATTGAGAGGGAGTGATGGAAAGTAAATCTCTAAAAAAAAGACTATGAATGGCAGTGTGGCTGGACTGTAATTACAGTAACTTTTGTAAGGGCATGGGGGGGTTTTTAGAGGTGGGTTTGTTCTTCTTTTCTTGGGGATCCACATACCTAAGACAAGCTTGGCTCACCTAGGATCTAAATTATTTCTTTTTGTCTTGGAAGGAGAAGGACCTTCTCTTGCAGGCTGGACAAGACTGTAGATCTGTTCTGGAGCACTTCTGAACCTTTGTTCTTTAATTAAGGGTTTTCTGGCCCATAAACCTGTCCAATGCAAGATCTGGGGGCACCTGTGTCTTCTCTGCAGGACATGAAGATGGTGATGCACATCCAGGTGCAAAGCCACGAGGAAAGCCAAGTTCCTGGGCTGGCCCTGCCTGGCCCCAGACAACCCTCAGCAGCAGGAAAACCTCCAGGTCCAGACAGCAACCTCTCAACAGGCATCAGGCAGGGGCAGATGCAAAGGTGGGTCACACACAACTCCTACTCTCAACATTTCAGCTGGAGGTCCCAAACAGCTGCCCTCTGCTCTCTCTATGTCTTTATTGTGGGTCTGCTTGAAAGGTGGTTGAGGGAATGACCTTTCTTTGATGTGTTGCTGGTATTGTCTAGTCAGGGACCAGCATCCTGTTGTGCTGGATGCTGTACAGGCTCTGAGGAAACTCTACTGCCTCAGCAGCTCTTGCAGGAGACTGGTTTGTTTTGCAAAAGGGGGAAAAATGTCCCTCTGCAGCTGCAGTTCATCAAAGCCTGGCCATAATCCAGAAAGGGACTCTGAAAATGGTGCTTCCTCCTTTAACTTATTTATCCCCTGTGTGTGTCCAGGCTGTATCTGTTCAGTTTAGTGGAGCAAACAGGATTTAATGTCTGTTTTATCTGTAGATGAAGCTTCTGGATTCCATTCTAGATTCAGCCTGATCCTTTCTTCTCTTCTACTTTTGTTTGTTTGCTTAACTTGAACCTTCCCAGGGCAGAGATTTAAATTTAAATGGCCATGTCATTCTCCCCAGGCTGCTGGGACAGGCAACATCTGCACAGGAGCAACAGCCCAGGGGATGTTCTGCTTGTTCAGGGAGGGACTTTGGGTGTAAGTGGGGAGGAGGAGGAGGTGGGGGCAGAGTGGCTGTTCCTCAGCTCTGCAGAGCCCAGCCAGGTTACCGTCACTCTGTGAAATGCAAATATTGATTTGTTTGGCAAATGCTTTTGGCGAGGACGGAGATCCTGGTCTGTTTGGTTTGCTTTGCTTTTCCTGGAGCTCTCACCAAGAAATGAAGGAGCAGCTGGAGGGTGTTGTTTACACTGTGGGAGATTTGGGATAAGGAGCACACAACCCAACCTGGTCAGTGCCAAGAACAACAGGGCACCTCAGTGGGGCACAGAGAGCCCTCGGGTGGCTCAGACCAGTGGATTCCACAGGAACTCTTGATGGCCAATTAGCATTGTGATGGTTTTATGATGGGGGAATCTGACCTGAAGGCTGGGGTGGTGATTGTACTTACTGAAGGTTCCCTGTGCTGGCTTAAAAAAAGCTGCCAAAGCTGAGGCCACTTGTCCTTTCTCAGCTTTGAAACACAGAAAGGTCTTAAGTAGAGTTTGAAATCTCCTGTAGAGGACAGGCCAGACCAGGCAGTCACCCTGCTTGGAACTGCTCTGACTCACTCGGCTTTGAAGGTTTTGTTCAGTCATGTTTCAGAGTCTCTGTTGCTGGGAGTTCATCCCTTCCTCTGCCCCTCTTTGCTTCCAAAGCCATCCCTGAGTAAGGATATGTGGATGTTTGGTAAGAAATCCTTCCCTGTGAGACAGCCCTGCCTTCTGGGCTTTCCCAGGAGTTCACTCAAATTAATATGAAGATACTTCATTTTTTCTTTGACCTCCAATTACCTTCCATGCAGTGGAAACAGAACATTTTCACTGTATCCTATGGAAGTGTTTTATAAACAGATGCTCGTTAAAATATCCATCCCAACTGCAAAGCTTTGTATTGTGGTTTTGAAAGGGGATTTTTTTCTCCTTATAGGCCAAAATTCCACAGTTTTACTTTAGTAGCATCTTCATTTTCAATTAAGTTGGAACAATAAAGAGGTTTTGGTCCTTTTTAAACCCTTAGATTTGTGTGTTTGGGTATGTGTGAGGCATGAGTAAGAATCTCTTTAGAACTGGAGTTTATTGCTATGTAGATGTTATTGTATCATATGAATACCATTAAGGGAGCTCTACAACAAATTTTGTTTATAAAGCATAACTTCTTTTGTACTATGTGGCATATTAAATGTTTTGTTTCAAGCAGATATCACAGCAATAAATAAAATCTCCTTGTTTTGCCAACAAGTTAAATTAGAACAAACTTCTGCATGTGTTGGAGTGTACTTTTCTTTGCTTGCCTTTATGAAATAGCTTTATGAAATATCTGTTGATCTACTGAGGCAGAGGGTTTCTGTTTTTATGTTGTGTTTCCTGCCCTTGTTGCAGCTGGAAGGACATCGTTAACAAGGTGAATGCCCAGATGGATGAAGAACAAGCCCATGGTTACCCAAAGCACCTTCATTTGGAGCCCCAGCCTGGACAGGAGGGGCAGAGGGGCAGCTCCCAACCCCCCAGCCAGGAGAGAGGGGCAGAACATCCCAGAGCTGAGCAGGGAGCAGAGAAGGAGAGGGCGGATGAGGAGGAGCTGGAAATGGGTATGGCTTCCCAATGGCATGGAGGGAACATTTCCCTGCAAACATACCCAGAGCTTTGGCTGCCCCTGGCAGGCTGAGACAAACCCCTGCTTGGCACAGGGTTCAGCCACTGGGGACACTGATTTATGGAGACATCACTAAGTGTGCCTGTTCCTTGCAGATGCAGGAGTGATTGAGAGGGAGGAGAACCTGCACCCTCAGAAAGAGACAGTTGTCCAGGAGCCAATGGTAAGTAATGACAGAATCATAAACCCATGGGCAGGGACACCTCCCAGTAGACCAGGCTGCTCAGGGCCCCATCCAGCCTGGCCTTGAAAAGCAAAGGGTGCCAAGTGTCATCTGGATGCAACTCTGGCTTGGAATAAGGGTCCAATAAGTCAATAACTATCCACATAAGTTTCTATAATGTGCAACTCCAAACTCCTTAGATCTGGAGGGATCCAGAGGGATAACAAAGACAGGAGGGGTTGTTTTTACAATGACTGAGTGCTCAGAGCCAGCACCCTGCTTGCTGGGAAGGCATCAAGCCTTCTGCCTCCTGAGGGGACATCCTGCCAGGTTTTCACAGGAGGCTTTCCTTGTCCAGATGCCAGATGATGCTGCTGATCCTGCCCAGGATCCCAACAACCAAGGTGAGGATGAGTTTGAGGAAGCTGAGCTGGAGAGACCTGACTTTGAAGAGAAGGTGGGAGGTTTGGAGAAATTCAAGGAGCCAAGCATGAAAGAAGAGTCAAAGGAGAAGCCGCTCAAGGTGACTGAGGTGAGGGCAACCAGCAGGGCCAGGGAGGGATCCCCAGCTGTGGGTGGGGGGAGGCAGAGAGCTTAAGGACTCAAAGGAGAACATCATGCTCCTGGGTGGATCCATAATGCCACTGCAAGGACACGGCAGGCAGGAGAAACCCCTTTCTGAGTGAGGACTGGCAGGTTGCTCAGTACCAGAGCTTGTTCTGGCCCTGCCCTCTCTGCTTGTTGCAACACCTGCATGGCTGGAGAGATGTGGAATAGGGGCTGGCTCTCTCACAGCTGTTCCTGCAGAGGAGCTGTGGCTTTTAGTGCCCTTGAGACCAAAACCAGAGGCAATAATAGGACCCTCTGCTGGGGTTGTGGTCAGTGCAGCCCTGCCTGCCTCAGGCTCTGGCAGCAGTGACACCACCAGAGAGCTCTCCCTCCTTGTTTGCCTCCTTGCAGATGGAATCCATTTACTTCACCAAGTGTTTCTGGCTGCCTGCAGCCAGACTCTGCAGCAGGGAAATGTTGGCTTGTTTTGACAAGCAGCTGAGCGTTGCTTGCTTTTAAAAGGAGTGTTGTATCTGTCAGGCTTTAAAATCATGATTAATAGTGAGATTAAGGGGGAAAAAAGACATCCAGGCCAATGAAATCAAACAAGAGAGAGCTGCTGGCACCAAGAGAGCAACACCTCCCTGAGATCAGGGAAAATATGGAAAGAATTAGTGACATAAACACCTGGCTTTCAGATCAGGCTGTGCTGTGTTCCCTGAAAAACTCAGAGAATTCCTGCAGTCCTGGGGCTTGAGGCAGCAGCCCTGGGACCCTCCTGCTGCAGGAGAAACCCCTCTCCACAGTGGAAGGAGCTGAGCAGTTGCTGCCAGTAGTTGAGAAGAGAGACTGGATGGAGAAAGTATGTGCAGTTTGTGTTGCCTCATTGTCTCTTTGCTCCCTCTGATTCCTGGTGCAGCTCAGCCTTCCAGCCCTGGGGCTCCAGTGCCAAGGGGGCTGTGTGTGTCCCTGGCAGGGAATGGGACACTGTCAGCAGTGTCTGACTGTATTTTTCAGGATGCTGGCAGACCTGCCAAGCCCAGAGAAGACCCAATGGATGACTACCAAGAAGATCAGGAGCAAGAAATTGTACGACACCAAGGTTCTCCTTTCCCTCTCTGGTGTGCTCGTTCCCTGGGAGTGTTGGGAGGCAGGAGCTGGGGAGGGCTCAGCTTGTAGGGAGCCAGATGTGAGCACTGACCTCAGGTTTGCCTCTGCCCAATGAGGTGGGTGTCCAGAACAACCTCTGCTCCCTTTGGCAGGTGTTCAGAGCACCCTTTATGCCCTGTGTCCCCTCCCCATTTCTGCCCGTCTGGGGGTGCTTCCCAGACAGGACCTGGGGGGAATTACAGGCTGTGCCAGTGCAAGTAGGCAAGGCCAATGTTCCCCAAGCATGGGCTAGAGAGGATCACCCTGGTGCCTGCTGGCTCATGTAGAGAGATTGAGGATCCTCTTCCAGTCCATTCACCCTCTCCTTGCCCTTTGTGAGTGGTTTTTTCTGAAGTTTCAACCTGATTGCTGAGGACCTGAGGGTTTGGGCTGCCTGCTGGAAACAAAAAGAGTGGGGAAATGGGGTGGGCAGAGCAGAGTTGGTGTCAGGAGGTGTTCTGTGTGTATCCAGGCCTCTTGTAGGCTCTGCACTGGATAGATGGACCTGAAAGTGTCCCAGGATGCTGTGCTGGCTGCTCATCATGGGTGGGATTTGTGACACAGTTTTACATGTGGTGGCTGCAGAGTGTTTTCTAATCCTTTAGCAGTGGCAACAGGCTGAGATGTTAAACTGGCATTGTCATGGCAGGATATTAAATGTGCTTAAAACAAACAGGCTGAGCATGGCAGCACCTCTTGTGTCTTGGCTAAGTGGCTTTTCAATGCCACCTGAAAGCCCCTGGAAGAGGTGGATTCTTCCCAGTTGTCCCAAGTTTCTGAGGCTGGGCTGTACTTGGTGTGCTGGTAGGAAGGTCTCCTTTTCCAAGCCTTGCTAATTTTCCCCTCCTGGCTGTTCCCTCTGCACCAGGAGGACCACGGAGGGGAGGTGGATGACAATGATGACCTGGAGCTTGTCCAAGAGCAGAAGGACCATGCAGGCATACAGGGAGCTGGTGGCAAGAAGGATGACTACTACTGAGAGATGGTGAAGGAAAATGGGATCCTCTAGGAATGAGGGGATGGAAACTCCTCCTGGGAACTGGCTCCTGTCTCCAACACTGCCCAGCACAGAGGCAGGAGGAGGTAACTCTTGCAGGCCCTGAGCAGGGATCTTCAGATGTGCATCGTGTGGGGGCCATTGACCATCCAGTCCATGGCATGGAAGTGCTCTCAGACTGTGGGAATGATTTTATCCTGCTGCTTTTCTTAGAAGCACTTTTTGATTTACTGTGTTCTTCGCCCTCTTGTTTTCCATATCCCCTCCCAAGCTGGAGAGGAGGGTTTTTTTGTTGTTTGGGGGATTTTTGACCCCCCTGGGCTGCGGAGGGGAGCCTGATGTGGTCCCTGGACTTACTCAACTGATCACGAATACAAAGGAATCTTTCTTCATAAAATCTTTTGCTCAGTGGTGTTTCTTTAACACAGTCTTTTTGCTCCTCTCAGAGTGAGGTGGGGAGGGTGTTACAGGAGGTTGTCCTGCTCTTTGTCTGGAGCAATGCAGGGTGATAACCCACCATGAGCTCCCACAGAGGTGACTGTGTGCCTGTGTGTGTGTGTGTGTGTGTGTGTGTGTGTGTGTGAATCCCTGGATTCTCCCTCTGGTGCAGAGACAATCCCAGTGACTCAGAGTAGAACCCTGTGGAGTTGTCCTTTCCTTGGCTTTGAGCTGTGACAGTCCTGCTGCTGCTCCCTGAGTTCCTGGAGATGTTGGCTGCCCTGAGCTGGGACTGGCTCTTCTGAGATGTTAGCAGGGACTGCCACAGGAAGAAATGGGAAAGGAGGAATATTTGCAGCCCAACTAATGCAATTCTGTCCTGTTCAACTTATGTCCAGTCTCCCAACACTTGACAGGGAGCTAAGGTCAATTTTGCTGCTTCTGGACAGGTTTTAATCAGCAAATTGGATATTTCTAATGTTCTGTCAATGCAGTAGATTGAAACCTGTGGTACTTGGTTTCCAAAAGGCATCTTACCTGATCTTAGGTAGAAAGAAGGGATGAGTCAGCTGAAGTCCCTGGGATTTAAAATGGAGGCAGCTGAAAGCAGAGTGGGCTTAATTGTGATGTCTCAAAGCCCAGGACCTGGTTTAGTCATCCTGACAAGGCAGAGCTGTCACACTGCCTGTCTTGTGCAAGATCCTCATGTCTGAGCTGTCTCTGCTTCCTCATGCCCATGCTGGAAGTCCCAGACTCTGAGACCTCACTCACCAAATGAATGGTTTGAATGTCATCACCTGGTAAAAGATCAGAGGAGAGATTTTCGTTCTCTCTTTGAATTAGTTAAGCTTTTTTATATCTCTTGTTTGGGGCATATTTTGTAAGCACTTTTAGACACTTGGGAAAACAATATTTATTTCCCAATAAGCTCAGTCTTTTTCATTCTGACAGTATTGATTTCTTTTTCTTCCTCTGGTTGTAATGGAGCTTGAAATACACATTTCATAGAGGTTTTTTGGTTCTTCATTTTTATTCTGTTTGTGTTTCTTACCAGCACCATCAACTGTGCAAGTCCAGCTCTGGGGCAGAGTGGAGTAGTCAGAATAAGCAAAGGTGCCAGAGGCAGAACAGCTGTTGGTGGCAGTTCCAGGGAGTCTGGGCAGTGATTTATTAGCCAAATGCCATAGCTGCTCCCTGAGGAGCTCCCTGCAAACCTACAGTGGGGTTTCAGACACCCAGAGTGCCCTGCAATGGTTAATGGTGTGTTGGTGCTGTGAGTGCCAGCCCTGCTGTGTGATGCAATGCTGCTGGGTCTCAGTGCCTGCTATAAATAGCACCTTCAGAACAGATTAGCTGGAGTTGCAGTCAAGGTTCAGAGCATCCTGGGCAGAAATACCTCTAGTTCTCAGCTGGGTGCTGAGATGTCTTTGTGCCACAGCTCAGGGCAGGATCCATGACCACACAGGCCGTGGTGTCTGTGCCAAACCCCCATGCCCAGGCTGCCCCAGCGAGGAATTTAGTGCAGCTCTGTGCCTGCTGCAGCTCATTCACTCCTCTCCTGTGCTTCCCTGAGCCTGTGTCTGTCAGAGTACATAAGTTCAGACCCTACTGGAAGGGAATCAAGCCCTGGAAATAGAAGCCCAGTGGGGGGAGAGGCTGCTCACTGATTCAGACTGCAGGAGCTGCCGAGATTGGGAGGCAGATTCTCTGTGTTTGCATGTCTAGGATGAGTAATCCTCAAAGTTATGACTTGGAGGGAACTGTAGCAGCTCAGGCCTGAATGTAAAGCTCCCTTCTAGGAGGATGCTTTAGCAACCATATGTTATATGTGCTGCCCTTAGCTGAGAGCTGATCATCTCTGCTCTGGGGACTGTCTGCCCTGGCCATAGCCGAGACTAAAATTAGCAGCGTTGCATAAATTGTGAGCTGTGTTTGGTTAGTGCTTCCTGCCCCTGTTTTAATACTAGTTCAGCTTCCTCTAACAGGAGACAATAAAACCCAGTGGAGGAGAAGCAGAAGAGCTGAAAATCTGTGGTGCTGGGTCTGTCTGAGGGCCTGTAATGCAGTCTGGGATGCTGCTGGGTTTGATGTGCTGCTGGGGGTTCACTCTCCTGGTGCTTTGTCTGAGCAGTGAACTGTTGAAGCGACAACATGAGAAGTCCAGGCTGAGTTTTATTGCACAGAAGAAGGTCTTGGGAAACATCTGGATTACTAAGAGAGCAAACAATGACACAAAAGGTTCCTATGGAGCCAGCACAGGCAGACTGACAAGCCAAAGCATGTGGGTTTGCTTGGCTCTTGCATTAATAATTCTGTGCTCAGACACACAGTGCAGGAGGTGCAGTTAACCTGAAGTGCTGGTACAAATTTTTTGGTGGGTTCAGGCTCTTCATTGCTGTGCCAGCTGTTTTCTTTCCCTGTGCCACATGCCACACCCTTCTGTTGGATCTCTCCCCAGAACTCCATACTGGTGCCAGATCTCTTCCCTGGTCATGGAAATTATAACATTCTGGAGTGCAATCTGCTCCTCGTAGTAGTTGGGAGAAGCTCACATAGTTTAAGGAGGCAAAACTTGCTGGGTTTGGCTCCAGCCATTTCCTGAACACCCTCACATTTCTCGGGAAGGGCTTTCAGGATGCAATTCCACAGGTAAGTTTGGCTCAGCCACCACGAAGTGCCTTCAGCAGCACAGCACCTCTTATTGCTTCTGCAACTGAGGGCTTTCCAAGGAGAACAACCATAACTACAACTTCAGCATCCTCTTCTATGTGATCCTATATTTTGATTGACACCTCTTGGTATTAAAAGAGATTTCTAGCAATTTTTAATAGGCTATCAGATACCCCTATTAAATTTGCCAAAAAGCTAGATGTCAAATAACTTATAATACTTGGTGTTGTTAAATTAAAGATTTCATTAAGAAGCACATGCTTTAAAAGGCCAGTCTTTTTGACAGGAAAAGGTGTCCTGATGTCAGGCCATTGGGTCATGTTGATGTTCAGTGCATCAGAAAACAAAACTACTTAAAATAAGTTCCCCATTGCTGCAAATTACACTTGG
The DNA here is from genome assembly GCA_035583235.1 of Hafferia zeledoni. Taxonomy (NCBI): domain Eukaryota; kingdom Metazoa; phylum Chordata; class Aves; order Passeriformes; family Thamnophilidae; genus Hafferia; species Hafferia zeledoni. Next base: position 16,596 of record JAWWEV010000240.1, read on the forward strand.
TGTGTATGCAAGTAACACCTTCCATGAAGTGCAAGGTGTATAGTTTGGTTTTGTTTAGGCTATGAAATAAAAATAGGCTTTGGAATATTATTTTTGTTATATTTTCACTTAGATAATAAACACTTCAAGAAAACAAAGTAATCTGCAGATCTCGTGTTTCCAAATAGGTAGCACAGTGAAGAACTACAGCAATGTGTTTAGGCACATTTCTGGGGGTTTAACCATCTAACCATAAAATTATTCTATTTCACAAGTTAAATATAGACAAATGCTTCCATTTGGCTGTAAAAACTGAAACAGGACCCTACGTAAACCCTGATCAAAATACAAACAAAAATAAGAACCTGCTTTTTTTTTTTTTTTTTTTTTTTTTTTTTTTTTGTGTGTGTGTGTGTGTGTGTGTGTGTGTAATGAAATCTGCAACTGCAACTCTTACCTATAACAGTTCGAAGGATCTTCAAACACCGCCTAGGTCTGCGTTTTTATCCTTCTTTCCTTAGAATCCTTTTGTTTCCACATTTAGACAAGCCTTTACTCTCGTGCACATCTTTCAAGGTCGTTGGGAGAGCATTAATTACAGTGTAATGCTGGGATGGAGCTTTGCTGTCTCCCGCTGTGCTGCACAATCAACGTGCTGGCTCCGGATCCAGGGCATGGATCGGGGCTTGGTCCTGCTGCAGAGAGAGGAAATGGCATTTGGCAGAAGGCAGGAGGAAGAGGAGTATCCTTTTTCCTTCGGCCTCCCAATCTGCACTAAGACCCAGAGCGTTATCGCTGCTCTCAGCTGACCTGCTGAGGTGTCTTTCTGTATGACATCCCTGCCGAGTTTATTTAAATTTCCAGTGCCAAGAGGTTAAAGCAGCCTGCATCTGAAGGTGGAACCATTAAAAAAAAAAAATCTGTGTAATCTCCATTTCTTTGAACAAGGTTTGCATCAGCTGAGGGGGAGCTCTGCCACTTCCCACGGTCCTGCCGTGGACCCCAAACCTGCTGGTGTGAGCCCCGGAGGGGGCAGAGGCACCTCCCGACCATCCGCGGGCGCATTCCTGGGGATTTAACCATGTAAGGGTGAGAATTACTGTATTCTTACAAGTTAAATATTTGCAAATGCTTATGTTCTGCTATAAAAACTGGAACAGGATGCTATGTAAAACCTGAGCGAGGGAAGGGAAGGGAAGGGAAGGGAAGGGAAGGGAAGGGAAGGGAAGGGAAGGGAAGGGAAGGGAAGGGAAGGGAA
>JAWWEV010000241.1:0-17668 GCA_035583235.1 Hafferia zeledoni
AAGATTTCTAGTCTTAACTGTATTAATAAGAAATTATTAGCAATAAGCACTTCCAGACAATCAGATCCTTATGTCCCTGATACTGCCCATCAACTACAGACAGCACACAAGTTGAAAGGGTTTCTGACCTCTGATATGAGGCCAACACTAAGCCAGGGAAAAATTATTAGCAATAAGTGCTTCTAGACAATCAGATCCTTATGTTCCCAGCACTGCCTGTAGAACTGCTGGACAGAACACAGGCTGGAAGGATTTCTAATCTCTGCTTTGAAGCCACACTTAATAGCTAGAAAAGAACTTTCCCCACAACAGCTCCCAAAATAACATTTATTGATACAAGTATGTGACAGTTACTGTGAGTTCCGCTTTGCTGTTGATAACGTTTAGCTGCAAGCTTGTATTTAATTGATAATAAAAGACCCCAAAAGAAACCAACACAAAACACATTTTACAGAGACAAACACACCAAACTCAAGTTTCTATACAGCAATGTATCCCATTTTCAAGACAGACAAAAACTAGCAACAAAAAACTACTAACCAGAAGCACAGCCACCTAAAACACTTACCCAGACACTCTCTCAATAACACAGGACAATAAAATATCTTGCACACCACTCTCTCTGTAACATAAAACAAAAGGAAAGAACAGAACTGCTTCTTATCAACACACATGTTGAAGAAAGCAACTACACATTACAAAAGAAAGCAGTAACTAATACGAAGTAGCAAAGTGTAAAGCAAGTTACTGTTATTAGTATTGAGGTAGCAAAACACAGTTAGTAAAGAAGGTGCTTATAAAGTAAGAATCAAAGTAGCTGTTAGCATAAGATAAAAGATAGAATGTGTAAAGGAATAAGCTTTGTAAGAAAGTAAAGTATAGAAAAATAGAAAGTACATGGTCTCCTTACCCCTACATTGTTCCAGGAGGTAGGGGGAGGCAGGACAAAGCTGCCAGCAGCTACCCCAACAGAGACGATGGCATTCCTCCATCTTTCCTGCAGTTAAAACTGCATCTCTTTTTATACCTTTTTTTTTTTTTCTTCAGGTGGTTGTGTGACTAAAGTCAATCTTTTGGGGGGACAATACAGATGCCTGAGGGTGGTGGTTCCTTGAGTGGTTATAGAAGATATAGCAAAGGGAGGCTGTGTAATTTTTTAACACTCCATCCTTTGTTAATCTCATCAGTTTGAAAGCTTTTGTCCTCGGCTGGGAGCACCCCTCCAGGGGTCTGAGAGGTTTATCAACCCATGCAGGCTTATTTGGGCTATCACCCCACATTCTGTATGTATTTTTTATTTAGTATCAAATTGGAAAGTGATCTGAAGCTTCATGGGTTGGATATATTTTGAAAATCCGTTATGGAAACTTATAACTCAGGTGCTATTATTAAATCCACTTATGAACCAGGTAGTCCGAAGAACTGCCATCAGCCACTTCTGCAGTGATTGCTTTATCCTGCATTTCAAATAGTTTTTTAAAATGCTGGCTTATTAAAACAGTGCAAAAATCTCCTACATGTTACAGGGGTAGTGATCTTCCTCAAATATTCTTCTCTTATTGTGCTGCATGAGCAGGATCTTGCTATGAAGTTTAGAGCAGTTCAGATTAAGGGTTGGGAAGGGGGGAAAAATTGGAATTACTCTTGAATTTGAGCAATAATTCAAATACATGCAGGAAAAAGATTGAAGAGATGATCTTACAGCTTTTAGTCCCCACTGCTTTTGGTCCTCCATGTGTGTATCACAGAGGGACTTTAATCCCTCCTGCTGTTGTGACTGGGGCCACACACCTGAGTCATTCCCAGTGCTGCTCCATAAGTAATCCCTAATTAGGTACATGATGGATTTTCTTATTTTTTTGATAATGAAATATTTCATTCTACCTTCCAAATGGAATTGTCTCTTAGAGTTCCAGGATAAAATTTTATTCAAATAACTTGCATTAAGTGGAAATCCAGAAACTGAGTTTTTCCTACCTCATTTTTCAAAACTTTATTATCAATGTCTTAATTTTCAGTCTACTCCAATATGGCTTGTAAATGCGTTGGGAAAGGCTAGCATTCAAAAATAATGAGACTTTCTCCATTTATAGCAATGACCAGGAGATTGTATAGCAATAATGGCTCCTGCTGCAATAAAGCATTCTTTAGACTGTTTTGAGGGCCTTTGTAATTCAAGGTTAAAGAAGCTAAGTCAAACTAGACTTAGTAGTATTTAGTAGTATACAGCAAAGGTCCTTACAGTTTGGAAAAGCAGTTGGTTCAAAGTGGTCTTTTCTTTTATCAGCAGTTCAGCTTGTTAGATGAAGAACTAATGAGAAAACCATTTTTAGAGATTTCTGTTGTAATTTTTGGTTGGCAGAAGTAATATCTACTCATTAGGGTCAAATTGCTAATGCTGTGTACTCCAGTCCAAATTCAGTCCTGTATTATCCCAGTCAGAGGAAACACAGTGCTGTTATACTCCCATGCATCATAGATGTAACAGATGTGGAGGCAGAGCCAGCTGCTAATGGTGTTTCCCAGGGCTCTTTTGGGGCTGGTTCTGTTTAACACCTTTATTGACCAACGGATTCAGGGGATCAAATGTACCCTCAGTAATTTTACAGATGACAGCAAGCTGTGTTGGTCTGCTGGAAGGTATGAACTCTTTCACATAAAGCACACATTTTAAAAATAAATAAAATAACTCAAAAACACCCACCCAACACCCAAAGCTAAAGCTCAAGAAATCTGAATCTGATTAGGTCTTTCATAAACCACCAAGCAATTGTGAATAAATAATAAAATGGCATGCATATACTAAGGTCAAATATAATTACAAATTCCTCTTAGGGTTAATTGTGCTGGTTTTAAAATCTCAGTAGGGAAAAATTAAGACTGTTTGAGCCACCCCCTTCTGACAGAGAAGGAGAAAACAAAGAAAACAAGAATGCAAGAAGTTAAAAATGTGAGTCAAAATTTCACTGAGGTAAAACTTGCAAATAACATGTTCATTCAGGAACAATACAGAGAAAAATGGTTTACCCACAAAACCAACTAAGGCAAAATGTTACCTGGCCCTCCAGCCCTAGGGCACCCAAAACTGGCTTCCATTCCTGTGCTGTGTGCCACATGGCCTGGAAGAACAAAGAAAGTACTGTGGCAAACAAGTTTCCAGGGTTTAACGCCCTCCCTGGCCACGCAAACCCCAGCAGGGAACAGGGGCAAAACAAATGAAAGAGAAAAGAGACCAAAACCCCCTAGTTTTGTGAAATTTCTATTTCTGCTCTGTAAAATGTTGTTTGCACTGCACAGCATGAAGTGCTGGAGCCACTTTGTTCAGGTACAAATTGTCTAGTGTAGAAACGAGTGTACCATGGTTAGAAGTCATACATTAAACTAAGCCAGACATTTCAATAGGATGAAATGGTAAAGAGCCAAGATTTTAGAAGGTTGAAGCCAAGGTTTTGCAAGTTTTACAGGTCATGCCATCGAACAAAGAAAAGGCAAAAGTCCAGCAGTGATGAAGATGCTTCAAGATCACCCCGAGGGATGAAGTCAGGCGACCACCACCCAAATTTGAAGCCAAAAAGAAAGCTCTGCCCAAGATTCTGCCTAGTCATTAATATGTAAATTAGAAGGTGTTAACTATGGACTTAAGACTATAAAATAGTTTCTTTTCCACAAACAAGTGAGGCAAGTTTTTGCCCAGTATGAACTGGCTGTGCCTCCAACGTTGTCAATAAACACCTTTGCTGCTATTAGAATAAAAATCTTCTCTTAGCAGTTATTTTTGCGATGTTTTCGCTTATCACCAAAACCCGGACAGCTGTCTTGTCTGAAAGGATTTATTCTGCTGAGATGCTGATGTGGGATCTGGCACAGCAGTGGCTCGTGAAAGCCGCAGTTCCAGGTGGTGGCTGGCAAAAGTGGCAAGTAGAAAAGCTTTGGTGGCTCTGGCAGTGGCGGCTGCAGTTGTGGTGGTTCCAGTGGTGGTGGCGCAGTTGTGGTGACTCTCTCTTACAGTGCTGCGTGACCATACAGTCCTGACTCCCAGTCCCACACCCTCTTCCTGCCGTGCAGCAGCAAAACCAAAACAATGGCAGTGGCAAAACCAGAAGCAGTGGCCAGCAGCTGCAATGGGTGTTGAACCAGGGGTGATTCCAGAAACAGCTGGGGCTTGTGGAACCACTCTGGCCTGCAGCAAAACAGGGAAACTAATGCCCCAGCTTCCACTTCTGTGTGTTGTCCTAAAGAGACCACCCAGCAGGCACAATGTAGATGGTGTAGAACACATACTTTGGTGGCAGCCACATAGTGCTAAACTCTGCCTCCCCTCTCTGTAACTGGGACGTCAATAAAACAGGATAAAATTTTTCCTCAGTATGACAGCCTTGATTTATTGTTTTCAGATTCCTAAATAGAAGGAAAAGGGATCTGACTTCTAGTGCATTTTAATGATTGTTTTCTCTGGAAATTCTGTAGCTAAAATGTGACATACTTTGATTGTCACAAACCCCATGAAATTGTAATTATACCTTTATTATTTTTGATTAAATGGCAAAACATTCAAATACATTTTCATTCAAATCACCACATTGTTTGTAGTTGCTCTAGGGCTAAAAAAGAAAATTTTATGAAAATGAAATTCCTCTACTGACCCTAAATCTATCTGAAAGCACCCATTTATATGCATGTCACTGATCTAACTAGGCCTGCTGTGGTTTGAGAAGCAGGCAATGGCCTAAGATTTAAAGCTTGCTTAATTCTTTTTCTTTTATTCTTTTCATGGGGACTAAATGCCTCTGAGAAATCAAGGGAACACAAAGTAAACAGACAATGGCATGTTTGGATGTTGTTCTTTGTTTTTCTGGTTATTAAACAGTCAAGTTGCTTATTAAAAATTCCTCTTGAGTCTAATCTGGAATGAGGGGCTTTTGAAATGATTACTACACAGCTGAGTCTCTTGGAACCATCCCACCTTTATGCAGAAAATATGCCAATAATGCCAAATGAGCTCCTCCAAAGTCCACAGCTTCCTAGAAGCTCTCTGTCAAAGAATATTAAGCATTTAAAATAGTGTAATTTTGTTTTATTTGGCCTGATTACTTCTGGTTTTGCATGATAAGGACCTGGCATAAAGTGCATAAAGGAACAGTTAAAGCTGTCTCAGTGTTAGAAGTTTATTGCTGACTTTCTGCACTGAATAAAACCTCTGTTATCCTTGGAGAAGCTATTAATGAAGTACCTTGTGTAGTTGAATCCTTTATTCACCTTGAAATCTGATTAAAGGAAAAAAAGCATGAATCACAAGATGAATATCAGTTCATGATTACAGTTTGCAATCATTGCCTCTGTTTGGTAACACATCATGAAGACAGAGGAGCTGGAAGCAATGAGCTGGCTTTGGAAACACTGGCAGCTAATTCATGGCAATGTTACTATTTCCAGCAAGTTTGCGTCTGCAAAAACTGTGATATATAACTGACAAATAACAGAGGTCTACGGGCTTCTTATTTTCAATTCAGAATATGTAGTTCCTGTCAATAGAGGAACATGCATATAACTCTTTTAAAAAGAGCCCTTGAAGTCTGACATGCAGTATAATCGCCTGATTTTATTTGAAGAATCTGTGGTTTTATTTTTCTGCCAGCTTAAAAATACTCTTACTGATCTTTATTCTCAAGCATTTCTGGAGTCACCAGCTGTGCATTTTGGGAATGGTCTAATATTTCAAATTCTTCTGAAGTATTCTGTTTGCAATTTATTCGCCTGTCAATCTTCAGTTATTTGACTGAATTGTTATATAAATCTCAACAAATGTCAAGATGCAGATCTGAGAGAAGTGGTGTGTCCTTTCAGCACTTTTAGAAAACATAATTATTCTCTGCATGCTGCAAAGGAACAGTGCAGGCCAAGATTCTCATATTTTCAGGGGTAGGGCAATTATATTCAGTGAGCAGCCCCACAGAGGATATTGCTGCTAAACAATACTCTTTGGCCCAAATTCAAGGACTGCTTAATTTATTAAAAATATTTTTATCCTTTAGTAGGTTTTATTACAACAACCCATAGATATGTTGGGATTTTTTGCCATCGAGTTTAGTTTCACACTCGCATGTCAGTCCTTGGGCTCAGCTGCTCTTCTGCCACAACACTTCCTAAAATAATTTTAGCAATGCATGGAAGGTGGAAGATTTTATTGCATTCATTGAATCTCAGTTGTTCTAGAGGCACTGGGAAGCAAGCTGAAAGTTCACACTGTGTAATAACCCTCCACACTGCAGCAGGTAGGAGATGAACTTGTTTATACATGCAGGATCAGTTAATGGTGATTGTGGTCTGCTGTTGTTTTTCATGTGTAACTAAATCCTTGGTCAAAGCAAATAGAAGTGAATTTGACCTTTCTGTATTACTAATGTTTTTAAACATTGCATTATTTGTTGGTTTAAAAAAGCTCACTATTGTTTTTAAGCATCTTACACTGTCAGCTTCTTGATGTAAGAAAGAGGTTTATTTAGCTCTCAGTAGCTTTCAGTGGCTTTCAGCTACTTTATCACAACTTGAGCTTTCAGAATCTTCTTTCTTGGCCTCTTCCACAGTGTAAGGAGCACTGGGGCCTCCCACTGCTGTCCTGAGAAACCCTTGCATTACAAATACCTCCTCAGTGAATGTCTGCAGTTTGGTTCAGCCTACAGTTTTATTGGGGTTGGGGCAAGGCTGATCAAGGGAATTTTGGGGACATTCACTTTTCAGGGGGTTTCAGAATCAAAAGACAAATCTCATGCTTCTCTCTAATATAGTAATATAATCTTGTTCTCTCACAGGCAGTCAGAAGGAAAATATAAAAAATGAATGTTAAATACACAAGTCAGTAGAATAAGGATGGCCTGAAGTGGCAGTGTGTTTGTCTTTGATCATCTCAGTGCTGTGTATATGGAATAGGTATATGGCCACTCTTTGGTAGTAAGACTTGCCCTTCTCGCCCACACAGGCCTTCCAGGAGGCTACTGATGCCACCTGCCAGCGGGTCTGACAGTGCTGAAGGTGACAAAGTGCCTTTTCATGTAACATCAGTCACAGGTTTAACCTCTGGTTCAGCAGCAGTGATCTCTCAGAAGGGCCATGGTCACCTGGACAATAATACAACTTTGTACTTCACATCTGAGTGACACTGCTGCGTGCACTTACCATTTCAGTGTGCACCTGTATTGGATATGTGCATCAACACAGCCTATGTGAGACATTCTTGGCAGTGGAATGTCAAGAAAATAAATTTCTGTTTGTGTATTTGAACTTTGTAACATTGCTCTCTGTAACAAGCCTGTAACCAAGCCCCTCAACTTAGGCAAGGTAAATCTATTTAGTTCTCTGAAATTGTGATTGAACTTTCATTTCCTAGTGGATTTTTATGGATTTTTTTTCCTCCGGTGTAAAATCTCAAGTAACAGCTCCAGCTAAGTCTTAATTAATAATTGTCTTAATGTTATGGGAAATGGATTCCAGCTCACTTTCCCAAACATGTGGCGCATCTGTGACAGATAACACAACGTGGGACAACTGAGCAGGACCAGAGCAAGTCCAGGCTAAGATCCATTCTGTAACAGTGATCAAAGGTTGGCACCTCAGGAATAGCATAAGAAAAACCCTTAAAATGCTCTGTCTCCCCCTTTCCTCTCCTCTTCCTCGCACGTCCAACCATTCCTGATTTTCTGATCCTTGAGTCAATTTTTTCCAAGTGTGAAGAAGCTTCACTGTGTTTTGTAACCCTCATGGATTTATCTTTTTCAGAACTTGGCTGCTTCATCTCAAAACCCTGTAAACTGCATCCAGAACATCCTAGAGCAAACAATGCTTTTAAGTGACAGAAGATAAAGCAGCATGACAGTGGATTTCTGGAAGATAATTTGCTAAAAATTGAAGAGCATTATGTCAGAACTTCTCTTATAAGGTGATAATGGAAATAAATTCAATCCTCTAATCATGGATACAATTTGGCCTTAAGAAACTAAAGTGAGAATAAAAAATCTCCTTCTGCAGTCCACTTGAGTTATTTTTTTAAAAGCATAGTTACTGTAAGTATTAACTGAGATTGGACATAGCTTATGAGGTATACAATTGAAAATCAATGTGGATGTGTTGACATCAGTATACAGAACCAACAGAATTACAGAGAAATAAATTGGAATGCCGTGCACAGGTGTAATAGCTACTTTGACTCACATTTGGTGCAATGCCCAATTACTGTAACAAAAAGTTAGTTCTAAATCAGCTGCATAAGGTATGAATGTTTCCAGGGTTTGGGATGAGAGGTCTTGGATGACTTGAATGTATAAAGATAGGAATTCAACTCAGGTCTCAACTCAAGGCGATGGTGAGAAACTGAACCCAAAGGTAGGTATGTCAAAGGCAAGTTTGAGAGGGCCTTGGCAGCTTGGATTGCAGACATCTGGCATGCAAACATCTGCTTAGGAAAAGTTGGAGGTAATTTTGTTATACATGTAGATTTGTACACTATTTCCTGGCACCAGCAATACCTGAGTCTGTGCAGATTGAACAGATGTGCTCAGCATACAAATTTGCTGCAGGGGGAACAAAAGAAAAAGGAATATATAGCGATAAAGAGATGAATTTAAATGCAGAAAGGACTGATTATATCTCCAAATAGATAAATACCTGCTCTACATTAGGTTTTTCACTGTATTTTGGGTGAATTGTCCTCTGCTGTTAAAAGAATTTCCTTTAACATTGACTTTCCAGATATTTATAATACATAAAACCCACACTTCCTTCTTCACTCAGTACAGATGAAAGGTAACTAATTTCTCGCTTTGTTACAATATAGACAGATTAATAGTTTGATCTGATACCTCTGACAGAATATGCTTTTTTTTCCCCTGCTTGAATTTCAGTATTTGATTGCAATACTGAGGATCACAATACTATCCTATTTTTGAAGGAGCTCTTTTGAGATTTTCAAATGCCTTGAATACCCATCAGATAATGAAACAGAATGCAATACCATCTTCAGCACAAAATGCCATTATGTGGTGCAATGCTGGAACTTTTTGCCACTGAAGAGTGGTTTTGTGTTTTGCTACATTCTGTTAAGTAATTGACTTCAGGGTCTGTCACTCTACTGTCTGTCACTTCCACTGATGTGGGTAATCAGGAGCATTTCTCTTTGCCAGATTTCTCAGTGACTGTATGGGATGAAACCAAACCTTTTTGTCAGCCACATGGAGGTGTCCTAGTTCAGCAAGCTGGGACCAGTTTATTACTGTGTGGGTGTGACCAAAGCTGTGTATTCTACACCTTCTATGCAATTTCTTATGAACTGTTAACAAGGGACCATTTGCAGCAGCTGCCCAGGGCACACCTGACCCCTCAGGCTGTAAAATGGGTGTTAAAGAAGCCTGTGAAAGAAGAGCTGTGATAACTCCCCTCCAGGGAGTTGTTGGCACTTTCACACTCACCTGAGGGGTCATGTCTGCTAATGGGCCATCAACGATTCCAAAAACACTCCTTGACTCCCAGAGTCAGATCCCCCGTTGTGGAACTCCCTGCCCTGGGGGAGGGACTGGGTGTTCCCACCTAAACCTGAGGGTATATAATCTTGGGGTTTGGGGACTTCTGGTACCACTCATTGGATCCAGAGGAGGACCAGAACCTTGACAGGAGGAGCCCACGACTCTCGACCAGACTGTGACATCATCTGCACCAACAGGGTTTTCTTTCCCTTCTTTTACTTTGGACTCAGGAGAACCATGTGGGGCTCAGCACAGGGGCCAACGAACACCACTCTGTTTGTGCCCCAGGGGGCTGGGTTTATACTTCTGGGTTTTGTGGATTAAAACCAATTTCTTAGCTTTCTTCTTTGTGTCATTGCATTTATTGTAATGTTTTTATTAAATTGTTATTCTGACTTCTAATCTCTGTTGTGTTGGGTTCATTTCTCCTGCCAGTTTATCTTTACTCCAGCACAAAGGGGTAAATACAGCTCAGTTGATGATCCCTGGTTTCATATGGATAACTTGCAGTTAAATTCATAACAGATGAAAATGGGCTCACAGATTTGAAAAAGGCAAGATGTCATACTTATTTTCTCCTTGCTCTGTTTTCTCTTTTACCAGGATGTTTTTCCTTCATTTGCCCAGATAACCAATTTTGTATTTCAGTAACTGAGCATTATATGTACAAAGTGCAATTTTTCTTTCTAGATTTCATGAAACTTAACTACAAATAGAATAGAATAGATTTTTGTCAGGTTTTATCTCCAGGTAGAGAAATTTTGCAAAAACCCAAACCAGCAATAGTCCATTTGTCAATGCAGACATAGACCAGAGTCTGATCCCTGATCTTGGTGCACTGTCAGCTGTCCATATGGGTTTGCATAAGCTTTTTTAAAATAGGAGCTGCTAATATTCCAGGTATCTTGCAGAATCATTTAACCTACTATAGTGTAGCTGAAGTTACCAGCAATGGGAGGGGTTATTCTGAGGAATACCCTGATGAAGTAAAATTTGATGTATGTTTTTGAGGATCTTCCGATATTAATGAATGATATTAATATCTTCTGATATTAAATGACTAAATGTTGGGCTCACTTCCTCCCATACCCCCTGTTTTTCTCTTTTTGCCCTGATTGCTGCTTGGCTAGTACGCAAGCAAATTTAACTGGGAATTACAGCTTTTAATCTGAAAGGACTTTACAGTTTCATTTGTTTTTCTCTAGGTGTTTCGTGCTGTGATTAATAAGGAAATTTCTTTAAACACTAATCCCTAGGATGTATTGCTGCTCCTGCTAAAGAAAACATGAACTGGGGACCCAAAAACATAGGGTACTGTTTGTCCCCGAGATGCCAGACTCCCACATTGGGGACATAGAAAGAATTTTATGTAAAAATTTAGTCATGGCACAATGACCAAATTAAGAGCAATAAGGTATAGGTAAGCAAAGAGCAGGTTGTAAGGAAGCACTTTTCTCTGTCTCTGGATGAGATTTGGACCCTTACTTCAAAGGAAGTCTTGTGTGACCTGTCAGTGGAACTTCAGTGTGAAAATCACAAAAAGTCAGTATAAAGCAGAGCCCTGCATCAGAATGTTTTTATCTTACATCTCTATGGGACAAGTATGTCTTATTTTTGCTAACCTCTGCTGGTAAAAGTGTTCCTTTGTGTGCCTCTGTGTGGGACTACTCATGTTTGCAGCTTCTACTTCTGCTGTGTTCTGTTTATTGTGTTTCATATTAGCCTTATGGAGTGTGTCTGAAATCAAGATGGACATGGCTGTTTGTAACTCTTCCAGTCAGGCACTTCCAAGGCTTCCTCTGTGTTGCCTTAAATAATTGAAAATGTTATCTTTCCTGCAGGTCTCTTGCCCTGAGCAACTGAGCCTTGGCATGTTTAGATCCACATATAAATTACCTGAGCTGGGGTTTTGATAACCTGAAAAATGACATGCTACCCATGGAACTTGCACTGCAGAGCCTACACTCAGTAGCCATGGGCTGTAACAATTCACAGCACAAGGGGAGTGGCACAGTGCAGAATCTGCAACGTGCATCCAGTGAGTTACAGAAGCATTAGCTTTTTGCCCTGAGCAATGCTGTCATTTGTGTACTCGAAGTCAAGTCCTACATATGTCAACGTCCTTTCCTTGGAATAGAAAAATAACTTAAATGTGACTATGCTGGCTCAGACCAAAAGTCTGCCTCTCATGGTGGCCAGGAGTAACTGGGAACATGTGGACTTTAAGGATTGTGGGAACTATTTACTTTCTACTGGCCAGCTGCTGAATTCTTTGGTGCACAAAGAATCTTTCCCTTTTGAGGGGACTGAATTATTCTGTATATTTATTTTAGAGTCTAAAAGGAGTTGAGAAATATACAAAATTAGGAGAGCAGTGGAGTTGTCCTTGCCTACAAAATCCATTTCAGCTTTCTCGTGAGAGTATTTCCTTTAATCTCATGAATCTTGTCTTTGTATATATGCCTTGCTCTGTATCAGAGATGTTTTGGGCTTCAAATAGTTAAAAGAAGTAAGTTACTGGAGATACATAAGATTAAAACCTGAGATGGTCTCCTTTACTGTATGGGATAAAATTAAAGAATGTGCTCTCTCAACACCACAGTTTTGCAGCAGAATGACGCTTGTCACATAAAAGAAAAGAAAAAGCCTTCTTGTCTGTATGTTCTGTAGGATGCTGGTGTTATTGCTGGTTTACTTCTTTAAAGAGTGCTGCTCAAGTGCTTTCACATCAATAGTTCTCTGTATCCATTAAATGTTTCATCCTAAAGAGTGAGAAGCAGAGCAGCCTCTTTATAGCTGCTTTGCACCCCTCAAGTTTGGAGAGAATCTTGTTTCCCTGATTTCAGTTCACTTTGTGCCAAGGGGATGTGTTACCATTAGAGGTTATACACCTCAGTGCATCTGATACATGGTAGGTGCTCTCTATATATATGGATTAATTTTGTTCAAATTTTAAACTCTTCTAAGCCTTGTAAACTTTGTAAATGAGGATCTGTGGGCCAAAGTTGAATGTGGGGCTGAAATTCATTAGTGGAGCTGTACTGGCACAAATAAATTTAGCAAGCCTTTGATCTTGAAGTATTTTAGAAGTCTGTGATTGAACTACAGCTTTTGTAATGACCATCTATCAAAATACTATTTTCCATACTACTGAAAGTGTAGCAAGAATGGTTATGGTTGTGCTTGTTATGGTGAAAGAGTGTATTACAAACACAGCTCAGCCAGAATGTAGCCACACAGTTATGTGTGTTCACTGCCTTCCTCGGGAGACCACAGTTCGGCTTTTCTGGTCTCCTTCCTTTGAAGTGATGATCATTTTTCGGTATCCATTTGTTCAGGATTTTTTTATTGCTTTTATTGTTGAAAATCTGTTTCTTGTCTGTTACTTGGGGAATGCAGGAACCCTAAGCACCCTTCCTGCCTCGAGGAATGTGGGAGTTGCAGTTTTGTAAAGTTGCAAAAGAGCAAGCTCACTCTGAGGCCAGATAAGAGGAATTTTGTGGTTTCATTTCAGTTCAGTGCTTTGGGGAAAACAGCATTTCAAATTATGCTGGGAAGCATGAACGTGTCCCCAGACAAGTATTGTATTGATGACTCAGAGGATTTTTTGACTTTTTAAATTTTTTGATTTTTTAATTTTTATAGATTTCAGAAGTCATTGTAGTAGACGTAGATTTCACTGTACCACTAAAAGTAACCTCAGTGGTTCAATGTTTACATATATCAACCCCATCCAATATCAACCCCTCAAAATTCTGTTAGCTGTTTAGTCTTTTCAAGGTAAAATTGCTGAAAAACACCTCAAAGCCTGCACCAGGTGATGTAAACATAAGCAGAGTGACCTTGAAGACCTAAATGCTGGAAGAGCTCCAAAGACCTGACATAATATGAAGAAGATGAAGATAATGAAAGAGGAGTCCCAAAACTTCCCCAGACTCTTTTCCTGATGGGATGTGCTGGGGGTAGAACAGGGCAGAACCAAGGGACGGGTGAATGGGGATTGGATGGACATTATAAAAACCATGAAACCAGTGTTGGGGGCACACATGTGGGTGGGTATTGCTGGTGGAGCCTGGGTGCTCATTAAAGCTTCTGTTTCCTTATCTTATCTGCTACTAAATCAGCCTGGAGTCTTTCTCTTCAGTCTTTTCAGGCAACAGTATTATATATTACTCTAGTAGCACTCATAAAATTCCTTTTCGTAGATTTTATTATGCTGAAGTTGTGTTCTCGTGTGCTGAGATACAGGATGTGTGTACTTCTACGTAAAAAGGTTGAATAATTCTCTAAACTACTGTTTTTATAAAGAATTTAGTCAGTGTTTGACTTCTTATGTCAACTTTTGGTCTTCTTGATGTGGATAATTTTGGTTGAGCACTATATTGTACTAGCAATGAATGTGAAATTTGTTATAAGAATAAAGATGCGTGAAAGGATAGGTAGAATCTGTGCAAAAAGGCTGCTGGTGTTTGTTTGTTGTTTTTCATAAAACATTTCAGTATCAGTAGTTTAATATATCTCTATTTGTTACCTTTGTGTCCTCCACTGTTCTGTAACCTCAATGGGCTGTAATGGAAACAGTTCCCTGTTGCAAGATGCAGTGTGTTATTTGTTCATTCCCTCCTCTTAATGTCACCTGCTTTAGCAGTCAGGAGAAGAAACATTTGTCTTATCCGTGGCCTTTAGTGCCCTGGGCATCCTTAGAACAGAACTTGAGTTGTATCCCAACAGAAGGGATACTGGAGTAGCAGTGACTGGACATCATTATCAATAGATAAATGCTCACCAAACTTGCATTATTTTAAAGAGTAGGTCATCTCGAAATGGGTCTTTGTGTGGGAAATGATCTTTCGCTTGTGGTTCCTGATATGACCTCAAAATGAAATTCCTGGTTTCTTCCATCATCTCATATGTATGATGCCAAAGTCTGGAGTCTGTTTTGATCTACAAAATGCTGAACAGTAAAGCAGTTCAATTTTTCTCTCACAGGTGATGATTGTGGTAAAACTAGGACTGTATTAAAGATACATAGAAATTAATTTCATATCTTTAAAAAGTGTTTGCTGTTGTCAGCTTTTGAATTTTTTTTCAAGTCTTCATCTATCCATTACACTTTGCTGGAATTTTTTAGTGTTTATTTGAATTTTTCCATTTCCTATTTTTTCCTTCAGGGCTTGTAATAAAACTAAGTTATTGTTACATTATAAGACTGGGTTCTTATCCTGGTTTTATATCATGTAACTCCAATCCATCCTGTTGATAAAAGCAACTACTTTTAGCCACAGCAAACTGCAGTATCACTTTTAAGCAGGCCAGCTACTGAAGTGATAATCCTTTGGCAGAAGAGGATGTATGAGGCAATAAATTTCTCCCTGTTTCACAGAGACCTGAAACTCATCTGTTTTCACCTCGGGAAGACATATACTCATCTGTGGTACAACAGCTTCTTTGTGAACACTGTTATCATGACTAGAGGAAATAATTGCTGATGAACTTTTTGGGTTTACTTTTTATTTAATTCTGTCATAGGGAGGGAAGTGCAGGCAGCACAGTGCAGCAAAAGGCTTGAACTGCAGATGCCCTCTGAGAACCTGAGTGCAGGTTTAGAAGAGTTTTTTACGGGAGAGGGATGGGAGCCTGGAGGAGTGCTCAGTGTTCCTCTAGGCTAAAACTCTGAGCTGCAGATAGAGCTGGCAGTAACTGCTCCATTTGTTAAATGTAAAGAAGCAGGCAGTTTGTATGGAAAGCAAACTGTAAAGCTGTACCATAGAATAATTTTTATTCGTCAATAACTTATATTTAGATGTGTTTTCTTTCTCCCTTTTTTTTTTTTTCTTTAAAGTGCAGCTAGCTGAAGAGCAGATGTTTCTTAAGCCTAAGAAGCTCAATTTTTGTACTGCAGCTTGTAAGAATTGATTATACACAGGTAACACCAAGACAGCCATGAACCACAGCTGCAGTGTGAAGAGTAGATTTACTCCATCATTTCAAGAGACATCCATGCACTGCTGAGTTAGTGCAGACTTAGTAGGGGCAAAAAGTGCCTGCTCGGTCTGGGCTTTGCCGTGTGTATCAAAGGCCTGATGCATGCACAAGTTGCTCACTTAGGTGGTTCTTACAGTTCTACTTTCTTTCTTATCTCCCTTCCCTCCAAGCCTGTGTGAAAGAATGCTTTTAGGTTTTAAACAACGTTTTGTTATCGTCCTTGAGAGAATTCCATTTCTTTCAACAGACAGAAAACAATCCAAAGGAAACATGGGGGTGTGAAGATTCCACACTGAAACAATATTCTTATCATCTGTAGTTGCAACTTTGGTCTTTGAGCGAAAAAAATTCTAAAAACAACAATTTTCACCAATCTTCTGTTTTCAACCCCTTCCTCCCCATATAGCTGCAAACTCCTTTTGCCTTAGCCACACATCTGCCAGTGTTTTGTGTTCTCCAAATCAGTAAGGGATGTATGGAAACCTACAGTTTATGAAATCTAGGAGGTCAGAAGGACTGGTCTTTGTGGTTTCCTATAGGAATTTTGCAGAGCAAGATAAATTACACTGGAAGGAGATGAATATTTTGCAACATTAGATTGGAGAGGGGGAGATTGTCTGGCCAGCTAGCAGAAGAAGGGGCTGAATGCTTGGTCAGGACCAGCAGCCTTTCCTGGGCTCCCATTTGTCTGGGAGGTAACTGAGGATTTAAAAAGCACTTCTAAATTTGTGCATTGCCATCCTAGGCTTGTCACTCGGCAGGGCACTGCTGTCCCATTCCCAGTGGCTTAAAGGGGAACTTGGAAATGTTGTAGCGGAAATCACTCAACACTGAAAATATGTGCTTCTCTGTGATGGAAGGGAACTCACTGAAACCACATGCTTATTGAGCACCAGCGCATTTCATGCACTAGAGGCTATTCCTGTCAGCAATGGTTAATGCTGCTTTAGCACTCAGGTTTGCAAACTTTCTTCTATACCTGAAACTTCCTCATGTATCTGAGTAAGGGATTTATAATTGTGTTAAAGCACCTCTGTCTGAGTGTCCTGATGCATTCCTTGCAGTCTGATTTCTGGAGTCAGCAGACGCATTGGTAGCACTTAAAGCAGCAGCTGAAAGATGTTGAAGCTCTCAAAAAATGTCTAAATGTTGAAGATAATTATAGCAATTTGTTCTCTGATAGCAAAAATTAAGCCCCCTTGTGCAGCACTGGTAATTTCAGGGAGTGTGGCCCACCAGATCCCCCTTGGTGGGTATCTGCCCTTTGAAGATGGGGCAAACGCACCTGCTAATGGGATCCAGTTATTCTGTGCCCTTGACAGGCTTTGAATAACGTCATTATACTATTGGATTTCCTGTGCATCATGCAAAGAGATAAATGGTGTACAAGCCACATCGTTATTGATTCATGCACCATTTGCCTCAACTCACTCAGAGAAACACAATTGCTGCTGCTTCACTTCATTTAAAAGAATTGGAACTTTCTGGCAGTGCAAACAGCTCTTGTGTCTGAGTTGATATTCTTCCTCGGCCAATCCTTAATCTACTGGTTTATGTTTTCCCAATTGCAACCAAACCAAATTTAAGAGGGTTATAAAGCAGTTTTTTTCACATTACTTGTTTTCCCTGTGCTGCCCTACAAAACTGCAGAGCATTTTCCAAACTCAAAGCATAGCATATGCACTTCCATCATTTATGTTATGCATTGAATAACTTTATAAATGATTGTAGTGAATACAGTCTTTTTCTTAATTAAGGTTAAATCTGGGGTTTAGGCTTTGTGCAGGCATTTGTGACTTCCAGCTCTCAACATTTGCCTTGCCCTGGTTTTGCTGGAGCTGAGTTGTTGCCTAAAACTGGAGGAAGAATGATGCTAGTGAAGATCCTGCTTGTTGTTGGTCAAGTTGAACAATTAATGGTCTCTTCTGGGGTAATTTTTATGATGTCTGAAGTTACTCTGTGTATTAAGAATGTAATGATAATAGGTTTGCTCTAAAGTATGTGTTTTCCAATAGTTTTCACAGACAAAGAAATAATCTAATTCAGAGGTCATTTGCATTCCATATTGTGTGTGTTAAGTGCACATCTGTGATGTGGGTGATTCTTTTATTAGTTTGGGGAAGGATCTGTATGCAATTTGTAGCATGGTAGTACAAACTCTAGTAATTGCA
>JAWWEV010000243.1:0-17494 GCA_035583235.1 Hafferia zeledoni
AGTTCTGGCTCTTTGTTTGAGCTATGCAGTTAATCTTCATTCCTGCTGTTGAAGATCAGAGTTAATCTGTCAGTCCTCTGGGCCAGTGGCCAATGGAGACTGCAGGCTGGGAGGCTCACAACATGAAGCAGCATCTCTTCCTCCAACACATGAGTGCAGAGCAAACCCTTCCTACGGCTGTGGGTTAGCAATTCTGTTATTAACAATTCTCTCTGTGTGTGATGCCTCAAAACATGCTGGAACGGGACCAGATTTTCTTGGCTTGTTCCTCATTATCTTGGTTATCAGAACATGTAGTTAAGGAGGAGTAGAACAAAGAACCTTGGACATGTTAGTACAAGCACTACCTTTGGCTGTCCCAGCAGGAGCAGAATTTATTATTTGGACTCCCTGCCTTTTCCTTGAGAATTTACACAGCCATGAATTTTCCAGACTATCCCTGCCCACCTCAAACACTGGGATGTCTTCCCCTAATAAGGACCACTCTGTCCTGCCAGGAGCAATTCTGGGCCAAGCATCAGATTCCACTATGCCCCATGCCACCCCTTGGTCTTCTTCCTCATCCTTTGGGAGTGGAAGCTTTTTTTCCTCTTTTTCATATGCCATTCCTTGCAACAAAACCAGCAATGTGCCATGATCTAGTAACCATAGTGGTGTTTGATCAAGGGTTGGACTTGATGATCTTGGAGGTATCTTCCAATTCAGCTGATTCTACGATTCTACAATCTGGGGGTGATAATCAAGAGGTATATCTGAACAGTTACCCAGACTGATCCCCTGGCCTTGGAAGAGGCAGGCCTGAGAAAGGAGACTTGGACATGGACCCCTGTGTCCTGCCTCCAGTGGACACTGTGGCTTACTCTGCCAAAGCATCTGCCAAATAAAGAGGTGATCCCAAGAACAGCACCAGCATTCTGTTCCAACCCCCAATCATGGGCAGGGACACCTGCCACTAGACCAGGTTGCTCCAAGCCTGGTTCAGCCTGGCCTTGGATGTTTCCAGGGATAAGGCATCCACAACTTCTCTGGACAACCTGGGTCAGTGCCTCATTATCCTCTGGGTTAAGAATTTCTTCCTAACATCTAATCTAAATCTCTCCTTTTCTAGTGTAAAACCATTCCCCCTTGTACTCTCACTGTCTGCCCATGTAAAAATTTGCCCTCCCTCCCATCTTCCCTTGATGCTGGTATGCAAAGCACTCAAAGTCTCTGTTACCAACAAATTCATGCATAAACATACTGAGATCAAGGGGAGCTTTCTTGTGCCTCTCCATCTGATTCATGTGAAGGGCTACCTGGCAGGTACCCCGGAAGAGACTTGATCATATCCTTTGCTTCACCTTATATTTCCTTTTTCTCTGTTTTTCCTCTCCCAAGTTCTTCCTTTTGGTTATCATCATGCCCTTCCTTACCCTTTCCTTATTTATCCTTGATTGGCTTGCATTGTACCTTCATTTGGTATTTCTGGGATGGTCTCCATGGTAACATCTACTGTCTCGATCAGCAATTAACATTTCACTAGAATCTCCATCTCCACCTACATGTCAACAGCTGACACAATGAAGCTTCAGTCCAAGCAGACCTTGAGAAATGGATTGACTAGAAATTTCTAGATGTTTTTCAGGGAGAAAGGATCCTCTAATGTTTTGCACCAGTGGGGTATATGGAGGCAGACTCAGAACTGGCTGGGCGAGGAGCAACCTCAAGGTCCAAGCCTCAACAGGTGTTACAAGCAATCCCATACACACCAGTGGTGCTAAATGTGAATATGGCCATGTGCCTGTTGGTCTGCACTGGGAGGCCACTCAAGCAAAGGCAGTTATCATTCCCCTTGACTCAGCACTGCTGTGGCCCCAACTGTAATCATCTGTCCTGGAGTGGGACTCCCCCTTCAGGAGGAGTGAGGAAGAATTGGAGAGGGTCCACATGAGTTTTGCCAAGATGGGGTTTGCAGCTAAAGCTGAGACCTGGACTTCTTAGGCCTGCTGAAGCAGAGGCTCTGGCTAGTGTAGTAGTAGCTTGAGGAAGCTTGAAAGTTGCTTACAGAGATGATTGCATGTTATTCTGTCAGTGCGAAAGAGCATGAGGAAGGAAAACTTCCAGAAACTGCAGCTTTGGAGGTCCAGACTGAACAGGAGGAGGAGGAAGAAGTGTCATTCAAAAGGTAGTGCTGTGCTGCTAAAGGTACTGAGGAGGAATATGTGACCTGCCCATAGCTTTGTATTTCAAGGAACAGCCAGAGAGGATGGAGAGACATCAGTGAAGGTAAGGACATGGACATGCTGGAGTGAGAACAGGATGGGGAAGTGGTCAGTTGGAAGGAAAGAGGTGCAGGTGTGGGACAGTGTAGGAAAGCCTACAGTGGAGATGGCTGAGGGTGCTGTCAGGGCTGGAAGGTTCCATCAGAACCAAGGCTTTTGTGCCCCTTGTTATGGCTGATGTTCCTGCCATCAAGGCCTATGATGGTTGATGAAAAACTCAGCAATCGCCCTGGGCTGCAACAAATGGAGCATGACCAGGTGGTTAAACGAGGTGATTCTCCACCTCTGCTCTGGGGTCACCCCACCTGGATCACTGCAAACAGCTCTGAGGACCCCAGCATAAGAAAGACATGGAACTGCTGGAGCAAGTCCAGAGGAGGTCATGAAGTTAAAAAGAGGAACAGCTGCCCTATGAAGACAGGCTGAGAAAATTGGTGCTGTTTAGCCTGGACTGGCACAGATTGCGCCAAGAAATTGTGGATGCCCCATCCTGGGAAGTGTTCAGTGCCAGCTTGGATGGGGTTTGGAGCAGTGGGAGGTGTTGCTGCCCATGGCAGGGGTGTTGGAACAAGGAGGGTTTTAAGGTTCCATTCCAGCCCAAACCATTCTGTGATTCCACGATTCTATGAAACACACTGTCGTCATGGCACCAGTGCCTCACTGGGGCAGCTCCTTGAATCCCCCACAGAGACTGGGTGTCATACCATTGTACTTCACCTGGGATCACAAAGCTTGTGTCTTACTGCCCCAGGAAGAGCCTTGAGCCATTAGTGGGGGACAGGATCTCCCTTCCACAAAGAGAGTGATGGTCAGGACTTGGCAAGTGCCTTGGTAAGTACACCAAGGCCTTACACAGCACCAGAACCACCCACATGGTGCCTCTGCTTGCCTCTCATAACTGCCTCCAATTTTCTGTATTAGTGAGTCCATAGGGAGGCTTTGTCAGTAATGGCCCTCAGTGGGGCCAATTAATACTTCAAGGAACTTCAGAATTTCCTTCTGACTTTCCCTTCTTGAGGAGTTTGCTTAATCTCCTCTAAGTAACTGAGATTTACTGATTAAGAAGCAAATACACCATGGGGCTCATTAAAATCCTGTCATTTTTTCAAGTCTTTGAGGACTCTATAGCTAATTGGAGAGGTTTCAGGGGAGTAGTGAATGATGAAGATTTCAATGACCATTTTAAATGAAAATATTTTTGCTTTTTAAGGATATTTTTATAATTTTTCACTTTATAGAAGAAGTGATAGAAGCATGCTCCAACAGATACTGATTCAGAGGGTGTCCTAAGGAGATTTGGGTGGGCAGAAAAAGCAGCTTCCTAGAGGCCAGGCACTCTATCAACAAACTTCCTCATCACCTTCCTGTTATCTGCCCCCTGGGTCTTCCATCACTTTTCCTTACATCACACTTCTCCACTGAAATCTGCAGCTTCAGTGGGATGTTACAGCTTCTTTACACCAAATCCCACCTGCTTTCCTCAGAGAACTGCCTGCACACAGGCTCAGGAGGTTTTCTCTTCATTGCCAACAAGCAAAAGTTACACACAATACACCTTCGTGAACAGGAAAACACTCCTTAACTGTATGATGAGTCGAAGCTGCATTTAATGATGTCCACAAAGGACAGTGGAACAAGAACTGTTTTAGGCAGAGAGATAGGAAATATTAGATATAAGCACAATGGTGTAGATTAAAGAGTAAATTGGGCTTCAGAGTGATAAGGCAAGCTTCTGTCCAAGTAGCTCAAAGGAGAAACTAGCTGGAATGTGTGTAACTGAACAAAAAGGAAGGGAAAGGGGAAATCTGGGCACACATCCAGATAATCAGCTGAAAAGATGCCCTCTTAGAAATGGACCTTTAATCAGGACAGGTGAGAACACCTGAAGGATGAGGTGGATTTAATGTGCCTCATAACACCCAAGGATATCAGAGTACAAATTCTATATCTCTCCAGCCTGGTGGACAGGAGGGTTTGCTTTTTGTGCACACCATTTCAGCTCTGCGTTGCCACCTGCTATGTATGCCAGGATGTCTCTGCTCTGGAACAATGTCTTTGCTTATGCCTGGTCTTTGGCACTTGGTACCAGGCTTTCCTAACCCTAACCCTGACTGTAACCCTAACAGGGGGGAGGGAAGGGGAGGTGTGGCCGCAGAGAAGATGTTTCAGGTGCCAGAACACACAGCCCTGAGGGTAAAGCTGGGTGAGGAGAGTCAAAGGAGCTTGCTCAGAGGAAGCTTTATGCTTTGAACAGGACCATAATTTCTGAATTTCCCCACATTTTTGCTTTTCCTTTCCTCTCATTCCCTGATCATATTCCTGTTCCTGGGAGATTTCCCTTTTGGGAAGCATTTCCCTGTCCCTAGTCTTTTCCCCGTCAGTGTTCATAGACTGCATCCCAAACTTTGTGCACTCACCCATCTCTACAGGGCACTGGCTGGGTACATGTTCATGTTTGCAGATAGAGAAAGGCAGGTCAGAACAACCTGAAGGGTCCAGCAAAGGTGATGCTAATGCTGTTCAAAGGCAGAGGAGTGGCTGAAAACACTTTCCAAGGCTTCAGGCAGACCTGCTGACCACTTAAAGTTATATATCAGGCATCTGAGTGACTTGTTCAAACTAAAGGTTCCTTTTCCACCTGTCCTTTCCCTTCACACCCCCAGAGTAGGGAAATGAAAACACAAGAAAACTCCTTAACTTTACACTAATCCCTTCATTGAATTTCTTGAAAAGTCTCTTCTAGAGTTGTCCTGTGTGGTTGTGTGAGCAGACCTGACTCACACAGCATCCTCACAAAACCCGCACCTACCCTGAAAGGGGTTTCTCCTTCCTCCCAGAGCTTCTTCCTGCGGTGCCATGGGGAGCTGTCCATGCAGGCTGGGTGCTGACCCTGGCAGGCAGGCAGGCATCGCTGTCCGAGCGCACAGCTCCCTGGGGCACTGGGATCCTGCTCTGAAGGACAGCCCCAGTCACCCCTGGGTGCACACATGGCTGAGCATCCCTGCAGAAGCTCCTGGAAGGAGGAAGATGTCATGTCCTGTCCTTTGACAGTGCGGCAGGGAAAGCCTACTCAGGAGCACCTTCTCCTACTCTGCATAAACCGTGGGATGTGCCCATTCTAAGAAATACTTTCAGACTACTCATCTGCATTGCCGTGCAGCCACAGACTTACTGTGTAAATGCCTGAGATTTCTTTGGCAGTGAGATTTCCTCTGTCCTCTCACACCAGACTTTTCAGCCTCTCTGCCTTGTTCATATCCCCTTGGAGGCTGCTCCTGGGCAGAGCTTCCAGGGGCTCCCTCAGTCCAAGGAGCCTGTCCCAGCTCAATAGCAGAGTATCAGCCCGAGGCAGCATTTTTCCTGCTCATCACCACCCTCTCCTGAGACGTTTTCAGAGCCCCAGGGCTGACAGCTCCTGGAATGCTGCAGGGTGCCTCCTGGGTTATGTAGGTTGAAGCAGACTGACAACTGAATGGTCCTCTCTGAACATTGGAGAGACTGCTTTTGTAAGAGTGATTTGTTCTCCAGAACTTGATAGTCTTTGAGAGGAGGACATTTTCTCTTCCCTTAGCTCCTATCACTGCCTGTTGCCACACAGGACACTTCAGCCAAGAGAAGCAGGGGTCATATCCCCTCAGGTAAGGCAGGGAGAAGGCCCTCTCCACATTGCCATGGCTGTCCCCTCCCACCTTCATGCACAACCAGAGTCATCTCCAGGGCCACAGCCTCTGATACGAGGTTCAGAGATACAAGGGTGAGAGGCCCTGGGGAGATAAGAGAGGTCCCTGCATTTCCAATGCAGGCTGAGCAGTATAAAAAAGCAAATGTGGTTTCCTGCCCAACCCAGGGCAGCAGTGACACGTGTACCAAGTCTCCCATGTGCAAACTACCTACAGCTACAAAGCATTTGCTCAGAAAAGGCTGCAGGTCTGCCTGGAGTTGCAGGGAAGTCTGAACCTTCAGTGCTGGAAGGACAGGGCATTTCTTTGCTGACAAAAGGGGAGGAAGGTGTGAGCCCTTCTCAGCTCCACAGTATTACTTTCCTACTTCTCTGTGCACCATGCAAATTCCTCTGTGGAAGCCTGCAAAGCTCCTCTGGATGCTGATCATCACTTTTTCTGCGCTCCCCAAAGGTGAGAGCTCTCCTTTTCCTTGGAAGAGGACACAGACAAGAAGGGGGAAGGAGGGTTGTCTTCCCCTGCCTGGGACCTGTATCACTCCCAAAATACTTTGCCCTTTCCTGCCCTCCCATAGAGACTGGAGGACCAATAGAAGGATGAAGGTCTGATACAGTCCTACAGCACCCAGGTGCCAGGCATAGAAGTCATGTCTACCAGCCCCAGGGCCAGAAGGGATGGGAGCCCAGGCTGGGTCTTTGTGCCATGAGGGAAGGCAGAGATATGGGGACTGAGAGGGCTTAAGTTGGCCCTGCACACCTTGACCTATGACTGCCCAACTCTAAATGCCACTACATAAGGTGAATCCATCATCTCTTTTCAAGTGAGGTGGAATGCTGGTGCAGTGCAGATGAAGGAAAATTTCAGATGTGTGTCTGAGCATGGATGAAGGAGAAGGCAAAGCCAGCAACTGCTCCAAGGCCCTGCACAGTCTCACACCGAGCAGCCTTGGTATTTCCTAGGGGCAGGGAATTTTTTGGGAAGGTTAAAAAGCTTCTTGTCCCTCTGGTGTTCATGTGGAACTGACAAGCCAATTCCCTGTGTGTCCATGCCACCTGTTCTCTGCACCCTCAGTGCATGGGGGGCCTGTTCAAGCATAGCTGGTGAAAGGAGCAGGTGGACTGGGAAGGGATGGGAACTCCATGATCATGTTCTTCCAAATTTCTGGATTCATATTTAAAGATATAGCATGTTAACCAGCAGTTACACAGGTTCTTGTGAGTCCCTTGCCACAGCAGTTCTTTGTGCTGTGGCATCTGGGCAAGCCACTGCCTCCAGGCATAGCTTCTGGAAATAAAGGCCAAAATTCTGGGTTTGTGCACCCTAGGATGGACTACTGCACCCATGAGCTTTCTCACAGACACTTGAATCTCACACCTGCCCTATGTCTTTCCAGGTACCCCTTCCACCATAAAGATGGTGGCATCTGGTCCTACAGCAGGAGAGGTCTCTGCCTCGCTCTCACTCACTTGTACTGTAACGGGAACTCCTCTGGATAGTCCCCGATATGACTGGAATTGTGTCCGTCAGACCCCAGGAGGGCAGCTGCAATTTGTAGGCTGGATTTATCCTTTTGGGAACAACACAGGCTATGCCCCAACCTTCCAAGGCCGAGTCACCATTTCTGCAGATAAAATCAAAAGCAAGGTCTCCCTGCAGCTGGATGCCCTCACAGCCTCGGACACAGCCACCTATTTCTGTGCCAGGCAGCACACAGTGATGCCAGTGCAGGCAGAGGAAGCACAAAAAGGGGGAGGACTGCAGTGGTGACAGGGCCCTTGTTTAAAATGACAGTTGCCTGGATGTGCTCTGGAAAATATCAATGAAACTTGGGACCAATAGATGTTGGAACTCCCAATCTATCCATGAGTAACTGAATTTGAAGTAAAATTTGACATTTATAATGGAAGTTAGATATAAAATTTCATGTGTGTGTAAGTCGCAAGGGCAGGGCAAGCACCAAACCCCTCAAACAGCACAGACTCTTCCCTTCCATTCACAGACGTCCCTATCAACACCTCTTCCTCACAGCTATCGTGGTGCTCCTTCAATCCCAGGAGAATGGGGGCAGAGGGACCATCCCAGGGCATCTCTCTAGGCAGGGATGCTGTTGAGCCAGTGTTGGAGTTGTGGGAGAGCACATGGCTCCTTCTCTGTGCAGCCCAAATCTGCCCCAACTGAATGGCACCCAGGGAAAAGACAAGAGCAAATGGGCACAAACTGAAATGCAGGAAGTTCCACTTCAGTAAAGCCAAAGACTTTTCTCTTTGAGGGTGACTGAGCACCGGAACAGTTTGCCCAGAGAGGTTGTGGAGTCTTCATATTCAAAAGTCAGCTAGATATATTCCTTAGTGACTTGTTTTATCTGACCCTACTTTGAGCAGAGTTGGTAGTTAACAGTCTTCTAACATCCCATCCATTCTCATCCATTCTTTAATTCTGTGTTTCTGGGACAAAGATCATCATCCCTTTCCTCCCTCCACCACCCAAGCATTCTTACAGAAGAGAAGGCAATGATACCAATCAAAATTTGTGTATCACAAACTTATTTTTCCTAGATCATGGAAATACTAGAGATATAAATAATTTAAGGTACAAAATAGTCATAATATGTAAGAAAATTACCTCACTGTTAATGTGTCTGTCTTTTGACATTCTTAAGAAAGTATCCCCCCTTAAATCTCTAAAAGTTTATTAAAAATATATCAGGAATCAAGAGTTAAAAGGGCTCTTACAATCCAAATTGATCCATATTCATTGTCACCAAGAATAGGCAATGTTTCAGTAAAAAAGTTGTATTACTACCTTAATCTACCATAAAGGTGATGCTGGCAATGTTATTTTTAATAGTAGCAATTGCTGTGTGGTTTGATTTTCCAGTAACAAAGGAGCAGAGGAAGACAAAATGCAACATTCACAAGACATCAAAGAAGAGGTGTCACCTGACATTGAAATGGAAGGACAGTTTTTGTATGACTGTTCACCACTGTGTGGGCTAGGAGCCACAGTGGTTAAAGGAGACTGAACCACCCAGCACAAACTGACTTCTGGAAAAGCATGAAGGTGCAACACACCCCACTTCCTCACCACATTATTTCCCCCCAGACAGCTGCACCCTGAAGAACACATCTGATACCAGCTGGGATTCAAGCTATGGGACAATCACTATAAGCCATGCCAGTTTTTCTGGCACTCAAATACAGATGCTGGTTTTCAGATCATTAGATTTTGAACATACTGTTGTCAGCTCCAGTTCAGCACATTCAGGTTTTTACTTGCCACAGCTTAAATGTTTCTGTCTAAGTTATACATTGTGTCCCCTCTTTTCCATTGCAGAGAAACAACTGGTTCTAAAGAAATTTGTCACTTCCTAAGCTACTTTAGACAGATAAAATAGCTCAGTCAATTGCACTTGGTGCGTGACTCTTCACAACATTTAGATGATTCCCTCAAATGCAGGCCCTGGAAGTGGGTAAGAACATTCTAGCTCCACATGGCAGGTCTGGTTTTCCCTGACCCTACACTCCATTCCTGAGCATCATCAATGCAATGGGCTCTTCTATCATCACCTCAGCTCACAGCAAACAATGTCCCTCTCTCCACCACCTCAATCTAGTGTTACAATTCTCCCACTCTTCCTGCCTTTTCTACATCTGTTTCTCCTTCATCTCAATGATTTAAGAGATCATGCATTATCTCCCTCTTGACCTGCATGATTAATGTTTTTCTCCATGGCCCAGATTTCACCACCATAACTTCCCTGCTATCTCTGAAGTGGCAGCTGCTTTGCTGCCCAGCCTATACATGAGGGATGTATTCAAGCAAAATTTATCTTTGCCTCCATATTATGTTCCACACAAGTCTTCAGTTTCAAGTGGCACTAAGGATGCAGAAGTTGCTTATCATGCAGGATTTGGTCAATCCGCTTGGTACTATCCAGAGCAAAATCCTTGTTTAATAACTCCTCCCATGTAACTGTATCTTTGCCTAATAAAGTAGTCTTTTTTTTTTTTTTTTCCACTTTTAGAATACCAAAACCCGGATAAAGACTTCCTGAGGCAGCAAATGATCCTCACACTGATCCATCCAGAAAGAAGACAACTCTAAAACCACATATTGAGAGTATTCCACTTTTTTCCTGGTCAACAAAAAGTAGAGCACAGAGAAAACAATGACAGCATCAAAAAAGAACATGCCTGTAACCCTGAAGAGTTTTGCTAATTGCTACAATACAGTACTCAGACTTTTGTCATGAGACTACAATCTGGGTCTTCCCAGATTTACATTATCATCCTTCATTATAATCTGACAGGTCTCAAGCAGGTTCAACTCCCTCTTTTCTTTTCAGCTTCAGGTCCTTATTTTGAAGTCTATGTGATTTCTTATGTGGTATATAGGGCATACAACTCCTTGTCTCACATGTAACACTGTACAGGAAAAGGGAAGGAAGCCGCACTTTTTGTAACTAAGTATATCACTGTGTTGAGAACTTGGAGTAGCTCACAGTGGCACAAACACCATAAGGTCTTGTTCAAAAACCTGAGACTGCCCAAGGAGCAATGCATTTTGAGAAAGAATTGGAAAAGGAAATATATTGAAGAAGAGAAATGCAGAATTCCTAGGAGTACTTCTTGGGGAAGTATATATTGCTTATTGAGAAGAATTTTGAAAGCTTTGGCTTGGATCAAGTTGTTTAAAATGACTCTACAATGAAATTAATGTTTTCTGCTCTCACGATTT
The DNA here is from genome assembly GCA_035583235.1 of Hafferia zeledoni. Taxonomy (NCBI): domain Eukaryota; kingdom Metazoa; phylum Chordata; class Aves; order Passeriformes; family Thamnophilidae; genus Hafferia; species Hafferia zeledoni. The sequence goes on from JAWWEV010000243.1 coordinate 10,679, forward strand.
TGATGGCCTTGGAGCATTTTCATGGCAGTCCATATATGGATCCTTTGGACAAACTCTGGCATTTTACTGTCTGGTTTCATACACCTTTAGGGTGTGGTGAGGCAGGTGGGTTTATTTGACTATGTGCAAACAGTGTGGCAACAGACAAGCTCGTATTTGGAACTGGAACCACTTTTTCGGTTGAGCCAAGTAAGTTGCACTTGTTTTACTAATAATGTATTTCTGAAATGTGTGGTGAGGGGGCAAAGGGACTGTGTGATGTTGAGACATTTCTCCTGTCTCTGATTTCTTGAACATGCATTCTCCAGGCAGGTGTTTGAGTTCAGCTCATATTTACTTAATAGTGTTTTCAGGAACAACAAAGACAGTTTCCCAGCCTCATGCATCTGCATTATTTCACAGATTTTCACCCTCTCCCACAGACACACCGCTAAATTTAAGACTATTGCTAGTACCCAGTGGGGATCAAGTCTTAGGCTCAGCTTCAGTATGAGGAGCAAGGAGGTGCTTGCCTTCTTTCACTAAGTTACACTAAGTTATGTGGGAAGGAAAAAAGGAGATGTAAAGAGTTTCAGGAGAAAGCAGTTCTCACAGAAAGACAGGGCATATTAGTTTATTTGCAGCAACTGCTTAAAATGTGAGCAAGCCTTTAATATTTAGAAATGGCACACTCTGGAACATGATCTTTGTAAGGACAGACCATCTGCCCCAGATTTTATGTGAAAGTTGGGACAATGGGTGAGTTTGTTGGGTTGCTCCTTGTTGTCCTAAAAGATTCAGTTGCACACCACCACCTGAACACACACTCTCCGGGGAGGCATGGACTCTCCTGGGTGCGAGCTCACATCTGCAAGCCTCATGGAGCTATATAAGTGCCTTTGAAATTTAAGAAATCTTACATTGGGGTAGAAAAATGCAGCTCCAGTTCCTGTAGGAGTAGGGAATCTAAAGAGGACCCACATTCAAAAGGACTTAAAGAACAGTGCAGGATCTGTTCCTCTCAAGAATCTACAAAGACAAAAGACAGAACACATCCCTTGATCACTACACAGTTTTTGAGACGTCTCTTCAATTCAGACAGTAAGAGAATAGCTAAGGGATTACTTGGTTCATTCCCTGTATTCTTCTCATTGGAGGAAGCCAAGATTCACAACAGTGGGGAACATGTAGCCAATTCTTTGATTTTGTAAAATTAAGAGGAAGTAGAAGTATAATTGTTTACCTACGTCTATGACCTGTTTTTTATGTGCAATTCAAATATAACTGCTCCTCCTTCACACACACACACTCCCCACCATAAAGGTACCCCACTCCTCCTTCACACACACACTCCCCACCATAAAGGTACCCCACTCCTCCTTCACACACACACTCCCCACCATAAAGGTACCCCAAGGATCTACAAGAGATCTGTTTCTTTCAGAAGGGACAGACACACGGAAAACAGAATAAATGGTGTGTTTGGAATGGCACTGAACTCCTCTATTAGTCATTCCTGTGTTGTCCTTTAGGATGGCTCAGCAGTGAGACAGTATCATAACTTGGCAACCTCTCCAGAGTTTGCATAACACTGCTCACTTGTCAAGAGAGGTTATATGCCTGGGCCAAGGTCCACATAGAAACACAAAAGAAACTTTGAAAGAATGGAATTTGGAAAGAAAACTTCCTGGAAGAGAATGTTTGTTAATGAAAGACTTAACCTTGTATTACATTTTAAAAGTAATCCCACTCATTGGAGCACTATTGCAGAGTGCAGCAACAAATTGTTTTCTCTCCCTGTGTGCTATGGTTAAGCATTTTAGCCTTATCAAGTATTCTTCTGTAATCAAAAAAAAAAAATCCACCAAAACCTTTTAATATGTATCATTCATATCAAGCATATAAAGGTATTTTTGAAGTAAATAGTCTTCTTAGTATCTATTTTTTTTTTAATTAAAAATTAATATGATAATTACTGTTGTATTCCTAAAAGTTCCCTTCCTCATTCTGAGGTATGTGAGGTCTAGAAAAAACAAGCTCCCAGATTTAAAGCTCCAATGAAAATCCCACCTTTACACTCCCTTTCCAACTTTGATTTGCTCTGTGGTAAACAGGAGGTAGAAATAAACATAGAAAGACACTCAGCTGTCAGGGGACAGATGTGGCTGGACTGTATCTGAACTGTAACAATTTAGCTCTCAGAAAAGCATGCTGAAAAATGAATTCATCACAAAACAATGCATATATTTCAGAGAGTCAAGAAGAATCTGCCCCAGAAGTCATTGTGCTCAAATCAAAGAAGCCTCAACAACATGACAACAAACTGAACATGGCTTGTTTGGCCAGGAGCTTCTACCCTAAGAACATCAGCCTTGATGTGCCCAAGAGTGTTGTTCTGTATGACCTGAAGGCACCTCTGGTCACATCTGGGGGATTGTATAGCACCGTGAAGGTCGTTGGAGTGGAGCCAGATGCAGAGGTGACCTGCAAGGCTACACACAGAGGGAAAAAGGATAAAGCCAGGACAATTCTGCCAGGTACAGTGCTGTGGTCCAAATGCCACACGATTCTGGAAGATGCATCTTCCATGACTTTTTCCTGCCCTTTGAGGATCTAACAAGGAAAAGTAAGTGCAGTCAGAAAGATATCTAGGCACTGAGTTAAGTGAAAACAGGATACTTGAAAGCACTTAGCATATATGACCTTAATTCAACTACTAAAGCATAACAAACAAATAAACCAAGCTAAAGGTACCCCATCCAAAAAAAGAATAAAAGCAAACCTCTAATATTTGCGAGTCTATCTAGGACAAAACAGTTGAAGGGACACGGGTACACATGCCTGCTAGAAGAAAGGTGGAAATAACTTCCTTGAAAACACAAAATAAAAAAAGTACATGTGATTTTTCCCCAGATATCTTTGTTGCCTTTTGATTACTTTTTAAATTGTTGATTTCCTTCAAAATGGAGAGAAAAGTAAAACTCAGCAATCCTGAGGGAGGGTTTTCTGCAATCACAGACAGAAAGGTAGTTTTTCTCTTCAAGTTAATAATTATTTGATGACCTGCCATCTGATTCTCCAATACTGCTTAACTACTGCTGGGAAAAGAGCTATAGGTAGCGTTTGTGTAATTGTTGTTTTGTATAGTTTGGATACAAGTTGTAATGTCTCTCTATCATTCAACAGAAGAGAAAACTGAAGAACTTGAAACAGTTAATGTTTGCAGCATTACAGGTGCTTCTAAAAAAGGTGAGTTGCCTGAAGGAACATCAGAGTCCAGTTACTTTATTGGAGATTCAGAAACAATGCACGAACATTCACTGTCTTTGGTACAGAAATTTCTGCATCGCAGACACTTATTAAGCAATAAGCTGCACTTTTTGTGGACTCAGTAGCAAAACATGAAGTATTGCCTTCCTCTGGTGCAGAAATATCAAAATTGGAAATACTTATTGAGAAATAACCTGCTGCTTCAGGTTAACAGACTAGATAGCTGACAAATTTCCATGGGACAAAACAGCAATGGGAAGTCAATTCTCCTCTCTTCCCTTAGTTCCTGCTTCCCTCATCCAGGTATGAGGATTTTCCTCCTTTTTTTGATGCGTGGGGCAGAGTGGGGATAATATTAAGATGACACTTTCTTCCCTCTCTTTTTAAAGCAAATGCCAAAATGGAGAAAACAAATATGCTGTTTATGACTGTTTTGGGTTTGAGAGTCCTCCTGGCAAAAAGCCTCATCTTCAATGCACTCATGACTATCAAGCTGTTCCTCTTCTGAGGTAGGAAACTCAACATTCAGTCCCTGGGAACATGGGAGGCAAGATCAGAGTGGCCATTTGCATCCTTCTGTAACCCCACAAGGAGTGACATCAGTTCAGCTGTCCTTGTTTCCAATATATGAGCTGATCTATCCCCCAGATTGCACCTTACCCCCAAATCAGGCTAATCCAGAGCATCTCAGGTTCTGTTAGAAATCTGCTGGTTAGAAATCTGCTAGAAATCAAGTGGCAAAGCACCAAGTGTGGATAAATGTGCAAGTCAGCAAGAATATAAAGGGAGAATCCCAAAGCCAACAAAGGGGAAAAGGGGTGTGGGAAAAGGAGGAAGGAAAATTATAAAGATCAGGTAGCCAAGTGACCAAAAAGTATTTGGCCACTGCATTGCAGATCAACATGAACTCAGCAGCCCTGCATTAAATGTGAATAAGAATTTAAAACAAACATTTTTTTGCTTTTTAGGTACTGGGAAGTGAGACAACAAAGGGCTGAATAAGAGCAGGAAAGAGCACACAACAGGATAACATCATGTGTCAGCTTTGCAGCCAATAAATATCTGAAGGATCAACAAAATCTCCAGTTTCTGTGGATCTATGAGTCTTTTTTCTTCATCAGGGTGCTCTTCACTGAACAACAACCGGAATCCTTCTCAGACTGCTAATCCTGCTGAAATCTTGTCTAGCTTAGAATCATTATTAGAACTATTTCAGTTATTTCTTATTTCCCTCACTGCTCTGGTAAGCAGGAATAGTTATCTCTCCTACTGCTGTATCTATTGCACTGATGCATCCAAAGTGCTTAGATAGTTTCGAAAACTTAAAATTGAACTTTATACTTCGCATGTTTTAAAAATACCACCTTTAGTCATACTACATTGTTGGCTACAGAAGCAATGCCTTTATGCTTAGGGATCCCAGGCATAGTGGAAGTACTATATAAAGTTCAAATTTTAGAGGATTTTATCAGTGACAATTTTCCAGAGGAGACAATTAGATCTAATTTAGACCTAAAGGAATTCATTTCAGACAGGTGTAGAGTAGTGTTTTTATTTCCATTTCTACTTCTGAGCCTTTCTATCTTTTTTTAAGTATATAACATCTGCATTTTAGGTTTCCTTAATATGCACCAAAATAAAGCTTTATTATGCTTGGTTTGCACTGTGCCATTTCTTCTGAAAGTTGGATGAAAATCTTTGCAATTCCACTGTTCTATGCAGTGACCACTGAGAACTAGAAAATTAGCTATTACAGCCTAGATTTGCTTTTTATTAAATTTGTATTCCTTGGACTTTCCACAGGATAGAGAAAGACTCCTTGGCATATTTAAAAGATTTCAGGACACCTATGAATTCTGGTCCATTGGGTTTAAAGGAATTTTAATTATTTGTGGCCCTTTCAAATTACTCAGGCTCAAAATTGTGAACCATAACAATAAGAGAGATGGATTTTAAAAGGTGAGAGAACAGGCTGCCGATTTTCCACTCACCAATACTAGAAAGGAGCCAAAGGAAGCACTGGGGTGTTCTGATAGATCACCCAACCGTTGGCTGACAGGAACAAAACCCCAACACTGACTTCTGTCTCACGAGCTGCAAGCTGACAGGATGCTGTGGTTAAAGCACACCGACTCTATCAGACTATTCAAGACAAATCCCCCCTTGCTTTTAAAAACATGTTAACCACTTCCCAGGGAGAAGGGCCCACAACATTTCTCAGGTGCTGACTGAACTACTGTTGACTCCACAAAGGCCCCCAGAAGGGTGCATGGTGAAATCTATTTAAGTAACCTTGACAAGTTTAGTCATGCAAAACCTCACTCCAGGAGCTGTGACATTTCTGTGGTGAAACCACTGTGTCTGGGTCCTGCAGCTCCATGGTGGGTGTCAGGAGCACAGACCTAGTGTGGAAAACCATGGTGGTCATGTTCTTGTTTCCTGGGCACCCCAAGAGCCAGATGGATATGTGGAGCAAGCTGATAGCAAATGTCCCTTGAGACAGCCTCTTCCTGTCCCAGTTAAACAGGCCATACTCCACTTCTTCAGTCTTTGTGACTCACCCACAAAACCAGACTGTCAGTGCCTGTCTTGTACTCTATTGCTCCCTTTCCACTCTGGCTCCTGAGCCTGAGTTGATTTCTCTGCAGGCTTTGCCTGGCACCTCTGTTTTTCTCTCCAGGAAACACCCTGAGTCAGTGCAAGGGCTTGCAGGGACAGAGGCCTCAGTGGGAACGGGACAGTTCCCACTGCAGTTCCCATCTCCCTGCAGGCACAGAAGGGTAACACCACAGCAGGCCAAAGCTTGGTACTCTCTGTGCTCCAAAGGCACATGGAAAAGTGGGAAATGCTGTTGGTGTGAATTTTGCCTCTTGTCAGCTCTTCTGACCCTTCATTTGGATTTTCCCCTGAGCCGTGATGTGCCAGGGACAGCAGACAGCCAGTGTCTCCCTTAGACCCCGGATCACTGAGCCTGGACACAGAAAAAATAACAGGAGAGAATGTTGCTTTTCATTTTTAAGTGTTTTATTGGATTTTGGTATGTCAAGTGATACCACTGAACTGTAATAGGAATAACTGAGCTTCAGCACTCTGCACTTCACTCTTTTAATGTGTTTCAGTGATTAGAGGTGCAGTAAATCTCAAATCACAAAGCAATTACATGTCTGTAACATTAAGTGCAACATCTTTAAAACCAAGTAGTCAGTCTGGGGTTTTAACTTGTGTGCATATGGTCTAAAGGCTTTTCTTGTGTCACAAAAGCGAAAAGAAATCTGCCAAAAGCAGGTCTTCATTCCTTTTACGGTATTTCAATTTGCAGTTTGACTCTTCCTTGGAATGTCCTCTTGGGTTCCTGTCCCAGAGGGGCTCTGACCCCAGGGCAGGCCTTGCGGGCGCTGCTGTGGCTGCGGGGAGGTCTCCCAACAGCTGCAATGACCACCCATGGGCTGCCGCCGCCTGGCGGTGAGGGCGCGGTACTGCGCGGGCTTGATCATGGAATCATAGAATGGATTGGGTTGGAAAAGACCTCCGAGATCATCAAGTCCAACCCTTGGTCCAACTCCAGTC
>JAWWEV010000244.1:0-17317 GCA_035583235.1 Hafferia zeledoni
ATGGAATACAATATTATTGGCTAAAAGAAGTCAGCTGTTAGCTAGCTCAGCCCAGCTCAAATCACCTGACAATTTTTAGGCCTAGTCTGAACTTTAAAACCCAAATTTAGGCCCACCTGGCTGAAACCATAACATGCAGTAAGACAGATGCCAAAGTGATGAATACAGCAGCAGTAGAACAAAACTATGTGGTAGTGGAGACAAAAGCTTATTTACCAATATTAACCATAGAAACTGTGTTCATGTTTTTTGAGCTGTTGAAAATAATTTCCCTCTTTTTTTTTTTTAAATAAAATAGAATGTCCCATGTTCTGTTTCACGTACCTTATACCAAGTATGTAACATCTGCAGTAATGCCAGACCATGTCTATTCTTTTACATTTAATGGTTTTAGGAAAAGCATTGATTTCTGAAAGTCCTTTACATTATCTTTAACATCAAGATATTAAGGAATATATTAAATATCAAGATATTCAATATCTTCTTACATTATCTTTAATATCAAGAAATAATTATTTACCAATAATGTTGTAAACATCATTTGTTGTCTCACAGTACTGCAATGAGTGGATGCAGGCAAGGCAGGGAAGGTGAGAAGGCAAGAAATACAGGGTTGGAGTCAAGAAGGATGAGGATGTCACTGAGGGCATCTCCTGCAATAGTCCTGATCTGGATGAGGAAGTGGACAAAATCATCTTGGCTTTTTATAAAGGCATGGCTACCTCAAAGGGAAGGCTAAAAAAGGCTAGAATGTAACTTGACATCAGTAGGGCCTATGATATCCTCTCATTGTTAGTTTGTCAGTGCAGCTCTGAAAGGCACCTGCTTACTAAACTCCAACAAGATCATAGCCAGAAGATCAAGGCAAGGGATTACTCCATATACTAACTACTTGGGTTCTGCCTCTTGAATATTGTGTCCAGGCTGGGACTTCCTAATGGAAGACAGACTTTCATAAACTGTAGGAATCTTTAAACAGTGCTCCCAAGATGGTCATGAGCTGGAACACTTACTATTAAAATAATGCAGTTATCTTTTCTTCAAATAAAACTGAAAGCTGGTGCAGAGGAAAAGGATGATGAGAGATGAGATAATGAGAATTATTCACAAGGTTGTGAACAACCTACAAAACCTCTAAGTTGTCATTAAGTGCTGGAAGTGGGACTAGAGGAATATGAAGGGCTTTATTCCTAACCTGAATTATTCTGTGCACCTAAAATATCACAGTGGAGCCATATGTTTGCCAGGAGATGACCAAGTTTACAAGTGTAAAAACAGATTCAAATAAGGAGAAATATTTCATTAAGGATGAATAATTTAAAATGTTTTTACTTATTTCTTACTAGTTATGATTAATTATGATGAGTTCATAGGACATGAGAGAAGATTTGAATCAGTTTAAATTTTTAAGAGCAAGTAATGTGTTAGAGATTCTTTTTTTGCTTTAAATGGTTTTCAGAAATGCAAAAAAAAAAAAAAAAGTAAAGAAAATATCCGCTGTCTATATTGATGCAGCTGAAATTCCTTGATTCTGTTAAGTAATTGAGGTCTTTGTGGTTTTTTTAAGTAGATTTCTCTCTCTCTTTTTCTTTTTTTTTTTATCTGTAGTGGCATCTCCCTCCTACAAAAATGTACAATGTAATTTTCCTTAGGGTTCCTTTATGGTCTTTCTGACAAGTTTCTCTCTTTCACACTATCTTCAAATAATAGTAAGCTTCAAGAACAGAACCCAACTAAGCTAATTTATTCAGTTCAGACAAACTTATTTTCACATCCAGTATCTTGACAGTTCATAAATTTCAATGAGAAATCAATGGTCAGGTGCAATTGAAAAAAGCAACTGAAAAGACAGGCATGTGTTTAAAAGAATGTTCTTTCTTTCTTTCTTTTTCTTTCTTTCTTTCTTTCTTTCTTTCTTTCTTTCTTTCTTTCTTTCTTTCTTTCTTTCTTTCTTTCTTTCTCTCTTTCTTGTATGCATGCTCTGACTAAGCCTACTTGATTTCAAAAATAAAAGCAATATATACAAATATAATTTTTTCCCTTCAGTAACAGTTATGCATTTCCAAACAGCTTTGCAGTCATTATTCTAAAAATTTATAATGTTTTGTTGCTTAATTTTCAGCTCACTTTCTTTTTTTCACTATCTATTGAGCTGCTAGTCTCAAAATTACTATTTCAGTCATTGAACAGATTATTGCAAAAGGTGCTAAAATCGTTGAATCACTTCTTTGAATTTAGGAATTTCACAAAAAAACATAGATTTATTTAATGTATATTACCTTTAAACACAATTCCTCAAACACAGTAGATTCTGCAGCTAAAATCACAACCCATAAAGCAATAAACTGAAGTGCACTGGTACGTTGTGCTGAAAATCAGAATAATCAAAGAAACATAGTTCATAATTTGGTTAGATAGATTGAAACAACCTGAAGTTCTCCACCATTGTCAAGACTGAAGTGAAATGCACTCTCTATTAACTCCCCACGGTGACTGTATTGTTGGCTCCCATCAGAGAACAAAGGTGTTGAGAGGAGTTTAGTATAACCCAGAATGAAACATTTGCAGTTATGAAGTTTAGGTCTAACTATGCATGCACTGTTTACCACATGTACTCAATACACAGATTAACTGTTTCTGCCTTCTTGTGGCATCAGTAGCCCAACTGAGAAAATATGAGTCCTATTAAAGCTGTCACATACATTCTGAATTTACTATTTTTGATGCAGGTTTTTGTGACCTTTGCTGTGTCACACAATCAAAGATGCATCATTGCACGCGAATATTTTGAGTACAGGATAGTTAATGGTCCGCTTAATTCATAATATTTGTAACTGTGCTAGCTAGTGCTGAGGACTTATAGTGAAAGTTTATTTTTAAATATTCTTTTTTTCTTGATGTAGATGATGGTTTATGCACTCGAAGCACAAGATTTAGGTTCCCTTCAAATTGTTTGGGGAGTATTTTTCATCTCTGCATAAATAGTAAATAGTAAATCCTTATTAGTAATTGGACTCAGGTAAATTTGGTGCAATTAAGTTATAGGCTTAATTCTCATTATATGTAAAAATCTTATAATCCTTTTATTCTCAGTTTTCAGCTATTCTCTGATTTTATTGTTGCCCCCTTTTTCTTATTTTGTGGAAGGTATAAATAAAATCCTAGTGCTTGTATGCACATTATTTTTTTTGATTTTATTAAATCCTCCTTTACTCATCTATTCTTGGAAATTAACATTCTAAGTGCTTCCTTTTATTTTAAGGTTGCTTGTATTAGAATGGATATTTCTGTTGCTGGAGCACCTCCCATGAAGTCTTCAATTAAGATTCACAGATTTTGTGAAATTCATAAGGAGAAGTGTCAAGACAGGCTTAGATAAAAGTGCACTCTAGGACAATTTCTGAATAAATGGAAAGAGCTTTTTTCAAGGACTTATCTCTTCTTGGTCAACAGGAATAGGAACAGAATGCACAGATAGAAAGGTTAAGATTGGCATCCCGCTGTTACGTTAGCCTTGGAGAAATATCTGTTCCCAGGGATTGAGGTGTGTAGCTGGAATCTGACTCCAACATATTCAAGTCGAATCTGAGGTATTAAATCAAGTTTCAGGGACAAACTAAGAGTACAAGTTCCATCCCAAATAGCTTCTGGAAAGATTCTTAGGAAGAATAAGCACAATTTTTTCACCAAGGCTGTTGTCTAAATTACTTACCACATATACAATGCTCCTTGATGTTCACCATGCATAAAGTTCAGATTCCTCTCTATTCTTTCGAAATCTCTCCTGCTCTCTACAGGAAAACTCAACAGCTTCATTGGATCATCATCCAAAAATAGCAAGATCATTGTTTTCCTTCATCTTTGAGAACATTAAGATTTAAAACAAAACAGAAGTTCAGTGTCAAAAATTTTTAAAATATCTATTAGTTGTATTTGAATTGGACAGAATTGCTTTGGCTAAAGAAGATGCAGATGTTTGTACTTCCTCCAATCAAATTCTATTTTATAATATAGCATAGTATAGACTCCAGAGGTACAAATTATTACCTGTTACACTGACAAATGACTCTATAGATCTCTGGATAACCTTATCTTCTTTTCTGTCCTTTGAGGTTGCTGGATCACTCTAACCCTTCCTTCAGATTTTCCTTAAACTAAAATTCTGATAACTACATTAAATGAAGCTTTCACAGATATTCTTAAAATGATAAGAAAATTAACCCCAGCTGTTCAAAATATCTGACTTTATTCCTTTTTAATCTTGTTTACAACTTTGTAGTTAGATGCTTAGATCACATTTGACTTCTGACACCTACTTGAAGCAGACTGTTTCATATACTAAACAGTAAGATGAACTCCCTGGTGCATGATATTTTGTAGCGTGGTTCACCCATAAATCCTAGTCAGAAAGTAACTGATTCCTATATCATTTTGGATCTCAGACATCTTAAAAGTTTGTAGTATATGTATTGAAGAGATAGCTTTTGGTGAGCAAAATGACAGCAAAATGGCATGTGTTTTGGACTGGTTTCAGCTGTTAAAAGACAGCACATGCTACAAACAGCCTGAAAGTCACTGACACCCCAGCTAAGGGTTTAGTAACACAGGCTGCTGTATCCTTGTATATGAACACTATGAGCACGTAACATCTGTCATGTGGCTTTGTTTTCTATTTTTCTGCTTTTTGACTTGATATCGTTTGAAAAGCTTAGTGAGAGTATTTCTGATTGCACATAATTTGCTCTTTGGATGAGACTTATATTTACCTGAATTCAGGTGCCTCACTATTGAGGAATCATTCAAGGAGAAAAATGCATTTAACAAAAAGATCAAGGGGATTTTCCCAGTCACATGATTAGTTAAAAATAAGTTAAAAACTTTCACCATCAATATATTTTAGATACTGTTGGGTATAAATATTTTGTACATGACTTATTCTAAAATGTTAATATCTTACAGTGTAGTAACTTAACAAGACTATGGAAGAACATTAATGTTTTTCAAGAGGTTTCCAGAAGTGAATGCTTTTGACATAAACCAGATGGATTAGGAAAACAAAAACAAACAAACAACATACCAAGGTCTAGTTTATTCCTAACTACATGTCAGAGGTGTTCTTCTATAATTAGACTTCATGTTACTTTTAGTAAGATACCGAAGAGCAGTTTGAGGGTTGGCAGTTTATTAGTGTGACAGCAGAGCTTGAGTTTGCACAATTCATTTAGTTTCACAAATTAGTATTTCTGGTGAAAAAAAATAAAGTTGCAATGGATACATGTATGCTCACTAATGTCTGAAAAATATTAATCAGGATTGTATGTTGTGATTATGACATGCAATGTAACTGCACGTGGCTGTGTCCATTGCAACCACTTCTACAAGTTGTGGTGTTACACACACATTGGGAAAATAATTGGGTGAACTTTTTCTAAATGCATTTAAAATCTGAATGATGAAATACTCCCACTGTCTCTAGCACCTTCCAGGAAGCTCTTTGGCAATAAATTCTGAAGAGCTAGTAGAGATATCAAGCTGTTTTAAGACACAAATTAGATGTTTAAAATTATCAGAATGCAAGATATTAAAGTCTATTTTTCAGTGAAGAATCTGATTTTTAACATTTCTTAAAATGTGTATAGAATCTGAAGTAATCTGAATTTAAACAGAAGTTTCTCAATCTTTTTTCTTCATAGGGAAACCCAAAATATAGTTTGGGGGTTGTTTTGTTTTATTTGTTTGTTTGTTTTTCTATAATGAAAAGCAGCAGCATATGCAAGTACTTTAATTTATAACTTTCTAAACTTTCTTTGGAAATATCTCACAGAGACAAGATATGAGGATATGAGAGAGTAAATGGTGTATGAAATAGGAAAAGCAAATGTGAGAGTGTGAAACAGTAACAAATATAGTGGAGAAAAGAGCTGGGCTATGCAGACATATTTTTTACATAATGTGAAGTAAAGCAGCAGTTTTCTGTAAGAGCTCCTTCTAAATCCCATTTAGGGTTATAACATAATAAAATGGAATTTATATTACTAAAGATTTAACATTTCAGTTGGGGGCTAACTTGAGCCATTTAATTAATTGTTGAAGTATCATGAGACAGACAAATCAGAGAGGAAGACAGTCTTAAAATACTTGATGGTCACTGAATGGTGAGAAGACATTAATTTCTGAGTTTTCTCAATCACAAATAAAGAGCTCTATTCCTAAAAAATTCAGGACGTGTAAATTTGTGTGTTTCTTTACTACAGTATGTAGAGTCTTGAAGTCTAGGTCAAGATTTTAATGATAATTTTCAGTTACACAGAACAAGCTTCTATTTTGCAGAGGTCGGTTCCCCAGTCCATGCATTTTTCTAAAACATAATTAGGTCTTTCCATGTCTGTGCTAGCCTTTTCTCACTAGTGGAAAGAATGTTTCAATAGATGTTATTAACTCTTTCGACTCAAGACGAAATCTCCAAAAAGGGAGAGAAAGTATGTGTTCTTAGTTTGATACTTTATAGGGAATTTGGATTTGAATATACTTCACACATAAGTAGTGCAACTCAAAATTGTTCTTTGTAGGCAAACTTGACAATGTCAAAATGCTTTCAAAACAAATAATTTGAAAAGTAGTTACAGAATTAAGACAGAAAAACTACAAATAACTCACCTGGCAGTTAACTCACTTCAAAAAAAAAAAAGTATTTATTGGTGGGGGAAATGGTGCACTTTTAAAACAGCACTATTTCCAGTTAAATCTAGCTCTTGTCTACTGTTGTAAGATTTTGCACTGTGGGATACCGTTATTCAGAATGTAGCTATTGATCGCTCCTCACATTGGCAGTAGGCGATGCCTTGAATACTTGCCTGGAAATAGCCAGGACAATTGTTAGAACTGAAATCCTCATATTCAAGGAGATGATCTTTGACACTCCTGCTCTGCATCTGTCTTTCAAGAAACATAACAGGTTATTGTTCTGAATAGATAAGTAGATGTTTTCATTACTTGTTTCCCAGGGGCCTGAAAAAAGGTATTTTTTGCCATATCCTTCTGTCTCACTTGACAGGAACAATCAGAGCTCTACTTCTAGGTGCTTGTCTATCTACTCAACTTTATCTCTTTTACAGAAAAAACATACAGAAGCCTGCACTGTTAATTCATAATTTGAATTTGCATGAGTGGGCTAGATATTTCTTTCCTTGCTCTGGGAATCCAGGCTAGATCTCTGATAACACACAAAGTCAGCCATGACCAAACTTAAGTCCATTTTTCCAAAGACCTCAAGTAATTTTTTAAATATTGTAGTGCTCCTATTTAACCAATATGACTCAATTCACAACTGCAGATGGAAGATTAACTGGAGCACATGAAATCTGTTGTCTCAGTGACTGATGGATCAGAAGGGAAATTTTCACTTCTGTTGCTTATCAAATATGAATTTTGTTGAATTTATTTTTTTAAAAAAATATATCTCTGACAAGCTCAATAATACATATGTTTAAAATGCTGAGCTGTGTAATTATATAAGCATTTTGTATCAATTATGTCATTCTAGAATGTACATTTATACTGCAAACTAAATGTCAAACAGGAAAAGAATGTTATAGAAAACAGTAAAAGTTGTGTTAAGGAAAAGGATGCAAAGTTGCTGAAATACATAAAAGGACAGTACAGACATATTAATAAGATACTAAGAAATGACAACATTACAAAAAGGCATATGCAGAGCTAACAGAAGTAATGGCAGGATTCCCAATGTTTTAAATATCTTGACAACTTCAGCTTTGACTACAGAAAATTGACTCATGAAAAAGAGTTAATAATCATAGTTTTAATGCAATATGTTTTAGATATATAGGGCAATACAAAAACTGAGCTTTTGGGGTTTTTTAATTGTGCCTATATTGCTTTTTAAATTGTGCTTTAAGTGTACTCAGGAGAGTCAGTTTCAAAGAACTAATACACATAAACCATAGCTGGATGAATTATATCACTCTGAGCAATCACAACATAATTTCACTGCATGTGGATGACATAAAAACACAGAATTGACCTCTTTCCTGAACCATTTTACCACTTCTAAGGATCACAGCATGTCAACAGTCCCATCTGATTTACAGCTGCTAGATCTGCTTTTTGAAACCTGCTTCTGGCTGCATCTTCTCGAGATTTCTCTCATCGTATGCAAAGTGCTCAAAAGCATGTTCTTGTAAATCTATCATTTTCAGAGTAATGACAATACTCTCCCATTTTTCATTTTTTAGTTTGTTCTATGTTGTAGAAAAATGAAGAATATATTAGAAATATGAGTCATCCTTCCTTTCTTTTAATATTTTTTTCCCTCTAGCTGTCTTAGTCATGCAGAGTTAAAAAATCAAGGACATTAGTGGTAATGCCCAACTCTTGGAACATATTTCACCACATTACCATCTCTGATAATGGACAATAATATGCTGAATTTAAAGGCATCTTTAGAAAGGCATGGATCTTGGAATCCTCTGAAACCTTTCCTCCTGAAAGAAAAACTATTTTTACCAATACAGGCTTGCAAGGCAACTTCTCCAGTCTTTCCCTTCCATATTATTTCCTGATTTCCCTGTTTCTGGTATCTTCTTCTATTAGAGTACCTAAGAACTCTTTCAATCCTTTGTTTCACCAGACTTCTCCAACTCTCTAACTTGCAGTACTTGACAGACTGGCATAACTTGCAAAACAGTTACTGACGATCTGCCACAATCAATGACTGATTATCTCATAAACCTTGAAATTATTACTGTAAAAAATAGAATCATAAAATTATATGAGTTGGAATAGACCTTAGAGACTACTTAGTTCCCAGCCCCCAGGCACAGGGAAGGACACCTTCCACTAGACCAGTTTGCTCAGGGCTCCTCCAACCTGGCTTTGAACACTTGCAGGGATGGGGCATCTACAGCTTCTCTGGGCAATAAAATTTTAGTAATCTGTCAGTTAATGAGAAGTTTGGTGTAGCATAATTCTTCTTTATCATTCATCTAAAAACTCTGAATATTTAATGAAGTTGAATGAAATCAATTTAAACACTTTTAAAACATGAAGATTTTGCCTCATGCTAGTAGCAACATCATAACAGCATTACATCAAATGTAATTACAATGGCAGTTTTACAACAAAATGCACTATCAGTTCTAGTCAATACTGACTCAGAAACTAACTTTCTTCCTTTTTTGGGGGATGTGGGGGTGGGCTGTGAGCTGAAATTTGCACACTATTGTCTTAATATTTAGATAGGCCTGTCTTACTTAATAAACAACTAAAGAAAGAATTTTGTAGAAAGCACAAAGGGATGATGTATTTGGGAAAGCACGGCATGCTAAAGGTGGCTGGATTTCCCCTTACTGACATCTTGTTCCTTCTCTCTCATAACTCCCACTTTTCAGTTTATCACTTCTCAGTTCTCAATTTCCCATTTTTTCCCCCTGAAAGCTCTTCTCATCAGAAATAACATCCCCAATTTTCTCCTCACCTTTGTTCCCCTCCTACAAGTATTTGTTAGTACATCCTGACACAAAACACATGGCAAACTCAGGTCCATTCCTGCCATATTCTGATTTTATCCCACATTTTATTAAAAACAGCTGTGGAAACCAGTTGTGTGCTTTCATAGTCAGAAGCAATGCTTGCTGCTGCCCTGCCCTGACTACAACATCTCTTCCCAAGCTCTGATGCCCATGATGATGATGCTCTCTAAGGTTCTTCAGAGCTGTCACCCTGCCCTAAGTCCCTTGAAACCACCACTGCTCTGGCTACCATCACTGCTGTGCCTGTCCTACATTCTCCCTTGTCTGCCAACAAGATTCAAGGCAAGGCTCCTCCTGGCAGGGCTTATAAAACTCACTCTCAGGAGCCACTTACCAAAGCTGGCATGCATTGGTCTGTGATGGCAGAAAATGTGAAGAAAGCTGGGGGAAAACAAAACCAAAATTATTTGTGATGTTGGTGGGGAAAATCTCTATACACCTTATGCAGAATGCTCTGAGCGTTTAGTCTGTAAAACAGCTGTAGAGATGCCAGGAATAGGGACTTGAGAGTTGGAGCCCTCATCCAGGAAGATCAACGTGAGGAGGGCAATGGTGCATTTACACAAATCCATCAACAAGTTGCTGTATCTTAAAAGAAAATCTGAGGAATCTTTTCCAACCCTGAAGATGTAGCAATAGCTACAAACAAGACTGGTTATGCTTAATTACAAAACTAAACCCTCCTATAAGTCCAGCAGAGGCTCTACATGGGCCATCATGTGTATTAGTTGCTCCACACCAATTCTCTTCTCTATGTCGAACATTTGGAACTTGTCCTTCCTAATTTTTACTGTATTTTATAAATTTGTTTTCTTTTTCTACTCTGTCTTGTGGATCTTCAGCTGACAGGAATTCTTTTCCTGTAAGATGTCATCTTTATTGTGAAGCAGATGTTTTGTAAATTCTTGACATGATATTTCATTCTTGTGTTCTTTGTTTTTCTATGAAACTTAGGAGTAGCTGGACCTACAAAAAGTTGTAAGCTAGCACATCTCAATTTGATTTTTTGTAGTGATTCTTAGAGAGCTGCAAGTTCTTGTGCCATGTCATCTTGATTGTTTTTTTCTCTTTCACTTGTTTCTAATTAATCAAGCAGATATTTAAACTGCATATGCCACTTACTATGCTACTTAGTTGAGTTACTCTAACCCTCTCCTCTTAATTTAGCTTAAAATATTTCAATACATATTTTCATACTTACAGAAGATAATGAAATATTTACACTGCTTAATTAAAGTTTAATGTACATATTCAATTAACAATGTAATTAAGTTTTAATTGTGAATAATTTAATGTTCAATTATTTCTTCACAGTTAACTATTGTAAATAGACTTGGCTAATAAAGACAAAACTGAATGAAACCATGTATATAAAGCAATTTTAAAAACTTAATTATGGAGAATGTCATGTGATTCATTTATGAAGGCAAATAATAAATTTAATAATGCTTGAATTATCTATAATGAAAATATTAATAAACATGGAGAAATTAGCCTACATAATTTTGGTAACTGCTATGTCAGAAGCAGAGGTCGGTTGTATACAGCTACTATAAAATCAAGAGATTTAACTGGGTATCAAGGACACTATTTCACTCATGGATATGGGAAAAGAAGGGGTAGTAAAAATGTTGGCTTACAAATTTAATTCACCCTCCTAAGAGCCTTAGTAACCAAAAGTAGCATGGTTTTATTTTCCAGTTTCAATCTGGAAAATAAGTTAGAAAATTTGAAATCAAAATAGTGGCCTTTCAAATAATCTTTCAATAAAAAATTGTAAATTATCAACATACACAACACACACAACACACCGGCTCGAAAGAAAGGCATGAAAAAGAAATGCTTACTTCATATATTTCATAATGAAGTATAGTGAAGACAGAACCTAAATAATCTGCAATAAAAAACAACCACTTTTTAGGAAGAAAATTTCTTTGTCAATTTTTAAATTATCTTCAGAATGCTATTCAAAGGAAAAATGATGCATTATGGTATTAATCACAAACAAAAGGCAAAGTTCAATTGGCCTCATGTGTGTTTGTAATATGCCTCCATCCTGGTTATATGTAATAGATTTTAAACTTTCCAGCAACTTTGTAAGTTGTTTTTTAAATAATTGCAAAGTCCAAATCTGAGACTGCATGTTGACTAAAAACAAAGTTAAAGTAGTAACACAAGCATTTTGAAATTGTATTTCTGAATAAAACTTTGAGATAGGTAGATATCTAAGTGTTCCCTTCACTATATGTGTAGAACTTTAGTATATGGAGAAAGTTAAGTCCTTGACACCTGTGAATAAAGGAATGCACTCAGACTTGTATAAGTAGAGGAAAATAATAACACTCCAGTATGTGCTGAAACTCTGATGTGTACTTTCATATCAGAAAAAAAATATATTTCTCTGGTGTGTCATTCTTTTTTCTGAACTGAAATATGCTGTGAGGCACAACACAACAAGGTTCAATAAGTTACTCAGATAAGGAAGACGATATCTGAGTGCTTTTCTGATATATGTTAGGTATGATTTTATACACTGAATTATAAGGGCAAGGCAAGATAAGTTATGACAGCTCCTTGTCAAATAGAACTATTTTATTTTTATCTCTGAAATTGTGTGTACCCACATCCTTGCCCTTACTCCTTTTCTGATGGCTTCTTTTGGTGACACCTTAAGATGGTTCCATCAGTTGTAAAATTCCAATATTAAGTTACAGTAAGGAATGATCTTTAAGCATAGTTTAATGCCAAGATCTGTATGTCTTCTGAGAAGACATTCTCAATGCATTCTGATAAATGCACTAAGCTAGTCATAATCCTCAAAGAAACATCTGACAGAACAGGTTTTTTTCACACATAATCCAATTGTAACACACACTAAGAGTCATAACAACAAAAATTGAAATCAGCAGGAGTTCTGTTTGTCAAATAGAACACACTCTCAATATATATTTCTTCACAGCCTTCAAATAAGAACTACCTTTAACATGAGATAGTCCTTATTCATCTGAACTCTGCAAAAGATCAATATATCTTTTGATTATAAAAAAATAAAATGTTTTCATCCCACTGAGGTTGGCAGGTGTAAAAGAAAAAACTGCAAAATTTGAGGTGTTACTTGCAATGTTTTGTTTGGTTGGGTTTTTTTTCTTCAATTAGACACCATATTTTGTGATGTATTTACAAAAGCTAGTATTACGACCAATGGAGAAAGAATGAGAAAAATGCTTGTCGTGGTATAAGGTACAGTGTGTACTGGTGCTAAATTATATTTTTATAATTTTACACTCCTAAACCTAATTTTATCCATCCTGCACTATATTGTGGCTAAGAAACAGCTTAGTGTTTATAAGATCTAGTCTGTCCAGGTCATTAAGCTCTCAAACTTCTTTAGTGTTAAGTTCTTTTCATACTACAAAATCCAGAAGAGAGGCAGACTACATTGACTGAAAAAAACCCCACAAACTTTTAGAATTAAAAGCAAGTGTCAGAGAAGATAAGAGATACAGAATTACCTTATTTATAAAGGTCTCTCCTTTCTTATTTCAACCTTTCTCTCCTTAGCAGCAATGACTAAACAACTCTCAAAGTGTTTGCTGTTAAACGTTCTGTTTCCAGGAAAAATGCAACATAACAAGTGCTTGCAAATGACTGGCAAGATCCCAAAGAGACTTTCTTCCTAGAAATGTAAAAAAAATCTTCCAGTTTTAAGCTGTAGAATAGCCATGACATGACTTTTAAAAAGAACTTTTTTCTCTGTTTGTTGGAGCTTTGCTGTCCTTTTGGTGTGAAGTTCAAAGACTTTCATACACAGCTTTATAAGCCATTTCTGGCCACGCAGATTTTTATCCGTTTAGGCAACGCCAAAGAAACCTTTATAAACTGCAGTCTAGCATCCTGTTAAACAGGAAAAATTCAAGTAATAAATATTTCTTGTAAGAAAACAGTGTAAGATCTGGCTAAACTAGTGAGTCTGTAAGCAAAATGTTGATTCCCTGACTGCTGTAAAATGGTGCATTCTACCATAAAACTTACAGTCCTGTGGCATTTTTAAAACATCTTATACAAGTCCTTGTTTGTGCAAGGTCTTCAGGATCAAATGGGATAAAATACTTATCTTGTATGTATTTTGGACTCATTTTGAAAAGTCAGGTAGACTATATTACATCTGCTTTATATGAATCTATTTGGGGCAATACTGAATGGTTGTTATTTGTGCAGGCAATTCATATTCCAGTGATGGTCCATTAATGATGCTTACAATCCCTACTGTCCTATTTGTGACTAAAAGGAATGTTTTAGAAGTATTCATTCAGAAAGACTTTTGAGAAAGAAAAATGTACATACTTAGTAGAAACCACAAAGGGCAAGTCAGAACATCACAGATGATAGCACTGCATCTGCACTTCCCATGATTACTACCTGGAAATGATCTACTTTTAGACCAGAACATAAAAGTCAACGTTTTTTTAAAAAATCGCATCTTTGAAAAAAATGTAATGGCTGTCAGTACTTACTTGGTATGAAATTATTGTTGTTCAGGATTTGAGTGGTTGGGTATTTACCTCTGGGAAATAAAATTGTGAAGAAAAGTCTGTGACAAGCCCCTGTGGTATATTGTTTTTAATCAGTGTGGATATGCAGGAGAAATGCTGCTAAAATACAAAAAAAACCCCACTATGGTTGCAGCCAACAGTCTTTGTAGGCTGTAGATGAGTAGGATTTATTAACAGATTGAGTGGCTTAAAGTTGGACTGTCCCATACATTGTATATAAAAGGAGTATATAATGTTCAATATTAGCATAAGACTGACTTTCAAGGTAGGTTATACAGAAAGAACCCACAGTAACACAAAATTTTGGTATAGATATTTGTCAGGCTTTTGCTTTGTTTGTGGAATTCTTCACTTTTGCATTCAAGGAAAATTAAAATGGAAGAATCTTCAATTCATAAACTTTACATGGAAATATACTGAGTTACATACAGTACTGTTTTTTTCCTTAGGACTGCTAGTAAATACACGTATCATTAAAGTACTTCTTTAAACTCTGTTTTCTCAGAAAGAGGATTAAAAAAGGTATCTGTTTAAAAAAAAGAGTGGATGAGAATAGCTATATTTACACTTACAAATCAACTAGAGGGGGTTTTGGTACTCAGATTTTTCTCTCTTGGAAAAACACAGTTCAGTCACCCAGTACACAATGTTAGATCATGTTATCTTTACTTGCTTATTTTGATATTGGAATTACCATAGTGAATCTAATGGGGCTTGAAGTAAAGTGATATTCCCTAACAAAGTGCAACAGAGTCAAAACCAGATTTAGTTTTACATGCTTCTGGCAGAGCATGATCCTGGTGATTTGCACTTCTTGGTTTATGTCTCTCCTCCCTCACTATTTAGCCTAGTGTTTTTAGCAAACTGCCCTGATTGTTCATCTCCAACACTAACTTGATATCTGTTATGTGTGTTAGAAATTGCTTATTTCTAATAGTGTAATTTGGCTTAGAATTAGCTTCAGCCTGCAAAGTGTAACATGCAGAGCTTTGTGCTGTAGAGCAGAGGATGCAAAATATCTTCAAAATGCTAAGAACATTGTAATGCTGCTTGTTTTGTTGTGAGATCATCAGAAACTCTATCCTGCTTCTGATCTTACTAATAACCAGCATCAGGAAGGAGTTTGATGTGAGCTTATGCTTAGTTGTGATTAGCTTTTACTCTTTGTTTTATAATTTAACTGTGAAACATCAGAATTCCTAATTAAAATTATGAATAAGATGAGCATGTTCCATCCTCAATAACACACTTCTGAAATATCCATGGCAACAGACAGACTAAGCAAATATGACATGTTGTGGTCAATAGTAAGGTGTAACAAGATAGTAATTCAGAGAAATTGGTCTTGTAACCAGAAGAAGACTAAGGTTCTACTACTTTAAGTACACAAAACGAACACTTTGATGACTTGTGAGGATTAAAGGCAGATATTGCAGGTATAAAGCCACTGTACATAAGAACATGAATCGAACTCCATTCTTTGTCTATGTGTCCAGGTCTTCATATTACCAAACCCAGAAACTGGACTTTTCTGAATGACTTGCTGACATCCTGAAAGAGTTGTGCCTCAGGCAGGTACCTCTGTATCAGCTGGAGTCTTGATGCAGAAGTCAGTGGATGAGATCTTTGACTTATTTGCAGTTATGGAGGAAAACTGGGTGTTCATGGTCATCTTTTTCTTGCTTAAAGGCATATGAAACACCAGCAGGTACAACCTAATAGATGACATATATGTGTTTGGCAGAGACAATGGCTTTTTTTTTTTTTAACTCCCAAGAAACTATAATTGCTGAGAAAGGCTTGATATATGACAACACAAACTTGTTTGAATAGTTATGCCTGAAGTATATACAAGGGGATTGGAACTTTTATGGTTATGTTTGTACCAAAGATTATTAGCATGTGGATTAAATTTTGCCATCTTTCTGGGCTTGTTACTTACACCAGCCCTTAAAAGAAATAATATTTATGTGTAAGCACTTTCTTTCCCTGATGTTTCATTGCTTTGTCTTACTCTACTATGCTCTTTCACAATGAGAAGACCTGTTGTTTAAATTTGAAGGTTTGTATTTGTATATATTGTTTTGAAAATAGTTCATGAATTCTTTCATATGCTTTGTAAACTTTGGGTAAACTCTGTCTTCTAACACTTATGTCTTGTCTGACTTCTAATATTTTCCACATAATGGAATTTATTTTGCAAGATGGATTACAGGAAACCTTTTATCATTAATCAGAAATGTGCTACTTTAAATCACATTAATCCAAATTATTCTCTACTTGACATCTGCACCGCTTAAAGTGAGAAAAACAGATTGTGAGTGTTATGAATGATGCTAGTGTTTGATTTATAACATGGATAGCTCTCAAAAGAAGAGAAGGCTCAGGCCAGATCATTTGGTCTTTAAAGGATTCTGTCTGCAATTGCAAGTTTGCTTTGACTAGAAAGTGGTCTATTTGGCAACAGCCATGAAGATGAACTAGTCAAATTTCTGACTTGTATTCCAGATAACGTCCAGCAGCATTGATTGATTCTGATTTGTTACAAGGTCAGAAAAAGGCCAGCTTCAGTTCTATTCCAGGTGAAGGGTAACAGCACAAAACAACTTCAGATTCGTTTCAACCACCTCAGGTTTGTTTCAACCACCTGTGCTTGTCACCCATATCAGGCTACAGAATTACTAGCTTTCACCAAATTGTGCTCTATGAGACAGACCACTTGTTTGGTCTTCATCTTCAGAGTGACAGGTACAATTATGCACATATATTATTTTTAGTGCTAGTTTAATTATCCTGACTGAACTCTGAGAAGCGTTGAAGCACATCAGTGCTTTATCGTGCCTGCCATACCAGTGTGGATGTCTAAAAGCACAGATTACTTAGTTTTGCCACATTAGTCAATCACATGCTCCACATGTGAATGTGTATGTAGTACCAGTATGTGATCACCTAGGAAAAAAAAATCCTCTCTTTTAGACTATTCTGTTACATATTTTGCACTCACACTAGTGCAGTGGAATCCTGTTAGTCTTCAGTAAGAATTCTAAAAATGAAATAATCATCAGAAACCTTGTGCCTTGTGTGGTTTCAAAGCTTAAATATAGAAAATATGTTCTGTTGGGCTGTCCTTGGCTGTCTGCCAGTGTCATGGTTTCAGCCAGGTGGGGCCTAAATTTGGGTTTTAAAGTTTGGACTAGGCCTGAAAATTGTCAGGTG
>JAWWEV010000245.1:0-17265 GCA_035583235.1 Hafferia zeledoni
CTCTCCAGCAGCTCCATGTCCTTCCTGTGCTGCCCCCAGGGCTGGGGCAGCTCTGCAGGGGGGTCTCACCTGAGGGGGCAGAGGGCAGAACCCCCCCTGTCCTGCTGCCCACACTGTGGGACCAGCCCAGGGCATGGAGGGTTCTGGGCTGGGGAAGGTCCAGCTTCTCCCCCAACAGCCCCCCCAGGTCCTTTGTCAGAGCTCTCTGCAAATGTCCACCCTGTGCACCCCCCCTGGCCGGGGCACTCCCCCAGTCCTGCCTTGGCCCTGCTGGTCCCTCAGAGATTCCAGCACGGGCCTGTGGGCAGCTGATCACTCACTTATGGCCAAACTGGTGAACAGCCCCGTGCAGCCTCTGGCACAGTGCCCACTGCCTGTGTGCTCCCAACACGTGCATCTGCTTGGGATCTCAGCTGGGAGCTGCTGGTGGTCCCTGCCCACAGCCTGGCTGCCCTGGCTCCATTATGCCAGCATGTCACTGGTGCAGCAGCCCAAAAGCCCCCTCCTGCCTTCCAAGAGTCCCCTCCAAGCTGACTGACCTGGCCCAGCCCTGCTCCCCCCTCTCCCCTTCTGAGTGTCCCATCCTCTGTCTCATGGGAGGCTCAGGTGACACTGGAGCCGTGTCCCCCTGCCCACAGCAGGACCCCAATGTCCAGGCTCTGTTCACCAGCAGCCAAAGGCCACCCAAGGCCATGACCTGTGGAGATCATGGGCCAGGTGACCCACAGAGCCCATCAGGGCAAGTATTTCCAGTGTGCAGGTGGGGGAAGCCAATGGCTCTCTCCTGAGGATGAGGAAGGCCAGTGTGTGTGCACACAAAATCGAGTCTCAGCTGGTGGTATTGGCACAGCTACAGGGCCAGGGACACACTCTGCAGGCAGCCCCAGAGGAGGGGACATGTCCCTGGGGGACAGGGACTCTGTAGGACTCAGGGATGAAGACAAAGGACTCTCTGATGGACCAAGATGCTCTGTGAGCCTGATGTTGGTGTGGGACTGCTCTGCAAACACATTGCAAGAAATAAAGTCCAGCCTGGGCTGGGGGTGGGTGTTGGTGTGGCCCTGTGTGTCCTGGTGAGTCCTTGGGTGTCCCCATGCCAGCCAAGCAGCTGCCTCTGTGCAGGGGGCACGTGTTTGACCCCTGGGATGTGTCCCCATGCACGTTTTCATGCCCATGTGTTTTGCTTCAAGCAGTTGCCAAGGCACATTTCTGTCTCAGGAAGCATTTGCCAAAGAGACACTTGGGCTGCAGGGAGACACTGGGCATGTCCCACCCCCACAGCACAGCCTGGGGGCTGCAGCACCAGGGAGGGAACTGGTGACATGACCTTCTGCTGGCCAGCACAGCCCTGCTTTGACCCTGCCTGTGCTCTGCTCTTAAAGCAAACCAAGGTCCCAAGTCCTGCATGGGTTGGTTTGGACACACCCTACCCCTCTGAACCCTGCAGTGCCCACACCTTCACTTCTCCATGATAGTGGGGCTGGAGCTCTCCCACTGCTAGGGCGGTTGTTATGGAGGGGGGCATTGCTAGGGTGATTGTTTTGGGGGGCCATTGTTAGGGCCGTTGCTATGGGGAAGGGCCTGTTGCTGGGGCAGTTGCTATGGGGGGCCGTTGCTAGGGTGGTTGCTATGGGAGGCATCTGTTAGGGTGGTTGCTATGAGGGGCCGTTGCTGGGGAGGTTGCTGGGGGGGGTCATTGTTAAGGCAGTTGCTATGAGAGGGCTGTTGCTAGGGCTGTTGCTATGGGGGCTCTGTTGCTAAGGTGGTTGTTATGGGGAGGCTGTTGCTAAGGTGGTTGCTATGAGGGGCTGTTGCTAAGGTGGTTGCTATGGGGGCCCATTGCTAGGGTGGTTGCTATGGGGGCCCGTTGCTAGGGTGGTTGCTGTGGGGAAGGGCCTTTTGCTGGGGCAGTTGCTATGGGGGGCTGTTGCTAAGGTGGTTGCTATGGGGTGGCCATTGCTAGGGAGGTTGCTATGGGGTATGAGGGGGCATTGGTATGAGGGAGGTTGCTATGGGGGTCATTGCTAGGGAGGTTGCTATGGGGTGTCCATTGCTAGGGAGGTTGCTATGGGGGTCATTGCTAGGGAGGTTGCTATGGGGAAGGGCCTGTTGCTGGGGCAGTTGCTATGGGGGGGGTCTTTGCTGAGGTGGTTGCTATGGGGGCCCGTTGCTAGGGCAGTTGGTATGAGGGGACTGTTCCTAGGGTGGTTGCTATGGGGGGCCACTGCTAGGGAGGTTGCTATGGGGGCTGTTGCTAGGGAGGTTGCTATGGGGGCTGTTGCTAGGGAGGTTGCTTTGGGGGGGCCTCCACTCCTCTGCCTGCTGGGCGCAGCCCTGTGCCAGGCAGGGCCGTTGGGATGGAAGTGCCAGAGGACTCCAGGCACATCCTGGGGATGTTTTCCCCTTGGTAGGAAGGTTTGCCCATACAGAGCCTGCTGGGGGTCTTCTCCTCCCATGGGAAGGAGGGGTACAGAACCTTCCCATCAATGTGTCCTCTCCTCCTGGAAGAGGAGTCTCCTGCACTCCTGTAGCCTCCACAGGAGCTCCGTCTCCAGCATGGTCACAAGGGTTTCATAGTCTCCTTTGAGCAGAGGGCACCAAACCCACCCCAGGTTTGAGCTTAAGTGGTGGAGCACCAGTTTGAGCTGGGAGAACAGCTGGGTGACAAGTGTGTGGGATGGATGGATGGATGGATGGATGGATGGATGGATGGATGGATGGATGGATGGATGGATGGATGGATGGGTGGAGAATCAGGTCAGAATGGGTGTTAGATGGAGGTGCCTCTGCAAGGATGAAAGGCTGTGAGGTGAATGGATCAATGGGAGGATCTCCACAGCTCTCCATGTGGGAAAGGCAGAAGGTACAGTGGACGTGGGGAAGATACAGAGGATTATTCAAGGCCACCTTGCCATGACACTGTGACCATCCTGAACCTCCTTCTTGAGCTGTGAAAACACCAGGGTTATGCTTCCAGTTCTGGGATGTCCACAAGGACAGGAAGGGACCCAGGAAGCCTTGGCCAGTGTTGTAAAGGGACACAACCTGAGCAGCTGAGAGGTTGGCAGGTGTTCTGCTGCAGCCTTTAACAGCTTCTCCTGCAAAGTGTCCTACCAGCAGCTGAGTCATCATCCACCGCTGTCCCCACCCATCACCCAAGGCAACCTCCTCTGCAGAGGAGCTGTCCTGCAGACAGTGAGCACATCCTGCTGCCTGGGCTGCACTCCCAAGTGTCCCTGTCCCCTCCTTCCCTTCCTCTGCCTCCAAGAGCTGGGGAGGTCTGTCTGCAGGCCATGCTGTGCTCCAGCTGTGCCTGTTGGTCCCTCTTCTTCTCCCTGTGTCAGCTGATCTCAGCTGGGCTGGTGTCCCTCGACCAGCACGGATAGGCCTGCTGGCACACCCCAGCGTGTGCCATTTCCCTGGCTGCAGAGCCCACCCTGCCCTTCCCACACTAACAGACCTTTGCATGATGGCAGCAGGGCTCTGAACCCTGGTAATGGCTGCATAATGCATCATTAGCAGGAGAAGGTGGCATTTTTATGGCATGGGGATGGGAGAAGTGGGAATTATGCTGGGCCCAGGAGTGCTTCCTGGCCAGAGATCATCAGCAGGATCCATTAGGAACCAGGCTCAGAGAGCCCCAGCTCCATCAGCAGAGATCTCTCCATCAATAATTGAGCAGGAGGCTTCTCCAAGCTGCCTCCCCTCCCTGCCCCCAGCCTGGCTCCAGTCAGGGGCTGGGGTGGGGCTGGGCTGGCTGCTCCAGTGTGGCCAGTGCGGGACACGATGGGATGGGAGGTGACACCGACCCAGCTGGGTGTCCCTTGTTGGCTCCACCTCTAGCATGTGGCAACCACCCTCTTCCACCAGGGACATCCCATCTCTCTGGACTCTGTAGTGCCCACACCTTCACCTCCTCCACCACACTGGGGTCTCCCCCAGTCCAGGCAGGGCCTTTGGGATGGAGGTGCCACAGGACCCTTTCCCCTGTGCCAACACACAGGGCATGGACCTGGGCTGGGCTCTTCTCCTGGGGCTTTGCAGGAGAGGGGGTTTTCTGAGCCTCCAATGAGATCAGAGCTCTGGCAGTGCCTGAGGGGCTCAGCCAGTGCCACCCTGTGAGATCAGTGCCCATGGCAGGGAGGGCTCTCCAGGATGAGATCCCCAAACCCTCAGCTGAGGCATCCTGAGGACAGGAAGGGGCTGGAGCTGGTCCCTTGGTGAGGGGCTGATTTCTCTGCCCTGTGCTGTTGGCAGCACAGCACTCAGACCTGCAATTCTCAGCATTGCCTGGCACCAGCACCAGGGGACTCATCCTGCTCAGCTGCCCGGGAGGTTTTACACTTCCCTCTGTCATTCTCCCAGATTTTTTTGTAAAAACCTCAGTGATCTACCTCGAAAAAAACCCTGGAATATTATCAAAGGTCTGCACTCTCCTTCCAGTAATGGCTGGCAAAGAGCAGCAAATGCATTTTCTGGGAAGAGCTTCTTTGGAGCAGGTTTTGCCTTAAATGGTGTCCCATTTTGCAGCACCAAACTGAGCTGGGAAAACCATTTTCCCTGTGTGCAGAGTGATTTCTGTGCCGGCTGATGGTGAGTGCCCCCCATGGCCACCGGTGGCAGGGCTGTGCCAGGCAGGGCTCAGAGGGGCTGGGGTGGGGGTGCCATGGGGTGCTGTGGGGCCAGTCCTGGGCACCAACACTCTGTGCATGGTCAGATCCTGGTCCAGGAGCCCTGACATGTCTTTTCTGCAGCCAAGCTGAAGACAATCAGGGTTTGGAGTCCACCATGGAATGCTCGAGGGTTGGAGGCAGGGGTTTAGTGAGGAGCTGCATGCTGAGAAACATTCCCATGGGACTGGAAAGCCTGGGATTACTTTATTGTACTGGAAATGCCCTCCTGCCTTGTTAGATGCCCCAGGGGTTGGAGGTGCCAGCCCCTGAGGCAATCCAGGATTGTAGGTGGTTGTTGTGACATCAGGTCCTTGTGGAAGCACCTCCTTGGGGACAGCTGATGATGTGACTCGTGGAGTGAGATGTCACCCCCAGCCAGACCTGGGCACCGCCTGATGTGGAAGGGTTTCAGCCAAGGGTTTCATTCCCTGTGGGCTCGTTGTGTTGGTGGAGAGCAGCAAGAAGCACTGCTGAGCATCACTGATGGAAGGGAGGAATTAGTTGGTGGCCACTCAGGGAAAGCAGTAGCCACGTGTGACCAATGACAGCAACTGAACTGCAGGAGCATTGCATGGGGACACAAAAAGTACCAAGTGCCCATCCCCAGAGAGTGTAAGAGATGGTCTGAGGGTGAAGCCAGTGCTGGCCCAGTGTGCAGAGGGTGGAGGGGCTGCTCCTCCTGCTGCCTCCCACCCCACCCAGCCCCCCTGGCACCCCCGGGGCTGGACAGCTGCAGCAGGCAAGGCTGGCAAGGGTTAAATCCCGGTGCAGAGCCCACTCCCTCCAGCTGGGCAGCTGTGCTGGAACCAGCTGGAACCAGGCACTGCCCACAGGACCCTCCAGGCATCCCACCCCTCCAGCCTGGGCAGGCTGGATGCAGCTGCACAGGGAGGGACAGGGGGGTTTGTGCAGAGGGGTTTGTGCAGTCTGGGAGAACCAGTTCATCCAGGATGTGCAAATCCTGCTTGTTCCCCCCATCCCCAGCTCAGGGGGACAGGCTGCTGGGCAGGTCCCACGTGCAGGAGGAGTTGGTGGCCTCTGGCAGGTCGAGGGGTGCTGGTTCCTCTCCAGCCCCAGCCAGGCTGAAGTGCAAGGCTGAGCAGTGGGGTCAGCTCAGGATTTCTCCAAACGCTGTATCTGACACCATTCCTGTCTGCAGGTTGTCTCCTCCCCTGACAGCTGGGGATGGATGTGGCTGGAAGGTTGCCCTGTGGAAGGCTGGCTCTTGCCTGGGCAGAGGGCACTCATTGGCAGAGATAGTTGTGTATCTCAGGGTTACTGCTTGTGATCTTCTGACCCTGCTTCTGGAGTCATGGGAATTGGCAAAAACCTTGGAGATCCTCCTAACAGGGTTTTATCTTCGAAGGAAAAAGAATTCATTAATGTCCCACTGCTGCCCTGACTGCAAGTGCAGAGGAGCCAAAGTGCCTGTATTTTTTAAAGCTTCTTTCTTAAAACCTTACTTGCCCTGGAGAAGTTTCTCTGTGTTGCCAGAGAGGGGTTTATGATGATGATGTTTCCCACTGATGTTCTGACTGGTTCATCCCACACATGCTGCCACATTTTCCAGCTCCCCTGTGAAGAGCTGCTCCTCCAGAGAGTTCCTGCAACCAGAGGTTCCTGCTTCACCCCACCACCTCCTGCCAGGAGACAACCAGCTTTGGAAAAGGAAGGGAGCAACTTTAATGGAACAGTCCCAGAGAGGTGACACCAAACTGGTTCCCCCAGAACAGAACAGGACACTGCAAACACCCTGGCACAGGCTCTGCCCTGCTTTGCATCCTCAGCCTTGGATCTGCTCAATGTGCTTGGAGCCATCCCTCAGCAGGACATCCCTCTGATGGATGTTCTGGGGAACTGGGAGGTGGGACAGGATTAGGGCACAAACATGTCTTGTTTTCAGCCCTCAGTGATTTTGGGCCCTGTCCAGCACAGCTGTGGGGTTGAGCAGGGAACCCTCCTCCCCAGGCTGGGGACACAGTGTGGTCACAGGAGACAGCAGTTTCCTCCTCATGGCCGGGGCTGAGATCCAGCCCTGCCACCAGCCTCCTGTCCTTGGAACCAGAGACAGAGAAGAGCTGCTGATTTCCTCCCCAAACAGGAGTTCCCACACTGAACAACCCTCCCACAAACCCCTCTGCCCTTGCTATTGGTGAAAAATGCCAACATCAGGGACAGCAAGGACACCAAAGGCCCGATGTCACCCATAAGTCTCACGTGGCCCATGCTGTGGTCAGGGCAGCAGGAAGGTGGGTGTCCCCAGATCTCCCCTCCCTGTGGAGCCCCAGGGGGGGTTTCTGTGCTCATGACATGGATGATGCAGCTGATGACATGGACTGAATGCAAAGGAATGTGCACAGTGAGCCCAAAGCACATCTCCAGCACCTCAGCACAGGTAGGGGAGGTCTTTCTGATGTGGTGAGGAGGTCTCTCCTTCATCAGGTCAATGCATTCCCTCATGGAACCTGTTGACAGAGTGTGCCTGGGCTAACAGACACCCCTGAGGGCCACTGTCCTGTCAGCTGGTCTGCAGAGAACTGAGGGCAGCACCAAAATCCACCAAGATGTAGGTTCTCCAGGACATCAAATCACAAAGAAATATTTTATGGCAAAGTTTTAAAGAACTGAGAAGAGGTGCCTGCAAAGGAAAGTGCTGAACTCTTTGGCAGGTGTTATGTATTTGGTAGGTGTTATACCCGTTTCCATCCCACACAAGTGTCTTCTTGGTCAGCTGAACACAAGGGAATGGAGACATGGGAGACCAACACATCTCCTCTCCTCTCCCCTGAGATCTGTATTTTGAGTCAGCCAGGAAGTTTGTTCCCATGTTGAGCCTCCACAGTTTGGCAGCTGAGGCACCAAATCCCTTCCTGGCCTTTGCAGCTCTCCTTGGCTCCAGCAGCTCTTTGAACCAAGGCCTTCAGTATTTCATTCAGAGCCACTCAGAAAGGTCCTGAGAGCTCAGTGAGATGAGGTAAAACACACCTAAGACTTCTACCCAGCCAGCAGCTGGATCTGGTTAGGAACATCTCTGTGCTGTCTGGCTTTGCTGTCTCTCTCCCTGTGGAATGCACCAAAGCACAGAGCAGGTCCCCAGCCAGGACACTCCAGGTGTGAGCCCTGAGGAACCACATCTCCCCCACCTCTGGTGAGGTCTGCAGAGCTGCTCCAGGCTGTCAGCTGGACCCTGTGGGTCTGTGGCCCATGGTCAGGACAGTGGGCAGAGGCTCCACTGCCAGCAGGGAGCTCCTGTTGTGCCCTCTGAGAGAAGAGCAGAGGGCAGGAGGTGAGAGCAAAGTGCTTGGGCAGGATGTAAAAGAGGTATTGATGCTTCAAGGGGCATCTTCAGTGCCCAGAGCAGTGACAGGGTGCCCAGCAGGGCAGGGTGGCACAGCTCCTGCTGTGTTCTCAGTGCTGGTTTTGCAAGAGTAGCACAACAGAGTCCTCGTATGGTGCTGCTCCTCTTCATCTGCTCACTCCTCACATTCACACTCATCCTTTCCTGGTTCCCTACAAACAGACAGTGAAAAGGGATGTGAATACTTTAAAAGACCCTGATAACAGCTTAGAGATTCAAGATCTCTCCAATAAAGGCATCAGAAATCAAAACACTGGGACTCAGGGGACTGTTTTCCACAAGCCAGATCTGATATAGAAGCACCAGCAGACTTTTGTTTACCAAGGGCTTATCCATGATGGCCATGATGTCCAGGATGGCCATGATGTCCAGGATGCCCACATGTGCAGCCATCACCTCCTGAGCTGGGCACTGTGGGCTGCCCAGTGATGTTCAGGATCAGCCCAGGTGAAGGTCCAAGCAAGGCTGGTAACCTTTGGTGACAAAAGGAGGATCTTTTCCTCCCTGGAGGATTCAGACACATGAGTTGATATCGTTGGGGTTGATATTCCCTCCCCAAGTGCCAAGTGGGGGATGCCATGGCTGCAAAGAGGACTAGAGAGGATTCTGGAGCCCTTCCACAGCATTTTTGGGCTGAAGGATCAGGGCAGGCAGCACTGGAGGGTGCTGGGTTTGGGTTGTTCAGGTGAGGGGAAAGCACAGACTGGTCAGGGGGCAGAGGAAGGTGCTGGTTCCCAGTGCCCTGCACACATGGGCTTGGTGCCACAGCCACTGGGCTGTGCCATGCCTGTGGCTGGGAACACCCCCAGTAGCCTGGAGCAAACAGGCTGAGTACAAACCACAAAAACCCAGCAGGGAAAGATAAGCCCTTGAGTGAGCACCAGCCTGGGCTTGGGCCAGCTCTGCTGGTGCTGCTCTCCAGGACTGAGGGCCAGGCACCCACAGGGGCCTCACTCACACCCCTCCTGCTGCTCTGCAGCCACTGGACTCTGGGACAGCAGCCAAAAGGAGGACTGTGAGGATTATGAAGATTTCTTGAATGATGAAGGTTTTGAAGCTGCAGGCAGCTTCAGGCCTAGGGCAGAGTGGTACCTCTGGGAACGGTGAAAGGTAATTAAAACTAGGAGAAAACTGGCAAGAAAACTAAAATAAAGTGAGATAAGAAGGGATTTGAGAGAAGCAAGCTATGGGAAGGGAATGTGCGTAGATAATTTGTCATGAAACGGAAAGTACATCTGGACAGGGAGTAGCATCCAATCAAAAGCTGTCATAAACCTATGAAAACTGACCATGGGTAGGATTTAGAATATATGTGGTGTGACTTGTAATTTGTAAGGGCTTTTTAGTTCCTTTAGTTCTTTAGTTTCTGTAAGTGTGTTCTACATAGTTTAATAAATTAGCTGGTGTGTGACATCTGTGTCCCTTTTTCTGCCACAACAAATTGTGACAACAGAGGACCCATGTCCCTGGGATGGAAAGGACACTGGAGACCACCAGAGCTGGTGCTCTGAGGTGCTGGGGTGTGGGTGCTCCCCATGGGACATGGTGGGACAGGGAGGCAGGAGGAATCTCACAGTGCCTGTCAGGACCACAGGTGGGAGGTTTCCCCCCCTGTTCCTGCCTGTGCAGGAGGCAAGTTGAGGTCCCCACATCCTGCCTGTGCCCATGTCCCTCTGTGCCAGCTGCCTGGAAGGGGTGAAGGATGCTGAAGGCTCCTTGCACACACTCACACAGATCAAGAGACACGTTGGGTTTGATTTGTGCCCCACATGCCCCCGGGTTGGGGAGTGGCCCTGCCTGGAGCCAGGTGAGCTGGGTGACTGTCACAGGCCACAGCTGGACCAGAGGGGGGAACTGAGCAGCAGGGACAGGGCACAGGGAATGCAGATCCTGGGGGCTGGTTCCCCATCTGGAGTGCGGTGGGTACACTGGAGGCCTCTGCTCCTCCATCGTGCTGGCTGTGGGCTCATCAGTGCCCTCCAGGAGGTCTGGCACGGGGCTGGCAGAACTTCCCTGTGTGTGTGTGACCATCACCCTCCAGCCCTCACCATCCCCAAACTTTCCCCTGTCATGTGTTGCTGATGTGAGGGATCATCCAATGGCTTTGCTCCCCAACAAGCTTCATCCAGGAGGGTCTGCCCCACCAGCCCAGGAGGCAGGAGGGCCCAGTGGGGACAGAGACCTCACACCATCTCCCGCTGGGTTCCCTTGGAGACACCAACAGCTCTGTGGGTGACACACCCAGGCACGCACCCAACAAGAGACAGACTTTGCATGGTGACAAAGTCCCCAGCCAAGCTTTACAGGCTGGATTGACAGGCTCAGAACCAGCAATTAAAAATCCCAGAGCAAATAAAGGAGGGTGTTGGTTGCTGCTGCCCTTCCTTTCTCTACAGCTGCAGTAACCTACTGATGCTTGTTACAGGTTCTTATCCTGAGGAGCATCAAGGAAATTCTTACAGGAGGTTGTCCCGAGGGCACATGGGTGGAAAAGCACCCTGAGGCAGAGGGCACACTTGGTGGAGGGCAAAGCTGAGCTCCTGGCCTGGGCATCCTGGCACAGGAGGGCTGTAAAACACCCCCACTCACCCTGCAGCTTCCACCCTCCTGGGGGAGTCAGGAAAACTTCTTGTCTGTCTTTTATGGTCACTGCCAACAGGACAGGAAATAAAGAGAAATCTGTAGATGATAAAAAGGGTGTTTCTCATTGGTTGTGGGAGGCTTTAGAAAAAACTGTCCCAGGAAATCTCCCTCTCGTGACTGGAGGGTGGGGATGGTGTCCCTGGAAGGTTCCTGGGGGGGAGGAACAGGCCTGGGGGCACTGGCCTGGCTGAGATACCAACAGGAAAGAGGGGGAGTTTGGGCTCTGCTCTGCCACTCACCCAACTGCCAGTGGGAGACATCTCCCCCATCTCTGCCTCCTCTTTGTCTCATGCGCTGTTACAAAATCATCAGGTCCTTGGGTGAGGGTTGGCTCCTGGTTGGGGCATCCTCCCACTGCCATCCCCACTTTCCCATGGACCACAATGCTCCAAGCACTGTGGGGCTGCTCCTTCTTTAACTTGGGCTAGTTGGCTCCCCAAGCCCTGCCAGCACAGGAGGAACATCCCCTTGGGATGCTGGCAGGGAGGTGGGTGCTGTCCATGCAGTGGTGCTCTCCCCCACACAGACATTCCCACCCCTTCAGCTTTGCAGTGGTGTTTCTGCCCATAGCGGGGACAGAACTGAGCCCTTTGAGGCAGCTCTTGGCTGACCTGGATGTTTCCAGGTCAGCCCCAGCCCCTGCATGCAATGCTGATGCTCAGTGTGTGGGTCTCTCCTGCTCACTGCAGGACCAGCCAAGGCCCATCTGCCTGATCTTTCTGCCCTTGGGTGGCTGCCAAACAAATCTGGACCAGCCTGAGATTAAGAAGGCACAGTCTCAAAGCCAAGGGTCAGACATGGCACTTTGTACCCAGTTTCTGTGTGTTCAGCCTTTGTCACCAGCTGTGCCCAGCACATCACATGGTGCCTGGGTGGCACAACTTTCCCTTGGTTTTCCCCATTGCTTTGCTGGAAAACCATTCCCTGTTGGCAAAACCCTGCCAGGAGTGCCCAGGATGTGATGGGGGTGCACCAGTGAATGGCTGTGAACACCATTTAACAGAGGTTTTGGTGCTAAAACCAGCCTGGACGTGGATGGTTCTTGTTGACTTTCCCTATTTGCCCAGGGTGTCCTGCTAGGGGACACAGTCCCTGTCCCTCTGTCACACAAATCTGTCATGAGAGAGCAGCAGCTTCCCAGGACCCTCAACTCCCACCAGCATCTGAGGGGAATAAACCCTGGGTGCGAACAACCTCCAGTTCCACCAAAATCTCCTTCCCCGGGTTCATTCAGAGACTCACCCCATTCAAACCAAGTTTCTGGCCATCATTAATCCATTCCAGAGCATTTTAAACTCCAATGTTACTGCTGGAAGTGCCTGTCACCAGCAGGAAGGTCTGACTGCCCTGCTAAGCCCTCTGCATTCCCAACACCAGCAAAGCATCCCTGTGCACACTGAGCTGTGGGTACCTTTCCTCTGGAGGTCCATCTGGCTGGTTGATGCTGTGAGGACCATCTGGCCCTTCCCTTTGGTCTGTTTTGGATGCTCTTCTCCAGCTGAGTGATGTGTTGGATCTTCCCCAAATGTGATGTTGCTGCTCCGAGTTCCCATCCTGGCATTGCTGGAGCTCCGAGTCAGATCAAGTCCAGCTCTCTGAAGGGCACTTCGATGTTGAAGGTGTACCAGAGGACCCAGAAGAGGAGGCTGAAGGCGAGCAGCAGCGCTCCCACGTAGACAAAGAAGTCCCAGGAGCTTAGAGGAGCCAAAAGCCCCAGGAGGAGGATGATGAACCCCACAGCATCACAGAGCAGAGCCACGAGGGCCACCACAGCACAGCGACCCACGAGCCTGGGGAGGCCCATGGTGGACCCCCGTGGGGACCCTCAGGGTGGGGGCACTGGGGCTGGCAGCATCCCTGCCCTCCCTGCCGCTGCCTCAGCTCCAGGGCTGCCAAGAGGAAGTACAAATGTCAAAACACACCTTGCAGAACAATCAGGAGGGAGCACAGACACAGCTTTAACCGTTTCATGGCCCTGCCCCTGCCTGCCCAGGGGCACATCCCAGTCCATGTGAGCCCTTTGGAGAAGGGACCCACTCCCAGGGCACCCTGTGAGCAGCCCAGTCTGTCTGAATGGTCCAACTCTGGTCCCACACCCGGGCTGTGCTCCTGCCAGCTGAGATCCAAGGTACCTCCTGCCAGTTTTGGGCAGCCTCTTCCATGCCAAGATCACAGGGACACTGCAGGACACTGGCTCTGATATCCCAGTGGCAGCCTGGAAACCCTTCCCTTACAGCTAAACTGAGGATGGGCATTTGTCCAGGATGCCAGGAATGCATCACCCTCACTACACCTCCAAAAAGCAGGTCCTGCTGGAAAGCTCCACATCAGACAACCTGTGGCACTGCCCATCCCAAAAACGGGAACCAAACGAGGCAGGGATGAATCCTCAGCCAAGGCAAAGATCCCCAGAGCTCCTGGCTTGTCTCTGAACATCCAGCATGGCTTTGTGCTGCCACTTTCTGCTCCAGGTCGTGGTGTGCCACTTGGCA
The DNA here is from genome assembly GCA_035583235.1 of Hafferia zeledoni. Lineage (NCBI taxonomy): Eukaryota > Metazoa > Chordata > Aves > Passeriformes > Thamnophilidae > Hafferia > Hafferia zeledoni. The sequence continues at coordinate 13,167 of JAWWEV010000245.1, forward strand.
TGTCTTTGCTCTCCACCTCTCTGGTCTGGGTGTGTTTGACAGACAGGGAAGGTCTGGGGGAGGCTCTGGGAAAGGCATCCTGAGACACCAGCAGTGGCTGTGGGGTGGCAGCTGCTTGTCCCACCTCTTGGCCAGGCAGAGGATGTTGGGCACGAGGTCATTGTCGGGGCCTGGAGCGGTGCCAGCTGCAGGAACCTGCCAGAGGTGGCCTTGGCCCCAGGGCATCTCACACCAGGAGTGTCCCCCCCCAACTCCTTGCCAAACCAGGAGATCCAGAGCCTGTTTGCCACCTGGGCAGCCCCACCACTGCTCAGCCATGAGAGAGGTGATGTCTGGAGGGGATGTGGGACATTCCCTGCCTCCTCTGCTGCCCAGGGAATCCCAGGTGTCAAAAGTCACCTTATTCCTGTCTGCCACCCCCACTGGGCATCTCCCAAAGGGTGAGCACAGGGCAGAGGCTGCCCAGCACAGCCCTGGTCCTGTCTCCCAACCTCACCCATCCCACACAGACAGTGCTGGGAACATTCTCTATTCCTGTGTGTGCTGCTCCCTCCCAAAGCAAAAGGTCTGCCTGGTCCACGAGATTCATTTTTCCTCTTGGTTGAACAATGAAGGCTTCATGTAGACAAATAAATAACTTATCTCTTATTCAGGCTTTATCACCCTTTCAGGCCTAGTGGAGGATCTGCTCTTTGCCAGCCTAGGATTCAGCTCCTTTTGGGATCTGATCTCATTTGCAGGAAACATGCTCCAAAATTTGCCTCTGTGGGTGCTCTGTGGGTGCCCTTGCTGTCAACTCCAGCCTTCAGTTCCTGGTGGTCTTCTCAGCTTGACCTGCTGGATGAGGTTTCTTGGCTTTTGGTTGTGTGGAGGAGAACATGCAAACCTTTCCACCCCACAGGGGGATCAGACAGGTGAACCCATCACCCACTGGGGGCAGTTCTCCTTTTAACCAGTGAGCTCAATTTACTCTCTTACCTCTGAAAGGCTCATCAGTTGTCCTGCATGTGCCAGGGACTGTGGCTGGAGACAGAGCTGGAGGTGCCTAAACCAGAATTTTTGGCATTAACAGGTGTCAAGAGAGGGCCTGGAGCATTAGGTGACTGACTGCAAAATGACCACCTTGGGTCTACAGAGCAGATGCTGATTGCAGTAAACCTGCCCCAAAATGGACCTGCTGGGGCTGTAATGAAGGAGTACCTGAGCAAAAGCCCTCAGCTTACTGACAGCTCCTCCCCTCTGCCTTTTTGTAGGTATTTTGTTTGATTCAGCACATGCTTAATGAATTCAAGAAAAACCCTTGCCAGTTTTCATCAGGATGTGTCGTTGCAGGGGAGGAAGAACCCCAAAGGGCAAGGGATGGGCTGCCAGGAGGAACCACAGCAGTTCTCAGCCTTAAGACTCTCCTCCCCAGGCACATGGCCCCAGTGTGTGTGGACCTGACATACCTCTGCCTTGCTGGGCTTCACCACTGCACCTTCCTCATCCTCTCTGAGGACAATCCAGCAGAGAGGGAGAAGCATCTGAAAGGTTTTTACCTGGTGGTGTTTGACTGCCCTCCCTGCAGGGCCACTTTGCTCTCAGGAACTGACACCTGGTCATGGCTGTGTCCGGTTCTGTCTCCCTTGTTTTCTCTGTGTCTTTATCTTCCATTCACTGAATTCCAGAAATTCTTCCAGCTGATCACAAGAAAGATGTGGAGAGACTTTTTTAAAAGGACATGTGGTGACAGGACAGTGGGGAATGGGTTCACACTGACAGAAAGTAGGTTTGGATGGGATATTGGGAAGGAATTCCTGGCTGGGAGGGTGGGCAGAGAAGCTGTGGCTGCCCCATCCCTGAAAGTGTCCAAGGCCAGGTTGGATGGGGCTTGGAGCACCCTGGGCTGGTGGGAGGTGTCCCTGCCAATGGCAGGGGGTGGGATGAGATGATCTTTAAGGTCCCTTCAACTCAAACCATTCTGTGATTCCCTGATTAAAGACTCGGTTTTTATTGTAGTGGAAGAGCTGCAGAAGGAGCTCCAATGCTCTTCTGCCCTTTCCAGCCTGATCCCTGGTCCTAACAGGCATTACCCACATGGGGCAGAGTGGGCAGCACCCCAGGAATCCCACCCACACCACTGGCACTCTGCAGTGGGCAGGAAGATGGGGCTGATGGCAGGACCTCGGCTCAGTGCAGGTGTGTACAGCTCCACGCTGCTAAAGGCTTGTGCCACCTGGATGTCACCAGAGCAAGCCAAGAAGCTCCTCCCAGGCTGCATCCCATGCCTGAGGCAGCCCAGGAATGAAAAGCAGAGCAAGAGAACTCATGGGGGTTGTTGCAATGCAGAGACTGGGAATCACTAACCCCACTCCAGAGGGCAGAACAGCTCTGGCAGCTCCTGCCCCTCCAGAGCAGACACTGGGTGGTGGGATGGGCATTTCCACACACCAGGTGCCCCCAGAAGAGTCCTGGGACTTGGGCAGTGTCCATCACTGCAGACCAGGCTTCTTTCAGGCTCCTTCACTGCAGCCTCTGGATTTTGGGAGCCAGCTGTGCCCTGCACTGCCCTTCAGCAGGGCATCAGCAGCCCAGGGTGGCTTTGCCCTGCAGGAGGCAGGGTTTGCCTCTGGATGCATTTCAGAGCTGCTGAGCCCTCCAAGCAGGGCAGCAGGGCTGGGATTGGCCCATGGTGGCATGAAGGGAAAAGTGCCACACTGAATCAATGGAGGGAGTCACTCCCTGGCTTGGACAGGAACCCAAAGCTTTCCAGAAGTTCATTCATCTCCAATTAATGGCTCAGAAGACTGGAGAAAAGCTGCATTTTGCTCCAGAAATACTCAAAAAGTATCAGAAAGCTCCATGTGCCTCTTCTGCCTTTTTCCAGCCCAGTTCTGCCATAGCTGGGAAGATGATGGGAGTGGGAAATGCTGGGTCCTGGGGCTGGCCCAGAACAGGTTTGCAGAAGAATGTGACAAGAGTGAACCAGTTCTTCCCAGGGAAGAGTGAAGTTGCTTCCCAAGTATGGGAGCAGGAAATGGTTGAGAGGACAGATGGAAACATCTCTGGCTAATGGGAGGCAGCCCATCCATGTTTAACTGCAGGATGTAGAGACAAACCCAGGGAGGAGCCTTCAAAAAGTGTGTCCTGTAGTGAAACCCAACTGAACCCCGTGGCATGGGCTGGGATGCTCTGGAATATCTCCCTGAGGATGAGAAGAAAGAGGATGGGCAGCCCAGGGGTGGTTCCTGTGTGGTGCTCCTCAGCCACAGCTCCACAGGGGCTGCACAGCTCAGCCTGGGCAGGGCTGGGGAAGCTCCCTCCTCTGACACAAGGGCACTGCTTTCCTTCAAGGCCAGCAGGTCCCTGCAGGGTTGGAGCATTTGGGGATTGTCTCAGCTGCAGGACTTGTGTCTTGAGGAGAGAAGCTGCTCCCTGAGCACTCACCCCTGGAGTCTGGATGTGGGAAGAGCTTCCTGGATCAATGGAAGCAGCTCAGAGCAATTTATATTGGACTCTCAGGATTGTCTCTGGGGAGGAAAGGTAAACCCAGCACCACTCCCTGAAGGCACTGACTGAGAGATACTGAGGGATTGTCCCTTTTCATACCCCTGGGAGAGGAGCTCAGGCACTGTGGCTGGATGGGAATAGCACCGAGCTGGGACAGGCTCCTTTCCCCAGCACACAGTTGGCACAGCAGGAGCACCCTGGCATCCTCTCCTCAGGTGAGCAGAGGCTCCAGCTGAGCCTGCTGAGCCTTGGCAGGGCTGGGAATGATGCAGCAACCCCTTGGAAAACCCTGTGAGCACCAGAGGAAGGAGGAGAAGCTGAATTTCTCTGCCTGCCTTCACAGAGCCCTGCAGATGCAGACTGGCACATGCTGGAAAGGACATCATTGGACCAGAGAGGGGTTGAACCATCCAGGGGTGGAATTTAGACCAGACAGGACAAATGCTGAGGCTCAGAAGCCTCAAAGGAAGCTCCTGGTTAAATGGATATGGAGGGAATTGATTTCTGGGTGAGCTGGGGTTCCACCAGCCCTTCCATAGGGGTCAGCCAGCACCCCTACACTGGCACAGGTTGCCCAGGGTGCAGGTGCCCAGCTGCCCATGCCAGAGGT
>JAWWEV010000246.1:6035-17247 GCA_035583235.1 Hafferia zeledoni
GGGGGGGGGGGGGGGGGCACGGGGAAGAGAGAGAGAGATGAAAAGTTAATGTTAGTCTGAGTAGATTTTTTGAAGCTATTAATTCAAGCCTGATCTCTACTTAACTGTGATTCCCAGCCAATTCAAGTCATTTGGAAATGAAGCTATGGCTCCAGCAGGAAAGAGAGTCAAAATGTAACTTTTCTTTCCTGAAATAAAACAAATCACAGGTGTTGACACAATGGTTTTGAAACATCCGGCATTAACATAATGTATTTATAACTGTCACCCATTCCCACCATTTTTCTCCAAATTTCCTAGCAAATGTTGGTACAGAAACTCTTTCTATACTGATACAGAGACAGCTGACAACCTTCACAGCTACTAGGTCATAGACCTTCTTCCACAACTCTAAATCAGTGTTAAAGTTGAGAAAAAGGTATAATCATAATCACTTTGTGACAAGATGTTAAAAAACAGTGGTCTGGAGTAAAATATGTGATCTGAGTCATTGCAAGAAACATGATAAATAAACTCTAGAGAGTGAAAACAGCAGGTAGAGATGAAGTGAGTCATCAGTCAGCACTAGGGGAAAAGGGAGATGGAAGGAATTAGCAGAGAAGGGACAATGAAATGAGTGTACTTAAACTGTAAGTATCTCACTTGAAAGATACCACATTTAGTGACTGAAGACAGGCAGTAATAGATCAGCAAAAAGAATGCAGCATGTTAGAGCAGCACAGCGAGAAATGGAACACAGACACTTTTTATCATGGTTCAGAAAGCATCACTCAGACCAGTCATTCCCTACTGCAATGTCATGAAGGTGGCAGATGGCAAAGTGCTAACTGCATCAGAAGGCTGGGGAGAAAGGAAAATAAGTTATAATCATTTGGGGACAATCCAAGATTAAGGCTAATGAGTTATTACTGAGAGAAGAGAGGCCTTCAACTCACAGTGAAGAAATTAAAACTACAGTAAGGAAGAGGGGAAAGCTTTTAAACTAAAAGAGGCTCTTGGTGGAGGTATACTATGACTGAGTTCATAAAGGAGACTGAGAACTGTTCAGTTAGCATGTCATAAAAAAACCTATTACATGCAAATGGAAATGAGGGATGGGCCCTGAAGACTAACAAATCAGTCCACATCGAGAGGAAACCACAGGTCAGACTCTGAGATCTGCAGAACAGACACATTTGTTTCACCAAGTCTTTTGCTTCTGCTGTTACTGCATGCACATCCCTCTAAACTGAGCCTTATGCTAGATGAAATCAGTGCAGTGTATTTGTGGCAACACTACAAAACAAATAGAAGAAATCAGCATTGGGAAAACACCACTCTGCCCCACACTCTTCAGCAGAATATTCCTGACAGAAATTCCAAGAAATAATTCACACATCCTCTATGCACACCGTGATTTTCAGATGCATTTCAAATTTCCTTAGATGAAGATTTCACTTGAAAAAGTGATAGTATTTCTGGGATGTTTTCCTACCCACTTTCTCCACCCAGTTTTACTGAACAACCACCATTTAACTTTTCAGACTGAATTCCTCTTCATGTCTTTTAGCAGCTTGGGACTGCAGCCCCAAACTCCTTTGGTAAAACTATCTGTGTGTGCAGATATGCAGAGCAGAAAAGTGTATCTCCTGAACTCTCGACATTGTGTGTCAGCGTCATTTCCTTTCATTACTTCTTCACCGACTGCTTCTTTCAACCTGTGTCAAGATGTTCATGTATGCATCTATGGTAAAGAGTTTAATACCAGTTAGGTTAATAACAAACAGTTTAGTTATGGAAGTGTGAGCTTTTACACAGAAAATCAGCATAGTGCTAGCTATTGAAGTGCTAGCTAACATCAATCTTACAGTGACACAACAGGTAATGAAAACATTTTGGAGAATGTTAGCTAAAAGCACTAGGAGTGGGGGAACTGCATTTTGGACATTTGTTATTTCCAAAAAGCTCTGCCCAGCTGGCCTATTAATTTTTGTTGCACTCAAAACTGGTTACTGATGCAGTGTACATCTCTTCAGTACTTTAAAGATATACATGCAGTTCTGGCAAATGCACTCAGCGTTGCACAATATCTATGGTCTTGATAGCAGCACAGACACTACAGAATGGACCTTGGGACAGACTACACAGCCACAAAGTCTCATCTGGATTTTGCAATCTATTTCATCACAGACTGCAGAATTATCATCAGAGGCAGAACAAGTTAATTCCAAGTTAGGTTAGGTAGGTTTCTATAAGTCATAGAGGTTCTTTTAGAAACAGGAAATACATATTTGGGATGGTTACCAAAACTTACTTGTAATAGCTTTGTCAAATTCTACATTTTTTTATCAGGAACATTTAGAGTCACTGTAATTGATGCTACAAGGAACAGACCAATGTGCTTGGACAGCCAGACAAGGAGGAAGAGAGATTTGTATCAGACAAGTAGTGTGAAGAAATCTTTATTTATGACTCTGCTCTTGCTGGCAAAGCATATTAGCATAGGCTGGCAACTTCTGTTGTTGAAGACTTAATCCTGTTGCCAGTTGTGTTTCTTCCTGCCCTTCCACTCGGTGTCTGATTAGCAAGAAAAGATCAGAAGTTACAAGGAGATTGAGTCAAGAGTTCCATCATAGCTTCTTGGGCAGCACTGATCAGAAATAAAAAATATTTTCTTTATTCGAAATAAAAAAAAATTAAAGAGGAATGAACAAACTGATTAACTTGTTCTGATATAGGCAGAATGAGACTAAGGAAGAATGGGAATGACTGTTTCATAAATCCTTCTTTTAGAAAGAAGCTAGGTCAAGTTTAAAAGCATGACTGCTTAAAACATTAATGCAACATAGTTTAAAAGATGGAATTTTGTTGAAATACATTGTTAGATAAAATGGGTAAATATTTCATATCAATAATTTTCAATAGTGACCTTCATTGAAAAATCTTAGTCTTACAAACAGAAGACTGGTGTTGTTGTTGGTTTGTTTTTGTTTTTGTTTTGTTTTTAATGTTTTTTTTCTTGTGAATTTTGACCTCCTAAAGGTAATTCTGTTTTTTCTTTTTCTTTTTTTTTTTTAATCTGAGACATTATTCTCCCTTTTTTTCTATCCAGTCTTTTAATTTGTTTTCCACACCAAAAAAAAAAAAAAAAAAAAAAAAAAAAAAAAAAAAAAAAAATCCATCTGTTTTGCTACTTTCCTTGTATTTTCTAGTTTTCTAAATCTGATGCTAAATGAGGATATGCTATTTGATTATGCCAATAATACAACAGTTCTATGCAGATTGTCTCAGCACAGGTTATTATTTGCCACTTTAGTTCACTTGGTTAATCCAGATACTTCTATATCTTCTAATATCTTTTGTCTCCAGAGCTCCAAAATCTGATATTTGCATAGAAATTCATTTTGATATTAAGAGCTTAACTGGAAGCTGTTCTGGCTTCAGGGTCAGGACCTGTTATAAATTCCCTTTAGTCCATGCTTTGACATAAAATATGGTGGCGAATAGAAGACTTATTTTGCCATAAAGGGCTACCTTAAATAATTGTTGCTTTTAATTACATCATTGATTTTGGAGATTGAAGCTCTTTTCAAAAATTAGTAGGAGTAATAGACAAAATGACAAAAAAAGTGTGACTCTTGGGGATGGTCCAGTACAGGGTTAAGAGCTGGACTCAATGATCCTGGTAGGTCCCTTCCAACTCAGAATATTCTGTGATTCCGTGAAAGGTTTGTGAAAAAAATCAGATATACAAACGAATATATGGCTTCAAATTCACAGTATGTTGGGCTATGTAAAATATGCCCTTGTTTTAAGGTAAGTGTCTAGTTCGGCATTTATATTACCTATGGTCATTGAAAACAAATTTTGCTCAAATTTTATTAGAGTAATATTTTGAATATCTGAGGGTAAAGTAACAAGAGACTTGTGTGCGTTTTAATAAACTTAGGCATTTATTTGAATACAGTGTAACATTTGAGTTTCAGTGTTTGCAAGCACCATTTTAACTTCTGCAATTTTGAACATCTGTTGAACTACTCTTCTGTCAATGGCCAAGAACTGGTGTACTCTTTCACTAAAGAAGCTGAGAACATCATAAGCCTTGGCTTCCAAATTTTTTGGTTGCTTTTTATTCCACTTTTCTTATAAGCCATCAAAATGGTGATGGAAACCTAGAACTAGTAGTAATATGTTAGCAAAAATGAATTATCTTACAAAATACTTTTTGTATTATCAATATCAAACATTTTAAGTACAATCAGATTACATTTACTGCCATTTACAGTGAATCTAATAATCAGGTGCAAAACCTTTGGTGGGTAATGGAAATACATCCCAGGGACTCCTAAGTATTTTGTATCAGGTCACTGCAGTACAGTTTGTCATGCTGTTCATTTATAGGAGTGAATCAAAAGTAAAGATAGTATTATAAAGTTTGACTTTATTTAATTATCACATTTTACTGACAATTGAAAAAGATTTTGTTATATGTAACTTCAATAAAACGCTTTGAAAAATTGCAAAGACTGAAAGATTATCATGAAAACACACACCATTCCTACACAGCTGACTATGAGAACTTCCACTCATAAGAGAGCCTCAAAGTTATGGAAGGACTGTGCACTAGATAGTTGTTTATATTTCTCTGCTATATGCTACAGCAAACATTCTGAATATAAGAAAACCTACTTCTACATATGTACTGTACATCTGAAACAGATGTGCTGACCTCTGTTTTGCTCGTTGCTGTGGGAACTGACATTGTGCCTAGCATCACTGACTTCTTGCATATATCTGCACATTAGATATCATCAAACAACATGACAAGCCTTGCAGTGATTTCATTGTGCATGTTTACTTTTATTGAATAGTGGGAAGAGTAGAACAAGAAAGATTATTTTATCTTAATACACAGTTGCAACAGGTGATGGCAGGCCACTTGCAATGCAACTAAACTTAAGATTCTAATGTGGAGAACTAAAAACTCTGAATTTATATCTATAATGAGATGAATTAGCAAGAAGTATTAGAAGAAAATTATTATGAGGGAAGGAGAAGGGTCTGTGTCATAGTTAGGTTGTTAGCTGGCTACAAACCCTAATCTTAACTAATGAGTTCCAAAACTTGTTATATTTCAACCCAACCCTCTTAAAAAAAACCAAAAAAACCAAAAAAACCAAACAACCAAAAAAACAACCAACCAAAAACCCCCCCAAAACCCACAAAAACAACAAAAAACCAAAAAACAAACAAAAAACCCAACCAAAAAACAAAAAACAAAAACACAAACCCCCCCCCAACTTCTTAAACAAATCTAGACATATGTTTTTATAAAATAAATCAATTCTTCAAGTACTGTGTTTATAGAAAAGATTTCAGTAAGACCAACAACAGTGGCTACAAAGAAATAAAGAATTTATGGCTAAAATGAATATCAAGATACCTTGATCAGACCATGAACATTTTTTTTTTCTTTTTGGCATTTGAAAGCATCCAAATAATATTTTTAATTATTATTTTTCTTAGCTTTCTTTTTTCCCTTTTTTTTTTTCTTTTAAATCATTTAGCACAAGTTCTTGACTTCCAAGTTGTCCAATTAATTAAAAGGAGGTAATATAATTTCACAAAATGGGAGGTTTCAAGTCTAATCTTCCCTATGCATGATTGATGAAAAATGTGAAAGTCTTCAAGATATGCCTTGTTGTTTGTAACTTATGTTGAGTTATTCAGTCAGAAGTTTTTAAAAAGACAGTAAATAAAAATGTTTTCACTATAAATACTGCATCAACAAAAGCTGCTCCTATAACTCAGGGTTTCATTTCTCAAATTCCTAGAAAAATAAGCAAAACTCTCCTTTTGAGAGTCCTATTTTTGAAGTGTTACTGAATCTGCAGCAGCAGCAAACAGAATAATTTTCCTATTGTCTTGCATGAAAAGCAGTATGAGTTGAACTACTTTCTGCATGTGCGCGTTTGATCTCCTGCCAATATATATACAGGTTATCTCCTAACACACTGGGAAAATAATAGGTTGAAAATCAGTCATGAATCTGTTGAGATTGTGAGACAATTTTTGTCAGTTTTGTTCACTATTTTCTTGTATTTGCTTTAGCGTGAAGAAGCAGCTGATGAAGTAGTTAGCACCTTAGAACACTGCATGTTCTAACTACCTCTTTTACAAATAGAAAGAAATTCCACAACATAATGGATACATTAGCTCTGAAACACAGGAGACATCTAGGACAAGGGTAGCTAAACCTGCTTCAGGAGAGGCACTAATGTTTGTGACCCTGTTTCCAGCCAAAGGAACTGCATGAGAAAATCTCTTGATTTGACAGTTCCAGTATTTGCCACCAGTTAACTTACTAAAATAGAAAGGTTCAGTGGCATCTACTCCCCAGACTCTTTTTACCATGAGAGAAATGAAGGAAGCTTTAGCAGTTAAGTACCTGCATATCATGTAGAGACACATGGTCTAATTACAGTGTTAATCTTTCAGCAGGATGTTCTCCTGATTTCCTCCCTTAACATCTGGATTCGTGCTCCAGCAGAGTATCCCCACTAGCACCGAGTGGTTTTTGACTGCATTTATTACAGGAAGTTGTAATACAGCACAAATAAAACCGTAACAATAATCTCTAATTCCACAAGAAAATGTGGCTTAAGAACTTCAAAAGAGAAACTCCTTAACTTAAATATTAATCTTGTTCTGTTTTCTGATTAACACTCAAAGAGTACTGGAGGCCTTCTTACAGAACATATTGTTGCTCCTGCCACAGATCATCTTGTTTTCCATGTAGTGGGAAGAGCTTGGGAAAGATCTGTAACAAAGAGTATGAAGGATCCCAACATTTCTGAAATAATTTTTGAGTAGAAGCAATGAAACAGCATTTACAATATCCTTCATTAAATACTAAGCCTATTCGCAGTGTAAGACCTACAGGTTTAAAATCGAAAAGGTAAAATAAAATGCAATTAGATATTTTTGTCTTGTTTAACTCACTAATTCTTGAAGCACATTTCCCTCACAAACAAAGCAACATTTGCAAGATTCCAAAAAATATCTTCACTTCCACATTTTTTTCTGCCATACATTTTCTAGGGCTACTGTATAGTGAAAGTTTTTTTAAAAGCCACAATATCAACATTCAACTTTCTGTAAAGATCTTGACATTTGTTACTGCTTGAAAGCATATGAACTAAAATTCTGTGAAAAGAACATTATTAATGTAAATTTAATATTTATAAATATCCTGTTAAATTTCTCTCAGCACTTTGTCTCAGAAGTTTATTTTATAAAATGCTTTTTCTTAAGTACAGGGGAAAAAAGATTAGTTAACTTTAATAAAGAGAATTCATTGATTTATGTAAAAAATAGTCTTTTTGCAAATTCAGGCTATTTCTATGGATCTTACTGCTTGTTTACTAGAAGATGATTATAATGCTAAAGCCTTATATATGGTAATTAGAAGTTTGGAGCCCCTCTCCTAGTAATACAGGCTGAGAAAATTGGGGCTGTTCAGCCTAGAGAGAATAAGGGTCCAGTGAGACATTACAGCACCTTCCAGTAAGGGAGAGTTGGAGAGGGACTTTTGACAGTGTCATGGAATTATGTAACATTGAGGGATGGCCTCCAACCTCACCTGGAATACTTCCAGGGATGGGACTCTGAGTAAACTGGTGTAGTGGTAGGTACATTGGAACCAGATAAGTTTTAAGGTCCTTCCAACGCAAATCACTCTTTGATTCTATAAAAATAGAACATAGCAATAATGTTTATATTCTAAAGGAAAAATCCAAACCTTGAAAACACTGAAACTGATCTTAATAACATCTGAGGTAGACTTGCTTGGTACTTGCTTGCTACCACTATTAAAATGGCCCACAGTTAAAATATAACCTTGCATATATGTGAGGTAATTGCCTGTTCTCAAACCATTTATATATATCACAGTAGTTTGATAAGAGGAAGATCTGCTTCCCTGTATTGTTCATGATTGTTACTGAAAAAATAGGTCTCTTTTGTTTGCTGCTATTATTTTTCCTGTCCATGGGTAGATTATTTATCCCTGCCTTTTCAAGACTTACCTTATAACTTAACTTTTTACTTAAAATTGTTCCTTTGCATGTGTAGAGAAAAGGATATTTTCAACAACTAACTTTAAGAAAAGCATAGATGTTATAATTGTTATTATTATCAGTTGTATGCATATAATATAATAAATATCATGTTGTATCCAGGTGTGATGATTATATGTCTATGCAAAAATGCAAGTGTAAATTCAATGCTGAAATACCGTTGTTCAACTTTCAAAGAGTGTGTAGGGTCCACTTCTCTCTTCTGATATTAGAAAACAATTATTTAGCAAGCCTTTCTTTAGCACCATATCAGGATAAGAAAGTATTTTACGTATTTTACATTCTATTTTCTTCTTTTTGAAAGAGTGTTTGCTTAAGCAATAAAAACTCGGTTTTTGTTCATGGGTATGACTTGATACCCAATGAATTTAATTGTATTCAAATATGCATGACCTCAAAACATGTGAAATACAGTCCCAATTTAAGGACTATGGAGGAATTTACCACAGAAATAAATAATAATAATTAAAAAAAACTAACAAAAACAAAAACCAAACAAACAAAAAAACCCCACACAAACCCAAAACAGTTGCACTTTCTATTTTGTTAAGTCTTTATGTCAATAGTTTATATAAAATTTACTTTGCAGCTTGTATTAATTATGATTTTAATTCACAAATTCATCCAGTGGTGACAACAACAAAAATAATTTCTCTTTGATAAAATTAAGAAAAAAAATCATTAATCTGCAACTATCTATTATGTTGAAAATGAATATAACATTACTGCAATCAATGTACAATGGGAGAAGTATACCCATCCAGGTATGTTCAATGCTTGAATCAGCTAGTCTACCATGGAGCTGACTGTAATAAGTAATTTACTATAATTACTTATTAGGAAGTAAATAAAGGGCCTCAGGAGGACAACTCCTTTTCTAGTTTACTCCTACAGCAGGAACTGCAAACAAAAATACTGCAGTTTTGATCGTTATCCTTCATTAAATGCAGTTCACAGAATACACAGCTTGTATGTGCATTTTCAACATTAGGAGGAGATTCTGAGTAGGTACTACCTTGAGGTCACTGACTCCATCAGTTCAAATAACTTTGCAGGATCAGTGTTATCACCTCCATAATGATATATGTGTATCTGACCTGAGAAAATTTACCATTGAAACTAATGTAACTGTTGATTAATTCACAACCTGAGCAAGCTTATTTACTTCAAGTCTTCACATATTCCTATATTTTTTCAAAACAAGCCAACAATCCCTCATTGTATTCAACTGGTAATTTCAGACAGCAGTCAAAAGACCTGCTCAGCTGGTTTATGGTGGTAATGGTTTCTCAGGACATACACACTGAAAATATATGTGAATGGGTTGCTTCTCTATTAGAATTTTTGACAAGAGAAACTGTCTGGAGTTTTATATGGCTCTTAACACATTGTAGCTTTTATCTATGGAAATTTTTAGAAGGGTTTTCAGTTGGCTGGCCACATTTGACAGACAGACAGCAGAGCTAATCTATGATTCCTTAGTGATTATGAAAGTTTAGTTAAATATGAAAATTCTTTGGTTTTGAAATTATTTTCTGCATTTTTTTTTCATTAAATGATTATAAAATCATTCCCAGTAACCATATAATTAGTCTATCACATATATTTAACAATCACATTTCAGCTGACACAATTTTATTTTTCCTTTTTGTTAGGAATTAGTACATTAAATATTTATTTTCTTTGAATTATTTTCATGAAGACTTATCAAAATATATCCCTAGTCTGTGTCTGATGCATGTTGTAAGAATTAACATTATATTTCACCACAATTTGAATTAGTTGAATTTGTTTATGAAGATAATTCTGAGTATGAATTTGAGTTTTCAAGGCAGATAATAGATAGTATCTGTTCACACAATGAAATAACATGCATGAACATTCTCTGGAATGCTTTGAACAGCTCAGCAACAATCATTTTTTATTAGACCAATACCTCTGGGAAAATAGCTGCCTTTTGTTCATGTGTCACAGTCAATACAGTGTCCCCATAGGATACAACAGCTAGTTTTCATCCACAAGGTAAACATTTTTAGGAACTTTGCTTCAAATAGCATTTCCAAAAGGCATGAGTGGATATTTCATTGTTACTTCTGTGATATGAGAACTGGATGCTCTGAGTTAGATCAAAGGTGTAAAGACTGCCCTTGCCAATCTGAACTTGTTTACTATTTCTTTGTAGCAGGAGTAATATCAGGTCCTGTTGCTGAATTAGGACTGCTATTTTCTTTCCAGTTTGCTTGCTAAAGGGCAGCATTTGTATTTTTCTCTTAAGGCAAATATTGCAAGGTTTTTACAGTAATACAGGCAGACTGAGTATTCTCAAAGGTCTATGAAGGAAGAAGGGAATTTTGCTACACAATTTACAGTTTAGATTTTTTTTTAAGCTTAATTACCTGCAGAACCACAAAACCACAAAGCTAACACAGGCTCAGAGACTGACTAATGACTATGAGCTCACATAAAGAATGACCTCAACACACAGACCTTTACTAAGTGCATTAAAGAAGTAATAGTAGAGGAGTTGAGCCTTTCCTCCATCAGTGTGCAGAACTCACTGAAAACTGGATGATTGCAACTGAGCAGTGGAATGTAACCCTCCAGTGACAGCAAAAGGAGATGAGATTTCCATCAATACAGCATTTCAACTAGATGAGCATTCTAGTGATTTCAGCCAACTGTCTTCGGTGGTGCGTTGGTTTTAGCTGGAGTAGAGCTCATTTTCTTCACAGTGGCTGATATGGGGCTGTGTTTTGGATTTGTGCTAAAATGCTGCTGATAATATAGAGATGCTTTTGTTACTGCTGAACAGAACTTGCACAGCATCAAGCCTTTTTTTGCTCCCCATCCCACTGGGAGGAGGCTGGGGGTGCATAAGGAGCTGTGAGGAAGCATAGCCAGGAAAGCTGATCCCAGCTGACCTGAGGGATATCATGCTCAGCATATAAAAGCAGTGGAGAAGGAGGAAGGTGTTGCGGCCTGCTTAAAGGGAGAGACCACACTGATGCGATGTTCAGGCAAATCTCAACTTTATTCAAATCACAACAACATATATGACCTCTCATCTGACCCCGCCTAGGGGCCAAGACCTTGAC
>JAWWEV010000247.1:5254-17215 GCA_035583235.1 Hafferia zeledoni
TCCAGCACAGCTGGTAAACACCTCCTGTGTGCAAGGGGAGATGCTGTTCCTTGGAGCTGTTGCTTTAGGGAGCTCCCTGGGTCTGACTGGGGGGGGTTGAGTAGAACAGGTCCCTATCCTGGCAGCTCTTCCCCTGGAATGAGCGTGGCTGGGGCTGTGGATGGCCCTGCAGTCTTTTGGGGTCTATTTAGGGAAAAGACTCTGGAGTTGAGCACTTCCTTGTGCTTCAGTGTCCCCTTTTGTGTGGCAGTGATGCTGCTGCTTCCTAAAGCAGCGAGAGGAGCTGGAGTTTTATTCTTGTGCAAGTGAAAACCTGGGAATTCAGTGACAGCAGCAGAAGGTGCAAAGAAGTAAAAAGCTGGACTGAATGTTTTGGAAGCAAACAAACCCATGGGTGAGAGAAAAGGGTTTTTGCTGTACCACCTCTTAAAGCATGAGAACTCCTGGGCTGGGATTCAGTTCTTCCTGACAGGCCACCCCTTGGTGGCAGCTTGGGGACCCTCAGCCCGATGCAAAGGTGTGGAGAGTGAAACTCCATCCTGAGATGTGTTCTCCACTTGTGGGGTGGAGGCAAGAACAGGCTCTTCCCTGTGCTCTCCTGACATGGAGATGGACATTGCTGATGGCTTTCCCTGCTCCTCGTGCCACTCGTGTGAGCAGCTTGGCCACCACAGCCCAGGGTGATCCACGTGCCAGGATAAACAGGCAAACGACTTGCAGGGTCTGCTGATGACTTTTCCAGCAGTAATTAACTGGGACACAGTAAAACGGCTTTGGCCGTTTTTGGGCTGCACAGCAGTTTCCAGGTGCTTTCCCTCATCCTGGCTGGTGGTACCTCCTTGCTGACCTGATCCAGGGATACCTCAGGACATCAGTGGCACTTGCTTATCATTGCTGTGGCTGCAGGAGATGCAATTGCTTTCATTTCCTCAAGTCCATCCCTCTTGGAGCTTGTTGATATGGGTGGTTCAATCCCAAAGAGGATGAGAAAACCCACAGGAGCTTTTTGATCTATAAATGAGGGACTCTCCTGTCCCCAGGGTGCTGCTGGTGGGGTGTCTGGGGTGCCTGGGGTGTCCTCCTTTCCTGGAGAGGTGGGAGTGAAGGGACAGTGTCCCCTTTGTCCTCCTCTTGGAGGAGATGTGAGCAGGACATCGTGCCATCCAGGAAAAATCCTCTTCCCCTTGACCAAACCACAGGGAACTCACTGAACTCATGACTTGGATGGAGCCACAGGACTTGTGGCTTTTGCTTCTCTCTCTCTCTTGCCTTCCCCACGTCTGCCTGTCCTGCTGGGCTCGTATTTTGGGTGAACCCCAAGAACACTGAGTTTACTTTGAGGAAGGTCCCCCTGGGTGGACCAGGCTGGAGGAGCTCCGTGGCCAGAGGGAACTGAGTCTCCCTGTTCTCTGGGCTTGTTTGAAGGTTTTGTGGTCAGCACCAGGGCTGCCCACAAGGACCTGGGGGTGTTTGCTGTGAGATCATCTGGCTGCTTATTTAGGGACCACCAGCGAGTTGCTGAGCACCTCAGGAACTGGGCTGTGGCCACCTTTGGATATCAAAAGATATCTCAAAGGCAAATATTGAGAAATTTTGGGTGGAGGGAGCTGGCCTGGGCATTTCTGGGGTGCTGGGAGCCACCTCACTGGCTGCAGCCAGGGCGAAAGGCTTGATGTATTCCAGTGGGTGGCACATGAAAGGTGTGGAGAGGTCATTAATTGTGGACTGGAGCCCCTGGCTGGCTCTGGAAGACCACCAGAGCTCCGTGGGGCGTTTGGCATTTGGACAGAGCAGCCCATATTTGTCCTCCTCCCTTCATCTTTAAATACCACCCCACAGATTTCAAGGAAAAAATAAATGCACTTAAAATGGCAGCATTTTGTGGTGCCTTGAGGACTATTTATATTTTTATTGCTCCCACAGTTTTATAGAATGGCCTTTTTCATGGAAACATCAGAGTGTGTGTGTGTGTGTGTGTGTACAATGAACCCAGGCACCATCTTCAGAGAGTTTTCCAGCTGGGTGTCGGGCAGGGGCACGTGGTGATGGGATCCAACTGCCATCAACCCTTCCCGGGGCTCTCCTGGGCCAACTCCAGGCTGATCTCAAACTTTTCATCCTAATTCAGTTTTCCAGGCTGTGGTGGAGGCTGTAAGCTTGTCTGGAGGAGTTACCCTCTCCTGGACATCCCGCAGTGTGAGAGGAAAAGACATTTCTTGGTGATGAACTAAGTTAAAAGTCCAGCAAGTTGGAGCACGGAGTCAACCAGATGGATTTCCTGCCCGTCAAGTTTTGCCTGGAGGTTTTAAGGCTGGAAGGTGGTTTTGGTGTTGCCCAGCCCTTGGTGTGGCACAGCTAAGGGGCTGGGCCCAGCTCTCTGCTGGCACATTTGCCTCTCCCATCCCCGTGGAAAAGGAACCAAATCTCTCAACTTCCGACTGCAACATAAGATGTGAGATAAGGATTTACTGGAAGGCTCCCGTTGCCAAATAGCCTGGAGACCCTTTCCTTCCTTCTCTGAGCAAGAGCAGGAGGTGTAACCTGCATCTGTGGGGGGTGCTGGATTTGGCACGTGAGATTTACACCTTCATCACAATAACAAGGACCTTGAAGATGTACAAACCACTGCTTTGTGTCTGGTGTCTTCTGGCAGGTCTCAAACCTCCTCCCCCAGATGCTTGTTGGTACCACATCGGGATCTCAGGAGGAGAGGCAATAAAATGGTGACTTCTCAGAGATGAACCACGTGGATTCTGAAAATCACTGAACCCTTGAGCCACACTCATGGTCATGTTGGGTGTTTTGATGCTGCTTCTCTGCTCATTCCCACATCCCTCTGGCCATGCCTGTGGCTCAGTGCAAGATGCAGCTTCTCCCCTTTCATGAGGACCCACTCAGAGACTTGGTGGGGCTTGTGGTGGGTATTTCTTCACTCCCAGATACAAACCATCCCTCGCAGCTTCGGAGCAAAGCTGGTGACACCTCCTTGGCACCAGACATGTGGCAGGAGTGAGGGGGGACCCCATGAGGGGTGGGCAGAGGCCTGAGCCTGGCTGTGCTCTGTAATATCTGTGCTCTAAGTGCACATGGAACAGGCTCCAGCTCCACAATGTTTATCTTGGAGATTAAATCTGGAGAGCCTCCGGTCTCCAAGTCCATGCCGGGAAGAGAGGGGTGAGGAGGGAGGGGAGCCCAGCCCTGCAGGGGCACACACCTTGTTAACCCTCTGGAAGCTGCCAGCTTGAGAATGAAGGGTTGGAGGGCAAATGCAGATAGAGGGAGAAAGGGTGGGGAAACATGAGGCTCTGAAACAGCTTGGCAAGGGTTGGCACAGCCCGAATTGCTGCACCTGCTTGTGAAGTTTTTGCAGGCAGGAATCTTTCTGTGCTCCTTCTGCAGGGTGGAGAGCAGTGTGGGAGCAGAGATGCTACAGCCAGGGTCATTCCTTCTCTAAGTGCAGAGCATGGAATTGTACAGTGCTTTGGGTTGGAAGGGACCTTAAAGATCATCTTGTTCCAACCCCTCTGCTGTGGACAGGGACACCTTCCACTATCCCAGGGTGTTCCAAGCCCTGTCCAACCTGGCCTTGGACACTTCCAGGGATGGGACAGTTTCTCTGAGAAACCTGTGCCAGGGCCTCATCACCCTCACAGGGGAGGAATTTTTCCTTCTATCTAATCTAAACCTACTCTCTGTCAGGCTCCTTTCACTGAGTCCTTCCCTGCCCTCAGCAACCCCAGGCATGGGATGGATTAGCTGGGTTGCACATGGATCTCCATCTCTAAGGGATGTGTTTTCACCCATCCTCCCTGGCCACATATCCCAAGGTCTCCTCCTCCTCTGAGCACCCTCCTGAATGCTGGGCCAACCTCTGCTCCAGCTTCTGCATCCACTCTGGGAGGGAAAACCAAGTGGGCTCCGGGCTGGGTGGCTGGTCAGCTTTGCTCCTCCAGCCCTTGGCTGGCCAGAGGCCTCTTATTTAATCTGAAAGGAAGAATTTAATTAAATGAGATGTAGATCTCATCCACTGGGAGTTCTTGTGGGCACCATGCCCTGGATCATGGCCAAGGCAACAAAGGGAGCTGGGGGAGGAGGAGGGTGGAGGGAGGAAGGCTGGGCAGTGCTGGGCTCCCTTTGCTTTCCTCTCACCTGAGGTTTTCCCCTCACCTGCCCTAAGGATGGGGCTGGGATGAAGCTGTTCAGCCCTTCCCAAACCCCTCCTTGGTGGCTTCAACCATAAAACCACAGCCAGGAGGATGGAGGGAGCACAGAACTGGGTGTACCTTGGCAAAAAGCAGATTTTGTGCTTGCAATCCTGTTATTACCCCATGAAAGTGTCTTCCTTGGAAGCTTTCTTTGCTGTAGACCTGCTTTTGGTGTCTCTGGAGTGCTGGGAACTGGGAGCAGAGAGCTGGAAGGTGTTGGGAGGGTGGACAGGCAGGGCTGGGCTGGGACCTGCTGGGGATGGAGGGATGGGAGGGACGGATCCAGCAGGAACAGATCCAGCTGCACCCAGCTTTCTTCTCCCTCCAATCAAAGTGATGATGTTGGGGACTAAGAGTCATTTTTGGGAGCAGGAGAGGCCCTAACCTGGGCTGGACATGGCAGGACCTCCCTGAGCTGCAGTGAGAGCAGCCCTCCTGCAGGAAACCCCCTGGCTCCAGCAGGGAGAGCCTATTAAAAGGGAATGGGCAAATCAATAAATCAAGGCACCTGAAAAATGAAACCAGGGGTTTTGGAAAGGAGGTTTTCTTCTTTCTATTTTTCTTTTTCCTCAATTAAAGCAAACAAAACCCCCTCTGCAGGCGGGGGCTGGTGTGGGCACTGCAGGGCTGAGCTCAGGGTGCTGCTGCTGCTGAAATGAGCTCCGTAAATTAGAGCTCTGATACCTGGAGGTGTTGAAAAGGGATCAGCTGTTCCCCAGCTCGGGAGGGGAGAGGGCTGGGAGTGCCCAGTTCTTCTGGAAGGTGGATTTTCTCCACAAATCCAGCTCTTTGCAGATCTTATGTTGACATCAGTGAGGGGAAGAAGGTGCTTGTGAGGGTGGGCAGATTGAGCTGAAGGGATTTATCCCAGAGGTTTTGTGTGACAAATACTTTGGTGTATCCATGTCCTGAACAAATCCTGTTTGTCTCTGGGGTGTTTTGAGGCTCTTTAATGGGACCCATGAAACTCCCTGGCTTTATATCCCAGCTGGCAGGTTTTTGGGATCAAACATCAGGATGCTGTTGGAGGAGTGGTAGCACTGCCCTGGTTGTTTTTACTGTTGCTGGGGACATGGTTTAGTGGTGGCCTTGGCACTGCTGGGTTAATGGTTGGACTTGATGATCTTCAAGGTCCTTCCCAACCTTAATTATTCCATGTTTGTGTCGGGAAATCTCTGTCTTCTGACTTTCCCCTCCCTGTGCCCCAGGGCACGTTGGAAACTGCAGTGATTCTGTGCCATGATGGGAACAGTCGTTTATGGCTCTGCCGCAGTTCGGGCTTTAAACTAAACAGCAGAATACCTGGAACGAGTGGGAAAAAACACGGGGATGGCCCAGAATGCGTGTGTGCCCTGTGGCTGAGGGCAGGGCAGGGCGGGCTGAGCGTGCCCTGGCAGCGGCAGCTCCGGCGTGGCGGCACCGCCGGGGTCCTCCGGCCGCAGGCACCGCAGGCACGGCTGCTGTGCCCCCCAAACCCCTGAGGTCTGAGCCGTGTGCCAGGTGCACATCCCCCCTCTGAGCCCTTCCCAAGCCTCTCAGCCAGGGATGGCCCCGCGGGGCCGGGCGGCCGAGGCGTCGCACCGAGGAACAAGGAGCTTTTCACTTGGGTGCTTTTTTTCCTGACCTACATTTTTTCATATTCCTGCATCAAGTTTTAAGTTTCAACCCATTGGCATTTCGCAGCCAGTAACAGTTTCAAAAAATTCCTGATTAATTCTAGGAATTGCTGGGCTGAAGGTACATCTCTCCGTGCCCTCCGCTGAGGTTACGGCACGGCTGGTGCTGCGTCCTCCCCCTCCGGCTGGGAATGGGCCTGTGGGTGCCAAACCCTCCCCTTGCCCCCTGCCCATCCCAGGGTGGAATTCCTGAGCCCATCCCACGTTGTCTCTGCTGAGGGCTGGTGGGTGGGTGGGTGTTGGGGTGACCCATGAGGAACGTGACCCGGTGTCCCCGGGCGGTGCCAACCCAAACGTGGCCACGCATGGATGAGTTTGACTTCCAGAATGATCAGCAGTCGGTCTGTGGGAGTGGGCCTGCAGTGAAACCTTCTTTGTCTATTTTTTTTTTTTTTAAGTTGATTAAAATTATTTTTGGAAAAATTGCTTTTCCCCACTTTCAGCAAATTTGAGTGAAAACAAAGACCTTTTTCTTTGGCTTGTTCCCTTTCGCTTGACGCCCTGCAGGGCAGGAGGTGGGAGATCCGTGTCTGTGGTCACCCTGAGTCTGAGTCTGAGATCAGGAGGGGATGAGGAGAGCCTGGAGCTCCAGGTGGGCTGAGGGCTCTGCCCTGATTCCTGTCAGATGAGGATGGGTTTGGGTTGTGTGAAGGGTTTGGTTCATGGAGGATTATTTTATTCTTTCAGCTTCTTTTCCTTGGGTTGGACTGGACCAACTGAGAGACTTGGTTGTTTTATCTGTTTCTTCTGTTCCATGTAAAGGGAAGTTATTTAAATAAAGTAGTAATTTTTTAAAAATTATTTTTTATGCCTTACAATGTGAAAACAAAAGACCAGTGAGTCTGTGGTGCAAACTCATGCCTTGACTTATGCACGTAAAAGATTTTTGTTGTTGCTTTCCAGTTTCAAGGGCCCAGAAGGGGCAAACGGCCCAAATTTGCCCCTCTCTGAACTCCACATTTCGGGTGAAGTTGCTGAAGGTTCCCACCCTTCCTCAGCACTGAGCCCTAATCCTGACCTGAGGGCCCATCTCACTGCAGGTGAGAGGTGATTGTACCTCTTGATCCTGCGTTGAGGTGCATTGTGAGAATTAAACAGTGTTTTGCTGTGCTAATTTCCCGCCGTGGATTGTATAATTATCTTTTTATAGGGATGGGTGTGTTCTGGGCTTTCCTGCAGTGGCTGTGCCTGGGTGGGAGCTGTTCTGGCACACCTGGCTCTGTGCTGGCTTTGCTCTGGGGTTTTGGACAATTAACTGGTGTTTGAGGGATGGAGGTGCCCTGGAGGCTCCCCAGGAGTTGCATCTTTGCATCCCCCAATCCTGAGCCTCCCCAGTTCCTCTCTTAAGGAGCAGCAAACCCTGGTGTGCCGTGGGGTGCATGGCTGGGCTGCTGGGAGTGATGGCACTTGGAAAAGGAGGCTCCTCCACTTGGGAAGCACGGCTGGATTGTGCCAGGGCAAGTCGTGCTGCTCCTGGATGAGTCCCACCGGTGTCTGTGGAATCAGCAGTTTCCATTGCACTGGGAGGGTGATGCTGGTGCTGATGGGCCTCACTCACCCTGACCAACTGGGATCATGGAGGTTTCTCCCCTGGCTCAGGGATATCAGTTCTTTTTGGATAAGAAGATAAAGACCTTAAAACTGTGGTTTGAAGCTCTGAAGGGGGGGCAGGATCCATCCTGTGGGGCTGGGAGAGCATCTGCCTCAGCTCTGCTCGCAGTGTGGCTGCGTCCAGCTCTGCCTTGGCACTTCACTGGAACTTCATATCCTCATTTTTCATGAAAAAGAAGGAAGGGAGAGAGGGGAGAAGGGGGGCACAGGGAATTAATCAGCTTAGGGTCAGAACAGGAAAAAACACTGCTTAAATTGGTAATCCCCTGGGATAGAAATCAGCTCAAAGCTGGAAAATAAATGTGCAGACAGATGGTTTTTCCTCCCTCCCTCCCTCGCTCTCTCCCTCCCATCCCTGGTGGGGCCAGTCTCAGAGGGCAGGGGTGGTGGCAGGGCAGGACTCCAGTGTGGCTTCTGCATCCTTGTTTGGGATCACTCCCTGATTCAGAGCTTTCCAGAAAACACCTTGACCCAGATGTGAGGACTTTGGGCATGGCCAGGACGTGGCAAGCAGAGCTGCTCTGGGATGGGACCCTGTGGGATGCATGGCCAAACCCATCACCTCCCTGGAGCCAGACACGGAGGTTTTGCAGTGCTTTTCCCATCCTGTGAGCCAGTGCATTGCTGCACCAGGCTGGGAGCAGAGAGAGGTGTGGGAATGAGGATCCTTTAATCCTTTTTATCCTGGGGATCCATCCCTGCTGACCTTTTCTTGGATGCAGGAGGTGCTGCAGAGCTGCTCCTCTGCATCTGATGGAGCAGGAAGCAGGTGGAGTTCTCCCTGTTGGTGAGGAGGGGGAAGAGCCCTCCAGCTCATTTTGGAAGAGCCCAGGGATCAAATGGATCATCAGGACTCCTGCTGATGACAGAAACCAAGGGTTGCTGCTCATCTGCCCACAGCAGGGGCTGCTGGAGTTCTGGCAGGAGGAGCAAAAATGCTGGGATAGAAACAAAGTTCATGCTCAGGGAACATCGTTTTGCTTCTTGGGCCCATCCATCAGCCTGTCAGAGGGTTATCACCGTGGGGATGCTTTTAATAAAGCAGCAGAACTGTCATGGGGTGCCAGAGCCTTCCCGAAACCAGCCACTCCCAGAGTCTGTGCTGGCCCAGCCTGACATCCCTCTGTGCTTATCACCACGCTGCAAAAATGAAGGAGAATGGGACTTTCTTCATTCCTTCACCTGCCTGTCAGTCTCCAGGTGACACATGGCTTTCAAGAAAGAGCGTGGCCTTTTCCTGCGGGGAAGGAGGGGGGAAAATTGCTCGAAAGAGCCGGAGAGGGAGGTGCACGCAGAACAGGTTGGAGTGTGGGAGCAAAAAAGTCCTCCAGGGTGTTTCTGTTGGGGGGCTTTAAAGTTCTATTTTCAGTCTTCATTAGGGTGAGCGTCTGGGTGGGTTAGTCAGGACTGGTTTGAGGAGGAAACTGCAGCTGGTGCTGGGAGTGATGCTTTGGGAGCAGCAGGTGCTGTGCTCCAACTGCATCTCAGTGGGGCTGAGCCACTGCCAGTGCTCACCTGTGGGCACCTGCCTCCCTGGCATCTCTCCTGGACCCCCATCCTCTGGGATGCAGCCAGGGTGCCCTGGCCATCACAGCCATTGCCTTCCATGTCCCTGGAGTGCAGGAAGCTGCTGGGGGGGCCGGGGGACCCTTCCTGCAAACTCTCCCTGCTGCACCTCAACCCTGCGAGTTTTCTCCAGGTGTTGATTCTTAGGGGGAGCTCTGGAATACCCTGTGCTATTTTGGGGTTAAAGAGCCAGGACTGAGGGGGTCCCACCCAGTCTGCCCCCTGGCTTGCCTGGCACTGAGCACCCCGTGGGGCCCCGGGTGGGTGTTTGGAGGAGGGGACGGCGTGTCTGTGACTCAGGGCCGGTTGCAGTGGGGCAGGTCAGTGACTCAGAGCTGACAGCACCTGTCTGGGCCATGGTTAGTTATTAACACTTTACCAGAAAGGGCGGCATGGGAACAAACCACTTGCTTTGCTTCCTCTCGCTGAGGAGGTTTAATGACAACTCTCCTGAGGCTGTCTGGGATTTTGGCAGGGCTGTTGTGTCTCATGCTTGGCTTGGTAAATGGAGATAATGGCTTTGGATTGAACCTCTGGGCATTAGGTTGGCTCTGGCAGCTGAGCCTGGTGGTTCAAGGAGAAGGCTCAGTGGTGTTGCAGTGGTGTCAAAGGGCTGCACTGAGTCCAGGGGTTCCTTTGTAGCCAGGTTAAAGTGTCATGCAGTGACACTCCAACCGTGGCACACCACTACAGACCATCCTGCAAAGCTCAGGACTCCCTGACCTCACCCAGAGAAGCTGTGGATGCCCCATCCCTGGAAGTGTTCAAGGGCAGGTTGGACAGGACATAGAGGAACCTGGTCTAGTGGAAGATGTCCCTGCCCATGGCAGGGGTGTGGAATGAGATGATTTCTAAGGTCCCTTTCAACCCAACTATTTCATGATTCTATGATGCAGCACATCTCACAGCACTGGTGATGGAACAGGCAGCACATCAAGAATATTTTCCCCAGGGATCCCAGATTCCCACCCAGGTGAGCTCCCGGTTGGGCTCTGGACATGAGCTGGCCCATGGTGTGGGGATCTGCCTGTGGTGGAGCAGCTGGCTGGGCAGGAAGGAGGAGGGGAGGAAGGAGCTGTGAGGAGCCCCAAGTGAGACGGGACACGTGTGAACAAGCAGAGAGTGATGGAAACAAGCAGAGAATGATGGATTGGTCCCCTCAACAGCACAAGGGTCACACCCTGCCCCGACCTGCCCAGGCAGCTGCCTGTACTGGGGGGACAGTGGTGGCAGGGGACCCTTTGCAGGAGGCTTGGGAGGACACCACGTGTTGGCAGGCACAGGCTGTGACTCAATGGGGCCATTTCATCTCTCAGATCTTTTGCTTTTTCTCTTTGCTTTAATCCACTTGCCTCATTGACTTTATTTGACTTTATTTTACAATCCATCTCTGGGTTCACTGAGGAGCACTTTGGTCATTAAGCACGTCAGGGCATGTGAATAAACCTGCATCTCTAAACGTGAGTTGCTTTGAAGCTGGGATCAAATCCTGTCTGCATGTGACAGGTCCAACATGACCCCAGGTGTTCCTCCTGCTGCCCCTCACCTCCATCCTGCCCTGCTCCACCTTTGGAAGGGATAAGGCCAACCAGCATGTGCAGGTGGGAAGTCCTATCCCTTTGCAGGTCCCTTAATGTGGCCAGGTCCCAGTTTCCCCCACAGACTGGGACTTGTCAGGGCTTCCCTTTCCTTTTCCCTGGTTTGGGGCCAGGCTGAGCCCTGCCTGGGTGTGTGTGCAGGGACAGTGCCACGAGGGGCTAATGCAGCTGTGCTGGGACCGGTTCCTGCAAACAGGCTGCAGCTCTCTGGCTGCATTTTTCTAAATCCAGCCCTTTGGATGGGAAGCATTTTGACAGTAAAAGTGGAACTGGAGCATGTCTGAGCAGGGCGAGGGGTCTGAGGGAGGGACACCCGGGAGAGGGAGCAGCAGGGAGGTGTGTGAGCCATGATGGGAGCACTGCCAGGATCGTTTCCCTGCCTGTTGTTTCCTTTCCTGTTTGCCTTTGCTGCCCACACAGTCTGTGCTTGTGCTGTCTGTAGATGTGATGCTCCATCCTCTGCAGCCAAAAGTCCCATTTCTATTCCTATGCTTTGCTCTGCTCCCGGAAAACACATGTGTGGGGGATGGGGCAGGAGGCAGATCCCCATCTCCAAATGTGTAGCCCATCATCCTTCCTGCTGCAGACTCAGCACCTCCTGCTCGGTGTGCTCTGCATGGATGCCCTCCCTTTCCCGGGATGCTGCTGAGCGTGGAGGCAGCTCAAGCCCTTGTTCCAGCGCCTGCTGCCTCCCCCCTGCTCTCCCGGGATGTTGTGGTGGGCTCATGAGAGCACAACAACACGGGGGCTGCTGTCCAGGAGACACCGGTGGCCTCGGGGCTCGTGGTGTGTGGCCTGGCTGTGCTGCTGCTCCCGGGGCTGGAGCAGTCCAGGGCACAGGGAAGCAGATGATGCCTCACTGGGGAGTGTGGGGAATGTGGAAGGCAAAGGCTCAGGGAAAAAATAAATTGCACCTGAGATCTTGCTGTCTGTGGAGGTTTTAGTGTTGGAGAATGTGCAGTGGTGGGGAAGGGGGGGGTTTGCCCAGGTCAGTGAGGTTCGGGAAGGATGGTCCTTCAGTGGGGGTGTCTTTGGGATAAAATGATGTGCTGTGTCCTGTGGTGAGGAGTTACTGGGACGCCCACATGGCACTGAACCTGCCCAGGCTCCTTTCCCCACCGCAGGGTTGCAGTGTACCTGATCTATGCAGTAAGGACACGCTGCTGTCCCCGGCGCGGGCAGGGGCACATCCTGCGGCAGCCCCCGGGCTGGATGCATCGCTCCTGGTGGAAGTTCCGGCCAGGTGGGGGTTGGTCTCTTCTCCCAGGCACTCAGCAATAGGACAAGGGGGCACGATGGGCTCAA
>JAWWEV010000248.1:0-17178 GCA_035583235.1 Hafferia zeledoni
CACTGCGCAGGCTCGAAGGGCACACCCACGTGGGGAGAGCCCTTCCCAAATCTTCGTTTGCGAAGACTGGGCCATTACTTCAGGGAAAATAAGAAAAATAGTGCATTGCACACTGGATTTAATTAAAAGATCCAATAACTGATCGTGTTTCACTTGTAACAGTCCATTAACATAAAAAAAATTAAAATGTTATTTGCCATAGCAGCAACTCTGTTTGCAAGCTTGCAGAGTGCCAGGTAATGTTTTATCTTGACATTTCACCTAATGCAACACATTAATTCATTTTGTGGATTTTTTTATCTTCGATTGGTAATGTAATTGGAAACTGTCAAAGAACTACATGTAAAATGAACGCTGACCTTTGCTTAATTTCTATGTGTCCTCCTGAAGGCAGAGACAGTGTGTTATGCTTTCTAATGAGGTGTTTGGCCATTTTTCAACCCCTCCTTTGCTCAAACTTGACTAAATGATAAACTTTTGAATTGAGATGCTGAAAACAACACCATCAACCCTTTCAGAGAATATCACCACATACCCTACCTCTTGAAAGGTAGAGTTTGCTGCTTCCCATAAAGACAGCTTTTTAAAATATGGTGTGATCATATGAACGTTTTTAATGAGTGCTTTTTAATGTGTGATTTCATATGTAAAAAAAGTAACAGTTTTTCATGATTATCCATATTTCCATCAATTATTTAGCTTTCAAGGGGCATAATGTGGAAGATTTATGAAAAAAAGAGAGATAACATGCATGCTGTAATTTTGGTTATAAAAATGTGTGAGGTTTTAAAAGAAACTATGAGCTATGAATATGCTACTGAAAAGCATTTATGCAAATACTGAATGCAGCTATTATATTGAACAGAATAAATACTTCTCTGAATATTTACACAGCTCTCCAGCAGACACTTGAATAACTATTTATTGACAGTGGGCAACACAGCTGCCTAACATATAACCACTGGCAAGAAGAAAGAGAATGCACCACCCAAAAACTTAAAATAGCTGAAAACCATACAGCCAGCAGTAAAGCCTTGCGTACCTTGAGTTTCCACTTTACATCCAAACAGGTCGTAATCCTGCAACTTATGAGTAAACAAAATTTTTAATGAGTTTATACTACACAGCTAATTTAAGTGTATTTATTTTAAGTTACATTTATTTTGTCATGCTAGCTTTTACCATTCATTGATTTCATACTCTGTTTTCCCCCTTCTGATATTAAAGGGGTAGATAATGAAAGTAGCACAGCAAACAGAACACTGGGTAAAATATCTTAAGGTTCCTTTCATCCCTGTTATGTCTACTAATGTAATTTTCACCTGATAAAAATTAATTCTTAATAGTACTTTTTATAATTTTCTGCTTATTTTTTAGTTGTATAGTTTTTAGGGTTTACACTAATGTGTATTTGAGGACTGTTTGGTAAAGAGGAAAAGTGGATTTTTAAGTACCATATAAATGTCTAATTATATTATCCTTTGAATTTAATATGATTTCATGATCCCAGTCTTGTGTTCCTAGAATATAAGATAGAATGCAGGAAGTAACTTTAATTCAGAAATAAATAATGAAAGTTTTGAGTATTTCCTTCTTGGCATTGATGAAAATAAAAAAATAAAATACTGAAAATAAAAGGCAGCACAATATTTTACGCTGCAGTAGCAATTTTGTTCCTTTACAAGGGAATAGCACAGAATCAATAGTAATAATTGAAACAAATTAGTTAAAGTCATCTGATATTTGCAGAACAAAATTTAGTCAGTGCTTAATAATCCCAAATAGCTGAACTAATCAAGTTGTCCTTTGCAGTATGTGTAACTTTACTCTAAAATCAGGTAACTTTTTAAAACCTTACAGAATAATTAAGATATACAAAATTGCCCAAATAGTATAAACAAATTCTTTGCATGTCATATGAAAGGTGACTACATTTTGCTAAGGACAGAATAAATATTGATTATTGTAACAACATTTTTAATTATTTTAAATTTTTTTTTAACCATTACTGTTAGGATTGGATAAGACTTAAGGACATATACATCTGAGAATGCAGCACAAAAGCATCATTTTATCCTCGAGAGAAGGAGGCTCAGGGGGACCTTTCAGCTCTCTACTATTACCTGAAACGAGGTTGTACCTGGGTGAGGGTTGACCTCTTCTTCCAGACAATCAGCTACCGGACAAGAGATCATACCCTCAAGCTGTGCCAGTGGAGATACAGGCTGGACTTCAGGAAGAATTTCTTCCTGAAAAGGGTTGTTAAGCACATTTGAATGGGCTGCGCAGTGATGTGGTGGAGTCACCATCCCTGGAGGTTTTAAAGAAATGACTGGACAAGGCACTTAGTGCTCTGGTCTAATTGACATGGTGTTATTGGTCAAAGATCAGACTCAATGATTTTGGAGGTCTTTTGCAACCTAAATGATTCTGTGATTTTATAAGGAAGACACCTACTAATTAGATATAATCCATCATTAGATGGAACAAAATTAAATATAATAATTTAAAAGCTACTTGCAGTATAAGTGACTAAAATGTGCAACTGAGAGAACATTTACATAATTAATAATTATGTTTGATATTCATTTATGAAATTGATTCAGACTTTTTATGTGAGAATATAGCATTTTTGTAATTTTTTCTTGAATTGCATTAACGGTCTTTTCCTGAAAGGTTTGTTGCCCAAAATGATTTATTAAGCTAGTGTCTGGAACAAATAAATATGCTACTTTCATAATTAAACCTTTATATCCTGTGACTTGTTGCATTTTTTTAAAATATCCTATTAAGAAAAAGGATTTAAAAGAAAACATGGAACATACAGAGAAGTCCACATTACATATATGTGCACACTCCACATTTAATTAAATGAGAAGAAAGTTTTCATTCCCATTTCAGTTAAAGATTTTCTTCAAAGGTTTACTAAATTATATGTGAATATTTTTCCTCCCAGTAGCTCATCTCTGCCCATATGACCAGACTCATACAGAGACAATATACTCAAAGAATAATCAGAGATGTCTGATGTCTTCATGAGGTCTCTTTTGATGATTTTTGAATGCTTTTGGGTATCTGGAAAGGTTCCAGTTTACTGGAAGGTGGCTAATGTTTTCAAGGGGAAGTTGACCCTATAAATTACAGATCTGTCTGTCTCACTTCAGAGCCTGGTAAAAATATGGAAAAGAGTGTTCTGAGAGGTGTAGAAAAACACCTGAAGGACAATACCACCAGTAGTCACAGCTGACACAGGTGAAGGAGGGGAAAATCCTTCTTGTCAAATATGATTCCCTTCTACAACAGGGTAACCCACCTCATTTCTAAAGGGAAGCCAACTGATGTAATCTTTTTGCATTTCCATAATGCTTTGGATACTGTCCCTCTGAGTATCTTTCTGAGTAAAATGTCCAGCTCACAGCTGGGTAACCACGTTATACAGTAGGTGAGCAACTGGCTGGTGGGTTAGGCACAGAGGGTTATAGTGAATGGGGTGATGGAATCAGGCTGGTGATTTGTCACTAGTAGGGTTCTGCAGGGCTCCATTCTAGGCACAGTACTCTTCAACGTCATCATAAACTATTTGGATACAAGACTTAAGGGGATGCTAATTAACTTTATCTATGAGACTAAATTGGGAGGAATAAGGCAGAGAAGCCTTTCAGAGGAGATCTCGACAAATTAGTTGGGCAATCACCAGCTGTATGAAGTTTAGCAAGAAGTTCTGCATTCTACACCTGGGAAAAGGCAACCCAGTTGTATGGACATACTGGGGAATGAGAGGCTGGAAAGGAGAGCCACAGAAAGGGGCTTTGGGCAAGGTGAATCTGAGTCAGCAGTGCTCTGGCAGCCAGAAAGGCCAAGTGTGTCCTAGGGGACATCAGGCAAAGTATCACCAGCCGGCTGAGGGAGGTGATTGTCCCACTGTGCTCTGCACTGGGGTAGCCTCACCAGGAGTCCAGTGTGCAGTTTTGGTTCCGTGATTCTCATATATTAGTTATCTCCTACTTACAGGTGGCTACAGCCTTCATGTTCCTTTCTATCTTGATTAAAAATCTTCGCAGGCAAACTCAGTTGAAAATCAAGACATCAAGAAATTCAGAGGGAAATGAAGTCTGCCTAAAGTCAGATGCTTGTTTACAATATAAAATTCTATGTTATCATGATATTTAGCCACATCCCTATTTTAAAGGTGAACAGCCCCACAAGATTCGAAGCTATTACTTGCATTCTTAAATTTAAAGTTACAGTTTGTGGTTTTATGACTCCGATAAAACATAGTTTGTATTGCTGGAATATTTTAGATCCCAGATGCATGAGGCAAGCTGTCTGAACCTCAGCCCTGTGGGCTGGGCTCATCTGGAATGTAGTGCCATAGGCTAGATCCCAACCTCATGGACAGAAAGGAGTCACTCCCTACAAGTTGTGGCACTCATTTCAGGATGCAAGGGAAAATTTCAGACTTCCTCTGGAATGCTGAGGGAAAGAATCATCTGTGATTAAAGGGAAATCAAGGTGGATGGGGGAAGAAAAAAGTATGGGTAAAACTAAGGCATAAAGGATAAAAGAGGTTAGTTGTGTGTAAACAGGGCCTGGCTGGCCATGCTCTGCCCCTGATCCATGCAGGATGTCCTGCCTTCTAATTAATCTCAATTTCTAACATTTTTCCTGGATGAGGTGCTCTTTCAGTGCATAGGTGTGTGGGAGGATCTGAATGCCTGCAACTAGCAGGGGACCACAGGTTGTCAGAGGTCCATACATCCAAGATGCCAGCAACTGGAGTGAAAGGAGGATGTATAGACCTGCATGACATAGCTACCAAATACCAGCCATGATGTAGGATGAATGGCCTGAGAGACAAGTGTCAAAGCCAGCCTAATCTTAGGCAAGATAATATGTGTATCAATTTCTTGCAAATGTGCTTTCTCACTGAGTAATACAACTGGAAGTTGACTACTGGAGGTACCAGGACCAGTTAGCCTTAAGTACTGGAAAGACAGGAAAGGTGGTGTGTCCCCTAAAATCTGTGTTAGTACGGTTAACATGTGCTAGTGTTGTTAAAGGCTCCCAGCCAGCAGCTGACAGAGGACTGCAGACTCAGGGATGCCAACAGCCAGGCAGAGCAGGGCTTCAGGAGCACATGCTGGACTGACCAAACATCTGAGCCCAGCTGTTGGAGAGATTCATGTACATTTGTATAAATTTGCCACTAACAGAACTCTATCAGATCAGTGGGAACAGGATGAGGCCATTGCTGTTTGTTCTGTGTGAGAGCTGTGTGTCTGTCTGTGCTGCTCTGTGTGGTTGGCCATGTATACATATGTGGCATGAATGTGTGTGTGCCTGTATTGAGAATATGTGTTCAGACACATTACTGGCTGGGCCTGGAGGCATGAAGTTGCCTCTGCTGGGTTAATGGGTTCAGGATTCTCTGCCAATATACTGGGGACTTGAGTGGTTTACATATGGCACCACTTAAAGTACAGTATACAGCACTGAAGTACAGCACACAATGGAAGCATAATTATCAAGAAGGCTTGTGCTATAATTGCAATGAATTGTGCCTAAATATCCTAAAACTCCTGACTAGAAATAGACCAGAAACTTTAGGACATTTTTCTATGATTAATGTGCAAAGCATAGTCCATGTTGACAATAATGAACAATCAAGACAGAAGGTAAATGCAGATCATAAATAATGCAAAGTTTTTTATCTCATATCAAATCAATTTAATCTGAAACATCTGCTTTCTGTTTTGTATGTTGAGTTCTCTGATCATTGGTAATCTAAACTGAGATGAAGGCAAAGCTTACAGAAATGTTATTTCATTAAATAGGAAGTAAAAGGTCTTTTTTCATAATAAAAGATGCAACAAATATTTAAAAATGAGAAAATGGATCAAAATATTTCAGATTATTTAGAAAAAAAATGTATTGAAAAAGTATTTTGTTCAACCTTGCAATCTATGAGAATTATTTAAAGTTAAGTTTAGTTTCAGTTCTGAAAAAGCCATAGGGCTAATCTACAAGACACATTCTGTGTTCAAGGACAGGATTGTGTCCCCAGTAAGAGTGAAGGAAGTCAAGGAATGCTGTGTAACTCATATAATTATAGCATGGCTGGGGTTGTCAGGGACCTTAAAGATCATCTGGTTTGAACACACTGCCATGGGCAGAGACACCTTCCATTAGACCAGGTTGCTCCAAGCCCCATGCAGCTGTGCTTTGTACTCATGGATGGGGCAACTACAGTTTCTCTGGGCAACTTCTTCAAGTGCCTCACCACACTCACAGTAGAGTTTCCTCCTGATACCTAGTATAAATCTACTTTCTTTCAGTTCAAAGCCATTCTACTTTGCCCTGTCTACTTTGCCCTTATAAATACTCTTTCCAACTCTCCTGTAGCCCATTCATGTACTGGAAGTCTGCTATAAGTTGTCCCCAGACCCTTCTCTTCTCCAGACTGAACAACCCCAACTCCTTCATCCTTTACTCACAGCCCTCTGATCATCTCCATGGTCCCCCTCTGGACCTGCTCCAACAGGTGCTTCTAAAGTTGGGGATGCCAGAGCTGGATGTAGCACTCCAGGTGGGATCTCACAAGAGCAAGGTAGAGGGGGAGAGTGCCCTCCCTCCGCCGACTGGCCACACTACTTTTGATGCAGACCAGGACACATTTGGCTTTCTGGGCTGCAAGCTCACATTGCCAGCTCATGTTGAACTTTTGTCCACCAGCATCCCCAAGTGTTTCTCTGCAGGGCTGGTCTCAATCCATTCTCTGCTCAGCCCATATTTGTGCTTGGGATTGCCCAGACCCAGATGCAGGATCTTGCACACAGAGCTTCAGGAGGCTGGCACAGGTGCACCTCTCAAGCTTTACAAGGTCCCTCTGGATGGCCTCCTTTGAGCTGTCTCTTGGGTACTATCCTGCTGATCCCTGATGTCTCTCCAGGTTCTGAGCATCTCCCACTGGTTCTGCCATCACTCTGGTCTGAGAGAGATTGAAGATCCCCTTCCCCAACAGCTGTAGTTTAAAGCCCTTTTAACCAGCTTACCAAACCCACGGCCAAAAATGCTCTGCCCGTTCTCTGGGCTTTCTTCTTCTCTGGCAGATGGGCCCTGACAGCTAACCCCTGCTAAGCCCATTTCTCAAAGAGAAAAGAGGTGGTTAAAGAAGTTGAATGCCTGGTTGAGGCACCAGTCATGTAACTATTTGTTGCTTCATCAGATTCAGCTGTCCCTTTCAAATCCCTTCCCTTTAACTGGGAGGACTGGTGAAAAACCAATTCTAATTCTGGGTAATATTCTTCTCTTTTTTTAAAGTTTAAAAGTATTTTATATTTCTCAAGAAAAGTGAATGTAAATAATCCAAAATAACTGATCTGATAGCTGGATTATTCAATATACTCCACTCGTATTTGAGTATTGTCTGTGAGTCTAGCTCTTGGTTTCCTTTTGTTCTTATATCAACACCTGAAAAATGAACACCGTAAACAAAATTTGTAAAGCATAAACTTTTCTTAACTGGAATTTGTTTTTCAAAGACAGCCCTTTAACCCTGTCACAACCAGAATTTTCTGTATGACTCCCCCAACTAAATCTGCTTTACTCCAAGCCAAATACATACATTTAGAGGTTTCAGTTTTCCTGAGAACCCGTAGAATTACTAACACACTTCAGAGTTGCTGAGGATCCTTAACACACACAGAGCTGTCTAATATACTGTGTACAGAACACCCAAATAGTATTTACTCAGGTTTTACTCTTAATGCTTTCCTTTCTGTTTCAACACGAGTCCTGCTTTCCACATCCAAATAAAAACATAGCATTCAAATCAGGGAAAGGATAGAAGGACTATATCTTTCCATCCAACTTTCATGTAAAGCACTTTATTGAGATTTCAGAATCCAGTAAACTCTGTGGAATTTAAGTTCTAAATTCAAGATTGTCCTATCATTGTGGCTGTGCCTCTGTGCACTGCAGCTGGCAGTTCCCTGATACTTGGGAGCTGTTCTGTACATTATTTAAGATAATCAGTGGCATTCATGACCTAAGAATATTATGAAACTTTACAAGCAACTTTGGGAAGATTTTAGACATCAATTAGGCTTGGAGAGACTTCTGCTTAGGTGCTTGGGCTGGGGAGGCGACAAGTATGGAAACAGGGAGATACACATGCAAGCTGCTTAGTAAGTAGCAGATCAAGCCACCTGCAGGGTAAGAACATAAATTCTCCCAAATTCTGCACCTACCCCCTTACAGATGCCTGTCTAACTCTTTCATAGAGGTTGAGTAAAAGATGAGGATAAAAACTAGCAAATGGCATTGTTATAAATGAGTTTACTAATTACAGAGAGGAAAGAGGAATCTGATAAACTAAAGTAACAAAACCAATTGTATAGAAAGAACATTAAACATCCTGTAGGCTGCTACCAAATACTTTTTTTTCATATCAGTTCTTTCTGAAAATCATTAACAATATCAATTTTTGTTTGAGAAGGCTTGTTTGTGTGCTTAAGTAGAAATAAGAAATAAAATCCTCAAAGAACATTATCTGATTATTCTTCAAGGAAAATTATAAATATGGAATGGAATAGAACACAGCTACCACAATCCTGAAAAATATTGGGTTTTCCTGAAGAAACAAAGGTATTTTCACATGGATCTTCTGTGTTAGCTACAGGCAATCTGCTCTGACTAGGAACTGAATAAAGCTCCACAGGACCAAAAAGATTTAACGCAGTGAGCAATAGTAGAATAAATATCATGGAAGACATCAAGTGAAAGTTATTACAAGGTTTTGTATTTTGCATTATCCTGGGAGCGTAAAGCCTATCCAAACCTTTCCTCATGTCACCTCTAAACTGCAGCTCCCCACTATTCAAATGCAACAGCGCTGCCCTGAGGTTTGGACAAAAGAAAGGAGAGGAAAAAGGTCTTTTCCTTGTGACAGGTTTATGGCAAATAATTCAACTGCCAGCATCTAGCATTTCACATGAAACAGTCACTGTTAAAGGCAATGACCTGACAAGGAAGCAACATGCACAAACAGCACCTTTTTTTTCACCCAAGACTTTGCAGAACACAAGGATGATGACCCAGAGAGTCTGCAACAGTTTTCACATCCCTAAAAGAACTGCTTAGCAAAGGGAGATCCTCCTAAGAAAACAATGGACTACAGGAACTTAAACAGAACTTTAAAGAGATATTTTGACAAGTAATTAAAAATGGGCTTTTAAATCAATTAAAACTTATTGTTTAAATTTTCAGCAATCTTGTGAAATCAGACAAAACCCTTGTAATTGAAATTCTTACTTAAAGCAGCAGTGCTGGAATGTATAATGAAATGGCAAAGGAACTGCTGTAGTGACTCCTCTCACCTCTGAGAGGAAATACACTTTTCCATCACAGAAGAGTACCTGGCTTTTGAAATGTTCACACTGAACTCAATGGGTATTTTGACTAAAAAGGAGTAATTTTGCTGTAATTTATAGTGTTTATGGTGACTGACAGCATTAGTAACTCCCTCAGAGGAGCCATTTTAAGTTTTTATTCAAATTACACCATATGGGCCACCCACTTAGGAGTTGGAGTGATGATCCTGGTGAGTCCATTCCAACTGAGAACATTCTGTGATTCTGGTTCTGTGATTTCAGATACACCATTCAAAGAATTATATAACCAATATGTATGATCCTATATTGTGCACTCACATTTTAAAGATTTGAATTTTTCACATGAAAGTGTTCATGATAAATTTCTGTTGTTGGAGCTATCTGGAAAATTCTACAGAACTTTTGTTTCCTATTAAACAATTAAGGGAATTTTTCTCTGCAATCTTACTAAATTAATTGTATTTCATCCTCCTAGCTTACAGCTGTTTTTTTGTTTTTTTCCTAATATAGACATTTTTTATGCTGTCCATCCACACACAATTAGCAAACACATACAAAAAAGTTTTCATTCTATTAAAAATTAACAATTAACAAGACATATTTTTTGTCCTGTTTTACCACCTGTTTTTCTTCATCCCTATTTGCCTTTTGATTACAAAAATCCCTGAAACTAATTACTCTGAGAGAAATTATAGTTCTATTTCAGACAAAAATTTAAGAACTATGATAAATTGAAACTCTAAATTCTAGAGATTTGTTACAGTGTCTGGTAATATGATAGAAATTATTATGCCTTTATCATGATAAAAAATGGCTTCACTGTTTATATTTCTGAACCAGAAGATGAAGCATGTGTGAAAATGTTGGTGTTTAGCACTCTTTTAAAAGTTGTACTCTGCCTCAGTTCAAAAATATTCCTGCCTAATATATTTTGCTACAGATAATTCTCCCAACACCTTCAGTAAAAAAGTTTAGTTTATTATCACAGAAGAACAGAAATTTTCACAAGTCAGGCTGGGGAATTATGGAATAATGCGATATTTGACCAAGAATTTTCCCTAGGGTTTTTTGAGACCTTTGGTACTCTTGACAAGTAGAGTTCCTTTGAAATGAAAATTAGGGCTTCTGGATGCAGTACAAAGTGTAAGTGAAAAGTTTTTAAAGGCTTCAGTATTACAGCAACTAAGACTGGCCATAAAACTGGAATTCTATTTCATCTTCTTTTTTAGGTTAAATATGGATTTCTGCTCTTATGTCAGAAGAAAAGTAATCAGTAACTTCTTGAAGAATTTGTGACAGTCACAACGTATGCAGTTACTTACCAGTCTGTTGCTCGGTCAGGGCATAATCCTAGGACACTGGTTGCAGTGACCTGCATAAATCAGTTTGGGCTGTGAATCTGAAACCTTGACAAACACTTCGATCTACACAGTAACTACACTCCACCTCTACTTCGCGGAAACTATCCCATCAATAATTACAGTAAAAAACCAACAACAACCAACAAAATTCCCAGTACCAATTCTTTTTTTCATATTACATGTAATCCCAGGGGTAAGTAGCTACACTTAGAAACTATTCTCTCTCTTGTGAGAGTTTTGGGGTTTCAGTCTGTTTGTTTGAAAGAGAATAAAATCAACTGTCCTTAAATGTAAAGTTAGGATTTTAGTTTTATGTGTGTACTGTTATAAATGTTTTCAAACACATACAAATTAACCATATACTTGAATGACTTCTTGTAAATATGGATTTGCATTAAGATATGCATATGGCTCAAACCTGCTTGCAGGCATTTCACTTGCGTTTGACAGATCATACACAGATCATAAGAAAAAACAGCAGAACAGACAAAAGAATGAGAATTCATCACAACAAGCTATTCCATGAACTATCTCATAGAATCAGGGAATGGTTAAGGTTTGAAGGGACCTCTTGGAGATCACCTTTTCCATCCCTTGCTCCAGGAGAACCACACAGAGCCAGGTACCTGGAACTGTACTGTACTTCAGGTGTTTTTTAAATATCTCCAAGGGTAGAGGCTACACCAGCTCCCTGAGCTACCCACACCAGTTCTCAGTCCCTGTGACAGTGAAAAAGTGTCTCCTGGTGTTCAGTGAAATCCTCCTGTGGTTTTGGTACTGGAGAGCCCAGCTCTGCACTCAGCACTTCAGGTGTGGCCTCAACAGTGCTGAGCACAGAGGAAGGGTGATTTCTGCCAACCTGCAGGCAGTGTTTTGTCTTCCACCACCCAAGATATCATTAGGTTTCTGCATCAAAAGCTTGTAGTTGACTTAGTTACTTTCCTTTACTTATATGGAAATAATAGTTTCAGTTTGTGAACTATAAATACATAAAATAGGATTCATGAATTGACTATGAACAGGAAAATATTTTCATGCTACTATTATGCTGATATCCCTGTTTTTAGTTTTTCTAAGGACTTCTTACAAATAAGAGTTCACAAAATAAAAGTTTAAACTGAAGTATTATGTATTCATTTAAACTGTATTTGAAATTGTTTCAAAATCCCCTTTTATGAAAGAAATTCAAGAAATTCTTCATGGGCATACTGAAATAATGCATTTTATTTTCTATAAATGAATACCTTAGTATGAATAGAAAGACATTACATGAATAAGTCTCTCAGTGCATTTTTATGAGGTTCAAATTTTATCTTCCTTAACTTGTGTATTGTACCCTAAAGTTACTTAGTGGAAGACAGTGCCTGACTGTCAGGCATAACTTTAGTGTGCCTTTTTCTCAGGGAGTGATAAACTTATTTTTAAAGTATTTTTTATTGTTTTAGAAATAGAAAACTTCCATGGCATATATGCCAACACAAACCATTACCCTTTCCCAAGTTTTACTGGTAGATCAACAGTGAAATCTGACTTGTTCTTAAACAATGGAACCATTAAATTTTCCATTGAGTTCATAGGAGTCTGGCCTTGCAAGGACGTTGATTTTAACATATTATCAGATTCATCTATTTCAAACTCCTTTGAAAAATTTAAAATAAAGTTGGCAAACAACCTGGCAAAGTTATAGAAATGGATGAAATTCTGTCAACACAGGTAGGACCACTGATGGCTTTTGAAAGTGAAAATGGCATCTAGAGCAGTCTAAATGCTAATTTTAAAAAAGACAAGGAGCTGAAGAAACAAGTTGTTATTTTCTTTTACAGCAACTACTAACAAGCTGACACCATTGCTGTAACGGAAACACATTTTGCTGTTTTATCTAGAGACAGGATAAAAAAACAAATTCAAAATTTTACTACTTTGAGATCTCCCTCCCTAGAGTCCCTACCTTTTTTCGTGTTCAAATAGAAAAAGAGCAAACAGTGATTCACTAAGTGTGAAGTTATTCTCTTGAATACAACAAACAGTAACTCATTTTATATTTCTGGCATTTTAATTTAAAACTGGCACACAATTCATGCTTTGGGCAACCCTGAACAGTGGCTTCACCACCCTGTCAAGCTCAGTGTTGTAGGGCTAACCTTACCTGAGGAAAAAACACTAGGTTATTATGTTCTATCTGGTAGAAAAGTTTGTCACTTTTCATGCCTGCAAACCCTGAGTTATAGATAGGACTGGCAACATAATTCAGAACTCAGTTGGTAAAGTAGATTTTATTTTGTGCAGGCAACTAAACCATTTTTCTTTCCAGTGCATGTGAATTTTTTCTACCTGATGTAGTTCAATTATCTAGGTATAATCTGCCAGGGGACAGATGAAACCTAGCAAGTATGTATTCAGTTTTTCCTTGGGATTCAGTCCTTTAAAATAGGAGGAAATCTCTGCACTAATAGTTTCCAAATAAACAAAGCACTTCATAAAATAGTAGTAAAACATTTTGTGAATTCTGACCTTCCTCCATTTTTTAATTGATGTTTATTTTATATACAAAACCAAAATCTAAGCAGTCGCAATGTGACAGTGTGCCAGTGCTACTAAACACTAAGTGTTTACAGAGATGTTTCCCCTATATAATTCTATGAGGACAGACTATTTTCTATAACCTGACTTTTTATTAAAAGAACCCAAATATAAGGCTCAAATCTTACTTTCTTAGTCAAAATCATCTTGTGAGAGCAGTGTTAGAATTTTTCTTTCTTTTTTCCTACACGGGAGTTCTTTATTACTTCATTTTTTTTCTCAGAACATATTGCAATACGTAACTCATATCTATTCAGTTTTAATATGGTCTCTACCTTTTGAGATTGTTTTTGGTTTCCCTGAATATTTAACAAGTGTAAACAGAGAAATAGCTTCAAATTTTAGTCCATGTGTAGGGCTCTGGCAACTGAATATAATTCAGGATTAGGAAATATCCAGACTCTTGCAACTGTGGTACAATATTTTTTCCTGTGTATGATAGCTCTAATCAACACTCTTATAATCAATGGTGACACACAGAAAGAATTCATCTTCTAGTGGAAGGACACTCTTATCTTATGGAAATAGTGAAGAATTGACAGCAGTGTTAAAATTTTCATGTAGTAGAATCTCTCCCAGTTCGTTGTTTCCAGTACTTGAAATTAAGGTAATTACAGATAACTACAAAATTTTTGAAGTTTTTTTCCAAATCTTTTTGAAAAGTTGATTTTCAATAGTCTTATCCTAATGTATTTCATTATTATCTCATGTGCTTGTTCCCTTTTAAAAGAGTGTTCCTCTTTATGCATAATTACAATTCCCTTTTATTGTCTCAGATCTCTTCTATCATTTCATTTAATTAAATGGCATCAACTAATGCTGCAATTAGGCAGAAACCCCACAACACAATTAATCACAGTTTTACATTTTTCTTTCGTCTGTTCTCTGTTACTAGTTTTTTCTTTTCACAGTCTTCTTGCTTTAATAATACCTCAAGAGATACTACACATTACCACTTGAATTAATCACTGAATAAGAAGACAGCATTGATTAGAGATGGTCATGGTGTGATAATATGCATTAGGAGCAAGCAGAGGACAGTGCCAAATGGGCTGAAAAGAAACAGAAACTTTTACATGCAGAGACACATAAGCATATGAAAAATAGGGACTTCCAAAAAGCAACTCTGTTGCAGCAGGTATGAAATTATAGTTTTAAAGAAATGAGGTAGAAATACAGAAGCATTAAGAATTCTTAAAAGAGTATGTTGGATGCCCAGAAACCCACATCAAGAAAGAAGGGAGCAGAGCTAAAATATCATCCTAGCTCTGTGACAGAGACAGTATGGAGAAAAAGAAAAGCAAATACAAAGAATCGAATTGACTGCAAATCAATTTTAAATTTCAGGTTGGAAGCTGTTGAAAACAAAGCTGTTGAAAAGTTGAAGGAATATGAGAAAATTATCTGCATGAAAGAACAATAAGGAAGGATATGTAAGTCACTGAGTATTTAAAAATACTTACAAAAATGCAAAAGGACTTAAGTCTTACCTCTTCCAAAATGTGTACTAAACACTTTAATTCACTGGAGATCTAGAACAAGGAGTCTCCTACAGTGTGAAAGGTGTACTGGATTGAAACAAATACAGTCCTTCAGAAACAGCATGCAAATCCAGCAAATGTTGTGTTTGTGTATTTGGAACCAAAATTATATGCTCTTAACATGCAAAATCCATGTAGTATTTTAAAGGTCACAAAGAATTGTGAAAGGTGGTGGCTAAAACAGGTTACATGGCAATGTCATTCAATGAAGTGGTCTAGTTGCTATCCTCCAAGAACTCATGAAGCACTATTTAATATCAGAGATAACAAATAATATTAAAATTTATGAACATCAGAGAGAATCCTTAACTCAGGAAATTTGCCAATATTTGATTTATTTTAAAATCCACAAGAAACTGGAAAAAAGAAATCAGTTGCACAAAAATTAATTATAACATTGCAAAGAACTGATGGAGAAACAAAAGATTGAAAAATGACTCTATCAGAAAATTTTTTTGTCAGATAAGCCACATTAATTTCTGATGGGATTATAAATTGAATTGGAAAATATAATCTAGAAATTAATATATTTGGAAATTTTCTGGGATACTTGATTTAGCAAGCCATGGTATTCTAACAGACATTACCTAGCATTATCCTGGTTGCAGAAATCCCAAGAAAATTGCCTAAAAACTTAAAGAAAGGCTGATTTATTTTTTTTTTCAAATGAAAGTGTTTTCTCATGTTATTGTAAATTTACTAATATAATAGCTTGACAACTTGAACTATAATAGCTGAGCAAAAGAACATTCAATGCGAGATACCCTAGGAAGGTCTCTGTTAAGATGTTAGTTTCTCCTTCTTTAAACAGTAGGACACTGACTCATAATACTTAGCTTTTTTTTACTGTGTCCGGGTGATTACTAAATGAGACTGTTAGAGTAATTTCAATGACCTTAGAAAACCTCTGTATTAACCTCTGTTAACTCCTCTGTATGGGCCATTCACTTGAGATGTGGACTCCATGATCCTTATAGGTCCCTTTCAATTCAGAGCATTCTGTGATATAGTTCTAAGGAGACAATGGATTATGATGAAGGGGTGAAGTGGGAAGAGAGAGGTTTTCTGGAGACCATAAACATGGCAAAAGACACAGTGGTGACAATGTTAAGCTGAAAACAGAGACTGAAATATGGTCAAAAAATGAAACAGGAAGTTCTGCAGCTTTCACTGCTCTGCATTAGGAAAAAGTTATCACTTCTCCATTTCCAAATAGTGGGGTAGAATTGAAGAAATGGCTTCTACACAACTTTTGGAATGTGTTTGTGCCCTGATAAGCTAGCTCATTTCTAGTCAGAATTAACAAGAATTAAATTTATCCTTATAACAATTTTCGCTTACTGAGATCACTAATGAATTCTTGAGTCTATGGTGCTTTAAATGAGACTTAAAGCTGGCTTGTAATAACCCTTAATTGTGACACTGTCTTTCTTTTATGAATTCTTGTTTGAAGGAATTATTTTGAAGACTGATCTCTAATCTTTAAGCTCAAGAACTTTTTGAATATGTGAACTACATAAAACTGAACAGTTTGGGCTGCTTTTTATTTCTGCTTCAGTGAGCTCAGAAAGTATTGAAGAATGATCTCCTTTGATTAGAAACTCCACCTTGTGGGGTTTTATTTACCATCTTTTGTATTACGTTTTGTAATAAAATCTGATAACATGTCTATATTCTGATCCTGACATTTATAATATTAAAACTTGTAGGAGACAATAAGGTCCACCAAAACAAAAGGACAAAAAAAATGGGAAAGAAGAAATGCCTCCTCCTGGAAATTTAAACATAATAGAACATGCCAACAACATATGCTACTTAAATCCATGAGAGTCTACTTAATTGAGAAAGCAAGCAAATATTAGAGATGAAGGCAGGAGATTTGTACTAAAAGAGGAAGAGAAGAATAGGGAAAAGAACCTTGAGCAAGTCACTTGGAAGAATAAAAACATAAAAGCAGATAAGGACAATGCTGAGATTTTTTTCAAAATAGTAACATAGATTCAGCTTTATCAGGTGATTTCAACCATGAGTGTGCTGGTTTAAAGGTAAACCGACAGGAGAAATGGACCCACCACAAGAGAGATCATAAGTCAGGGTTACGATTTAATGAAAGATATTACCATAAATACACTCACACAAAGAGAAGTTGCTTTCAACTCCCAAAACCCAGCAGTATAACCCAGTGCCCTGGGGCACAAACCCCAAGGGGTTTGTTAGCTCTTGTGCTGAGACCCACGTGGTTCCCCCAAGTCCAAAGCAAAAGTAAGTGTAAAACCTGTTGGTGCAGGTGATGGCTGTAGCCTG
>JAWWEV010000249.1:0-17127 GCA_035583235.1 Hafferia zeledoni
GCCGGCTGGGAAGGTCTGCGATGTCCCCGGCACCACGTGGTGAGTCTCGCACTGCCCTCCAGCATTCCAGAAGCCAAAGTTTCCATCTCACCTGGATATTCCGCAGAACCACTGCTCGCAGAGCTCTCGAAAATAGACAATATGGACTCCATCGTTGGCTCCATCTGGAAGAGGAGAGGAGAAGCGCAGTGTGAAACCTTTTCCAGGCAGGAGGGAGGAGGAGGGAGGGGGCAGATATTCTGGTCCCAGCACATTTGGGCGGTGCTCTGGGACAAAGGGGCAAACCAGCACATGCGGCTGAACCCCCCGGGCAGAGGGAGCGGAGCCGTCGGGAAAGAGCT
Organism: Hafferia zeledoni; assembly: GCA_035583235.1. Taxonomy (NCBI): domain Eukaryota; kingdom Metazoa; phylum Chordata; class Aves; order Passeriformes; family Thamnophilidae; genus Hafferia; species Hafferia zeledoni. The sequence continues at coordinate 342 of JAWWEV010000249.1, forward strand.
GGATTTGGGCGACTCGGAAACTTAATGCAGAGACCCACGCGATAAAAAGAGAGCCTTTTTGCAGCTCCAGTGTCCCCAAGGAAGCTCCAACCAGCTCCGTGGCCTCCACAGCGCCCACCTCGCGCTGCCCCCGGCTCTGGACACGGCGCGTCCCGGCGGGAGCGTCTCCGCCCTCTGCCCATCCCATCCCATCCCATCCCATCCCATCCCATCCCATCCCATCCCATCCCATCCCATCCCATCCCATCCCTGCGCTCCGGAGGCTCCGCCGCCCCGGCCCCGCTGCTGGTGCTGCCTGTCCGCAGTGCCGGCGGCTCGTCCCGGCACATCCCGGCGCTGCTCGGGATCTCCCTTCGGCACCGACACGCCCTGGAAACACGGCGGGAGGTTTTCTGTGCCTGCCCCGCGTGGTGCCCTCCGGGCACTTCGTGGTTTTGCCACCGGTATTCGGGGATAGCGCTGAATGGAGTATTAAAAAGGCACCATCCCTTATCCCGGCGCCAGGTGCGTGGGGGACAATCCCGCTCCCACGTGCACCTCTGGCTGGAGCTGGGACACTTTCATTATCCTGAGGTATCCATACGACTTACACAGGTGGTTATGGAGCATTCCACCATCTTCCACATATGTGTTGTTCTTGCCTTTGTGTCTTTAGGGATCCCTGGTGGTCTCCTACAATGCATAGTGTTTTTCTCTCTGGTAACAGATAGTATTTTTCAATAAAACCAGATTGTTTTCCCTGGACTTCATAGTCTGTGATACAGATGTTAATGAGCTTGTTGCATTAGATGCTGTTGGTTGTTCAGCAGACATTTATGCAGCATCCTAATATAGAGCAGCTCAAATAAATCACAATCTAGAAAGGTCTGTTCTTCCTTGCAGGGAGAGAGGGAAGCCTAGATTAACTAGCTTCAATGTGTTGGAAATTGCCGAAAGGATTAATATTCCATTATCTAAATTATTCTAGCCTATAGGTATTGAAGTGAAGACTGTCATAGAAAAATTAATAAAAAAACGAATTATTTTCTCAGCTTGGCAGAATTTGAACTGTGTGGCATGGTAGCCCGTAAGACCTCACCGAGGTAATGGAGGTGAAAAAAGATCTTGAGGAGTTTTCTCATGCATCCTTCGAGTTCACTGAAGAAGCCAGCAGTTCTTCATGCAAAAATAAAAGTAATCTAAGTAATAAAGAAGCCTTGTCATAACACATGAGTGGGAAAGAAAGCTTTGCTATGGCATTTTTTCATTTTAAATTCTTGAGTGTGGAAAATTCATAATGTTCATTTATATAAAAGCCTCTCAAGACCATATCTGACATTAGGCTAGTAACTCTGTATTAAATATACATACAAGTATTTTTAATTTGAGAGACATAATAGCTGGCAATTTCCCAGACCCGCATGTGCCAAGAACGACTGAGCTTTGCGCCAAGATAAAAGGTGGCAGCCTTGGGCTCTCAGGTGCCAAAGATGCAGCACCATTAACACTATAAAAGCAGCAATCGCTTTCTGTCCTGCCACCTTTTTCCCGGGAGGAACCTTTGTCCATCTTGAATTATTGACTGAAAATGGCAATTTCCCAGACCCGCACGTGCCAAGAATGATTGAGCTTTGCGCCCAGATAACAGGTGTAAGCCTTGAGCTCTCAGGTGCCAATGATGTGGTTCCATTAACACTAGAAAAGCAGCAATCGCTTTCTGTCCTGGCACCTTTTCCCTGGAAGGAATCTTTGTCCGTCTTCAATTCTTGGCTGAAAATGGCAATTTCCCAGACCTGCACGTGCCAAGAACGATTGAGCTTTACGCCAAGATAAAAGGTGGCAGCCTTGGGCTCTCATTGTTTGATTATGTGGACCCATTAACACTAGAAAAGCAGCAATCGCTTTCTGTCCTGGCACTTTTTCCCTGGGAGGAATCTTCGTCCGTCTTCAATTCTTGGCTGAAAAATTACAATTTCCCAGAACTGCACATGCCAAGAATGATGGAGCTTTACGCCAAGATAAAAGGTGGCAGCCTTGAGCTCTCATCGTTCAATTATGTGGACCCATTAACACTAGAAAAGCAGCAATCGCTTTCTGTCCTGGCACCTTTTCCCTGGGAGGAATCTTCATCAGTCTTCAATTCTTTCACTGACTTAAGTATGAACCCTGTGTTTCAATTTAACAGGAATATTATGAGTTCCAGCCCCATCCCCTGCATTGCTTGCAGCCTTCCCACCCTGAGGTCATCTGCAATTTTCAGGAATATGTTGTGTCCCACCATTCAAATCCTTAATGAATATGTTGAATCCTTTCATCTGGGGTAACACATCATGTACTTTCACAGGTTAGCATTGAATTGCAAGTAAGTATTGTGATTTTCTGACAGGTTTTGCATTAATTTTATAGTATTCCTGCCTCAGCTATTTGTGAGAATAATCATGTGAGATAATATCAAAGCCTTTTAAAGCATAGACTCTATGCCATCTTCTGCTCCTCTGTTTTTAACAGTGCCTTTCACTATTTAGAAGAGAAATTTTGATTTGACATAATTTTTGCTTTGGAAATCTATACTAGCTATTATTCTTTTCTTTTTTGAGTACTGTGTGACTGCTAAGTATTGTTCTTGTGTTGAAATCAGTTTCACTAAAAATAGTTCCCATGTTCTTCCTTGTTCCTTTCATATTTCCTCTATTTTTTAAAATCTTGTCCATCTTTCCTGAGTTCTCCATGACATCTACCCACCCACCTCAGCTTGCTCAAGCTTGCAGGTAACATTAAAAAATCCAACCTAAGTCCTTTCTAACCTCTTCTCTCTCTGCTCTGACCCAAGTCTTTACCCTTTTATTGCTGGTGTTCTGTTCATTGTGTAGCGCCTGCTGATCTTTCTAGCAAAGACACAGGTTTTGTTTCTTTTCCTGTGGGTGTTTCCCTCATCTAACTGAGCAGTGTCAGCTCTTCCTAGTTTGTCTTCCAAGCAGTAATATTATGGAATGTTTTTTGCCTGTTCTATGTTCCAATTACATTACCTTTTGTTGCTTGGCTATGCTTTCTTTTTTTATTATTTTCTTTTTAAAGTGCATTATTTTATGTAATCTGACCAACTTGTCCCCTCCTGAGTGGTTCCTGTTCATGATTTCAGACCTGTAGGGAAATTTGTGGCTTGTCAAGATTATTCTCTTCACATTTTTTTCCTTTCTCTAGTTTGGGATAGTGGATACTTAAGCAGTTTCTCAAATGACTTTAAGTGCACATCTTACCACTACCTGTTCTCCAAGGATTTGCTTGCCTTGGGATCTTACTGCTGGTTCTCTGAGACTGCAAATACCTAATTTCTGGAAATACAGTCCTTTCTTTATTGGTGCAGACACATTTCCAAATATTTCCCAGGAGCTCTGTGGTAGTTACAGTGTAGGCTTGAGAGAGGCAAATAGTACAATCTTGTGGCAACTGTTTTCATCTGCTCTGGAAAGTGACCACAGAAAACCCAAATTCAGGTTATTTAATGGTACAACACTTAAAGGTATCCTACAACTGGTCTAGCAAATACAGCGTTTAGTGGCCAACTTCTGAGACTTCAAATGAAGATGGAAAATCTCCAGTGGTTTCGAAAGATGCAAATGAAATAACATACATTGGATTCTTTTCTTTAAATAAGTTTGTGTTTAAAATATTTACTTAAATATTCCATGTGTTGTTATTACTCTGTAGGAAATATTTGTGTGTGGGCTACAGTTGCTTTCTTTTCCCATAACCTTCTTTGTGCATATGTTATCATGCAGCCAAGTATTCAAATGACAGCATATTTAAATATATTCCTCAGGCATTTGTACCATGTTATTCTGTTTGGAGTCACTCTACAGAGCATTATAACAACATGTGTAAATTATTTTCCTTGTATGTGTTTTATAGAGACCTTTTTAAAAATCATACACAGTCTTTTGGGTGGCAGTTTTTCCTTCTCCACATGTCACCCTCTGTTTTCTATATGTGACTGCAAGTTTAAATAAAAAGAAAATGTTAGAAAATAAGGAAGAGAGATGGCAAAATAAGTGTTTGTATTTAAATTATTTTAAAATTTTCCTTGCATTTTAAAGCCACCAAAGCAAGTCAGCATAATCATCTCTGGTTATTTTTAGAGGAAAATAGGCTGTTTATATAATAATGCCAATACTACCATGCCCTCGTATGTTCACAAATGTATGCAAAGTCTGCCTTAGGTAAAATATAACCAGAACTGTGAAATATAACTTTTTAAATACATATTGCCACAGATGGATGGAATGAACACCAAGTTATTAGGAATTTGCTGCTTCTGCAGCTGATGGGCCCTGAGTTGTCAACCCTGAGGTGTTCCTGCTTGCTCTTTGGAAAATATATCCTCCTTTTACTGTCCTAAACTTGACACTTCTCCTTCCCTTCCCACTTCATTTTTTCAGTTAAATACTTTTAAGTCCTTAAAGATGTAAAATGGTGTTTCTCCTTCTTTAAAAAGTGCTGACTTTCTGGGTTTGTTTTACACATAGCAACACAAAGCCTCTGACCTTTAAAAACAGCACAGCTTATACTTCTGTAGCAGAAAAATGAATTATTATTTTGGTCACAAATAAAGCACTTAGCCCTAGGGAGTTCAGTGTGTAATCAAAAAATCATCAAATAAATCACAGAATAGTTTGGGTTGGAAGGGACCTTAAAGATCATCTCATTCCAACCCCCTGCCATGGACAGGGACACTTTCCACCAGCCCAGGTTGCTCAGAGCCCCATCCAGCCTGGCCTTGGACACTTCCAGGGATGGGGCAGCCACAGCTTCTCTGGGCAACCTGTGCCAGGGCCTGCCCACCCTTGCAATAAATCAGTACTATAAAAGGCAGCATTATCTTTACATTAGGAATTACACCAAAATCAAACAAACATGTGAAGTATTTTTAGCACATTTCTATAATTCTACAAGCTAAGTAACTCATTAATTTTCCTAATAATAATAATAAAAACAATTTTAAAAGAAAATAGCCTTTTAAATGACGATCATTGACCATTCTGTTGGCTTTGTTCACATTTTTGTGGCAATGGCAATTTAGATTTTATTCACAGAAAACATTTGTTAAAAGCTCCCTCCCACGAGCTGTGCACAGTTCTTCCAAAGAAGAAAAAGGAAAGAAGAAGGAAAAAAAAAAGCAGTGATCTAAAAAGCCTTGTCATAAAACAAGTAAGTCATGCCAAATTTTAATATTTTGGAAGATATAAATGACTGTCACATCAAGGACTTGATTCAATTCACTGAAGAGAAGGAGGGTGGCAGCCTTTGCTTTGGTAGATATGCATTTTATATAGAAATATAATCCATTCACTGCTGAAGTCAGAGGGAATTCTGCCGTTTAAATGTAACTGCATTAAGTATACATGGATTTCTGATTACTTAGCTGCAGTCTGGATAAAAAACAGCTTAAAAAACCCATCTGAATACATTTCACTGCTTGTGCTTGTCCTTTCGTTATAGTTTGAAAGATCCTGTGACAGATCATATGTGTGCTATTTATAGTAATCCCCTTTTCTGCTGAGCAAGAGAATGGCTTTGAATGTTACTGGAACTAAAAGAGGGCTCTTGCTGAACTCATTTGGTAAGAATGATATCCTCTATTCCTTATCCCTCAGTAGTTCTCTGCATCACTAATACTCACCAGTTGTCCTCTGTGTCAGCTGCTGCCCCTTGTCCATGTTATCACAGGAAAAGACAACATGGCATTTTCCTGTTCCATGGCTTTCCTTTGCAGCCATTCAGCCATGTCATCCACTTACTGTATAGAGGAGAGCTAGTGTAGGAAATGAGGACAACTCAGTGTGGGAATTCATGGATATGGGAAAGTGTTCTGTTGGGTTTGTTGCTTTACTCCTTTAAATGAACCTTCTGAACACTTTGCTTTTACCCATTCCCATTAACTCTTGCATGGATTTAATTCAGCCCTACTCTTACACACGTGTAACACCTTGTTAACCAGCCCAGAGCACTGAGTGCCACATCCAGTCATTGCTTGGACACCTCCAGGGATGGGGACTCCACCACCTCCCTGGGTAGCCCCTTGCAATGCCTGACAAACCTTTCAGTGGAGAAATTCCTCCTGATGTCCAGCCTGAATCTCCCCTAGCATAGCTTGAGGCTGTTTCCTCTCATCCTGTCCCTTGTTACCTGGGAGAAGAGCCTGACTCCCACCTGGCTCCATCCTCATTTCAGGCAGCTGTAGAGAGTGAGAAGCTCTCCCCCAAGCCTTCTTTTCTCCAGGCTGAGGCCTCTAGCTCCCTGTTCTTTATGTGGATATTTGATGGATCCATTCCTGATCTCTGCTTTCTTCTTATCTGTAGATGAATTTATTCTTTTTGCTTACTGTGCTTGATCTGACCAGCATTTACTGGTGGTGGAGCTGGGTACCAACATCATCTTCAAGACAAAGCCTGCAGAGAACTCCACACAGAAATCCCTTTGCTGACCACTGGCAGCAGAAATTGACAGCAGCAGCCACTGTCTCACTAGAACAGCCAGAAGAGATTGTTGTGGAGGGTTGACCCTCCACAGGAGTTGCTGTGGGGGTTAAGTAGCCTCTGTGGTATGGATTCTTCGAGAGGAGACCTGGGAATGCAGGCATTGCACTCACTTTCTCTGCTTCCATTCAAGTCTGAAGTCTTGGATGCCATTACAGGATGGTTTGCAGACATGCTACAGTTCAGACATGCAGCTGCCAATCCCACATCCCTGCTCAGCCAGGGCATCATCTAGAAAATGCCAAAGCTCTGTAGAAAAACCATTATGGAGTTACCGAAAAGAATGAAAAAATAGGAGCAAAATCTCCTCACTCTGTGGTATCTGAAGTGCTGAACCACCGTGGTTGGAACACCTCCCTTCCTCCTACTTTTCTGCCTTGCTTTTCCAGTGAATCCCTGCTGGTGGCAGAGTGGCACAGCCTTTCCTTGGGAGGGAAACCCTATCCCGTCCCCTCCCATCCCATCCCATCCCGTCCCGTCCCGTCCCGTCCCATCCCATCCCATCCCATCCCATCCCATCCCATCCCGATCTGATGGCAGAAGGTTGTGTACAGCGAGTTCATTCTTGAAATGACATTACAGCGTCTTTCTTCGTGCTTCATTCAGTCTTTAAAATAAATAATGATGTTGAGGGGCCCTCGAAATTGCTGAACTCTGCCCCTTTACTTCTAATGCACTTTATCAGCCCAGGAGACGTGGAACAGCAGAGCAAGAGACCACAGCATGTTCTGAGAACAAGTCAAATATTGCAGATTTTCTGCCCGGGGGGAGGATGAGAAATTACGTACATCCACTTGCTGCATTTGCCATCATTCAATTTGTAATAATTCAGGTTTTTGTCAGTGATTAGAGAATAAGAGGTGGGCTTTGCCCTGGAGCAGTGTTCTTTTGCCAGTGAATTGTATTCTTATTATTTTATTACCTTCAGGTAACAAAAGCCTGTTTTCCTTGCAGCTTCACATCACTGATAGCTGGACAAGGGTCCATCCCAGGCTGGCCACCCATTGCTGTTTATTGCCATCTTAAAAGAATTTCTATGTTCAGGCTGATTTTTCCCCCTGATTTCTTAATAGCGTTAAATTATTTCTTTATTTTTCTGCAATGTTTTTATTACATTATTTTTATTTTTCTGGGCAAAAATTAATATTTCTGAGTAATACTGTTTAAAACTTAATTCTTTGGAATACTTTTTCGTGGGGATGTATTTGTTTGCTTGTTTGTTTTTCCTTTATAAATTGCATCTGTGATTCTGATTTTGTGTCAGTGAATGTGTGGAATAAGTGCTCAGGTAAGGAACATCTGCTTCCAGCTTTGCTGGGGCCAGGGCTTTAATGACTGTTCCCTCGTTTGTCTGAAGGAAAAACTTTGGATTCCATGAATAAACCATTTAATCTGTTCCCTTCATCAGGAGGAACAGGTAAATATTATTTATGTTCTAACAAAATTAATTTTCTCTGTGAGGTAAATTATTATTTCAATATGAGATTAATTAAACACAATTTTTACAGTACTAAGCACATTAATTAAATTAATGGAAAAATAATAGTGCAAATAGTTATACAGGGACACTTAAGGCAGGAAAAGAGGGAAGTGTAAGGATCAGTTATATAGAAAATTCCATATGTGAAAAATGGATCCAGGGCACATGATTTCATGATATTTTTACAGTGGTGACTGTAGTAAGAGTGGTCTTGTAGTTTCCATAAATTTTATCAGAGGAATATGGGGTTAGAAGGGTAATTTCTGCCAGGGAAATGTGATTTTTAGTTTGGAATGCTGCAGGCTAAGTGATATTTTAGAAGGTAATTAACATACAGCTAGAAAAGGTTGAGGTTGCCAAAATCAGTGTGCTGAAGGGAATTCCACTGTTACTTAGGGATAAATTTGTAATTAATTGTTTCATTTTTATAATGACACACATGCAGATGCAACGTAATAAGACAGAAGTAAATAAAATGATATATATGTTTAGTCTAGTCAAACTTTTCAATGCGTCAGATCCATATTTATCACAGAACACAGCACTTCCAAATTAAATGCCAAATACTGTAATAGAACAAGCTGGAACAAACAACTTATCAGCAGATAATTCTTGCTTTACATACCAAAACATATTTGCTCTTTTGTATTGCTCATTGGCTTATTTTATAGTGCTTTCTGAGGCTAAATAATATCTTGTTTAGAAGAAATGCCAGTAGAAACTAGTTTGAATTTAATGCATATTAGATCTAGTTAATTATTTTGCTTTCTTCGGGTTCTTCATTTTGAGTCAGTAATCATGCTAATCAAGCCTAGGAAAAATATTTTTAAAAAATTCTTTCTAGAAATATTAATCTCAGTGCTGAAGTTCTCATTTGAATAAATTAAACCAAAACATAATAAAGCTGTACTAATTTTGGACAAAACACCTGGAGTTATTTCTGATAAAATGTCTTGCTTTACTAATGATGTTGTACCTCCTAAAGGTTTGGCTGGTAATTCTACAGTTCTTTTCATTTGCCTGGTGGACCATCATCTATTTATTGTTTCCTATTTGTTGCAGGATTAGGTTACCAACCTAAAGCTAAACTTGTCGTCACTTGGATGTTTTTGACTCCCTTTTCTTTTGTTCATTTGTTTATATATTGATTTTCAAGCTCTCAGTTGAGAAAGCATTTTGATCCCTCAAACATTGTACCAACATATTACTTTATTTCAATAATTACCCTGCTGAGGGAGGTACTGGATCACAATAAGACAGGCAGCAACATAGAAGATGGTGATAGGGTGAAAGGACTATGTCTAAAGGGGTTTTCTCTCTTTTACTTACCAAAATAATACTAATAGGACCAAAAATGCTTACATTTTAAATGTAAATTATTGTAAGTGCAGTATTTTGATTTGAGATGGGAGGGTTAGTTAACCCCTGGTTATGCATTATGAGCATATTGTAGAAAATGAGAAGCTTGTACTAAAACCTAAATGTTGGAAATAATTTTTGAAAAGCAAGATTTTTCCTGCTAAACTTTGAATTTAAAAGCTTCTGAAAGAGAAATTGTGTCTATTACTAAAAACAAAACCTCTAATGTTTCAGTTCTGCCTTGTTTCGTATGAGTTCCTTAACTCAAGTGTACATGTATTTTAGCAAACTAAAGAGGAAAATACCCAAAGAGTGTATTTTAGGCATGATGCAAAACACAGACTTGGGAAAGGTTTTGCTGTTATTTCTGATGCCATTTAAGCACATTTTTTGACTCTTACCTTCCATGGACATGGAACAACTCATGCTTTTTTTCTTGGGATGGCTCTAAGTGACTGTATAGAGCTCCACAAATGGAGGGCCCGTGTGTGGTGGGTGCAACAGTCTCTCCTGAGAGAATGTCTTGTAGGGAAGTGAGTGCTGTGTCCCTGTTCTCTGCTTTCAGAAGATGTGTCACAAGCTTCCTGAGCAGACCTGCCAGGCAAGGGATCACCAGGTGAGTCTGGAGGTGGAGCAGGGCCAGCAGAGCAGAGGTCTGGCACAGGTAGGGGCTGACTGGAGAGGGAGAAGCTGTCTTGTGGGGTTTTTGGGGTCATTCCTGGGGTCAGATCCTTGCAAAGGTGGAAGAAATCCTCTGGTGATCTGGCAGTCTGTATATCTGTCTGTGCATCCCTTTATGCTGTGGCTGGAGATGGGACTGGTAGGGCTTCCTCAACCCAACCTGGCCCTTTCCTCAGGAGAAAAAAATTCCCCCATCTCCTCAGCTGGTGCCCACAGTGTCCTCTCCCACCACTGCACTTGCTCACCTCCAGCACCACCCACAGATGGATCATGAGGCTTGGAGAGCCTGACAGGGGAGGTTCAGTGGGATCCCCACCCCGTAACAGAACTGTCTTGGTGTAACCCCAGCCAGCAGCCAAGCCCTTCACTGCCACTCCCTCACTCCTCCACCAGTGCAATCAGGGCGACAATTAGAAGGGCAAAAGCCAGAAAACTTTTTGAGATAAAGACAGTTTAATGGAGAAAGGAAAAGCCAAACACACAAGCAAAGCAAAACAAGGAATTGATTTGCTGCTTCCCATGGTAGGCAGGTGTTCCATCTCCAGGACAGCAGGGCTCCATCATGCTCAACAGTGACTTGGGGAGACAAACACCATCACTCCAAACACCCTCTTCCTTCTTCTAACCCCTTCTTTATATACTTTATATACATTATATATTTTATGTACTTTCATGATGCCATATGGTCTGGAATATCACTTTGGTCAGTTGGAGTCACCTCTCCCAGCTGTGTCTCCTTCCAACCTCCCATGTACTCCCAACTTCCTTGCCAGTGTGACAGTACAAAAAGCACAAATGGCCTTGGCTCTGTAAGCCCTGCCCAGCAATACAAAAAACCATCTGTATTTTACCACCTTTGTGTTCAGCACAAACCCAAAACACAGCCCCATGGCAGCCACTGTGAAGAAAATGAACTCCACCCCAGCCAGAACCAGCACAGTGACTCAGGCCACTGTCACAGTTCTCTGCTGCATCCCATTTTATCTCTCCAGAAAGAGGCCTAACTTCCATTTCACTGCTTTGCCCCCATGTTCTGTCAACCCTATCCATCCCCTTATGTGGTTAAAAATTAGGAAAGCTGGGAGGGATCCATCAGCAGGGTGTGGGGGCTGCTTTGGAGAGCACCATCCTCTCTTGTGGAAGAGCAAGGGTTTGTGTTTGGCACATGGGGCTGTCAGGAGCAGCTTCCCCAAGATGGACATGAGGGTAAAAGGGGGAGGATGAGGGAGAAAAGGAGCTGTGTGGGGAAATGAGAGGACTTGGCACTCCCTGGGGGTTTAATCCATGCTCCAAATGTTGAGTACGGTGTGTTCTTTTCAGCGTTGTGGATGACATCGGGCTGGCAGTGAGAGTCGAAACATCAGAGGGTATGACTGGAATGTGGAATGACCTTGATGAATTGGGAAGAATGCCCTGAAGACCTTGGAGATAATTCATCACAGGCATGCTCAGACTCGGTGCTGAGGTGGAAGTAATGAGCTGCAGAGCCCCAGGAGGGGGCTGAGGTAAAGGAGACCTTGTGGTGGCTCACAGGGTGGTGAGAGTATGTGACCAAGCTGGAAAGGGAGTGTGGTGGGAGGCGAGGGAAAAAACCAAACCTGGAAAGGTGATCACAGGTGTTTGGTGAGTCAGGATAACCTAAACTGAACTGAAGCTGACTGCTGTGCTTAGCTTTCATCTTCTTTTCAACATATTGTCATGAGCTTTGCTGTGAAGATGATGGAGTGGTAGATAAACTGAACACAAAATCCCTTTGTGGGTGTTGTTGCATCATGGATCAGCTTGTATCATAAAACTCAGTTTCACTGGGGTCTGTTAGCTCTCTTGATATAAAAATCTGACCTGATTTACAAAACACAAACAAGTTTTGCCCTCGCAGCAAAAGAACAATTTAAGCCTCTGATGTCTTTTTCCATGGCAATGTAATTAAAAATCTAAATCAAAACCCCAACAAATACGAAACCAATGCAAGATTAGAACATATTTTTCAAGGTGGAATACTAGGAATGTGTGGCTCAGATGACCCAGGAGCAGACATTTGACCACCTCATCAAACTAGACATAAATAGGTGTATTTTTCTGCAGTGCTGCTGCCTGTCTAGTCTTACCCATGTGGATGTCTACTGGGCCCCAAAACTGGCTTGTGAGGTTTGCCTGAGGAGCTCCCTGTCAGAGGATGCAGCCCTATCTATGGAACGCCACTCCTGCACTGGGATGAGTAGCTTTGAGTGCTTTTGTAGCTGGGAACTGTATTTGGGATGTGGCACCCTGGCTACTCCCCAGACCACAGTTTGGTGATGGGGAGTGGGGTCACAAATAAAATGTGTTGCACATCCTGCATAGCTCCCTGGAGGTTCCTCATTGCCTCTGCTGAGGTGGGGAGCTGGCTTTATAGGACCCTAAAAAGTCAAAGAGGGTGAGGGCTTGGAGTGGCTCCAGGAGCAGAGCCAAGAGTCTGGAGGTTGTTTCTTTTTCTGGTCCCTCACTGTGGCACTGCAGGTATAAAGGGATCTGTGCCTGAAGGAGAATCACACATTTTTCCAGCTCCCTTTCCTTCTCTTCAGCTTGGGTGGAGTAACACTTCCAATTTCTCCAGCAGTTCTGGGAGGAGTTGTTCAGATGAGTCTGGGACACAGTGATGCACAAAATTACAAATTGTCCTGTCCTCTGGCTTGCTTATAAATGCATTGGCGTTCATTTGAAAGCCTTATAGCTGGGTTAGGGCTGTGCCAAGCCAAGCCTAGGACTTCCTGCCAAGGGGGCTGAGGGCTCTGTTTGCACTGGGTGGTACAGCCAGTACCACACAGCAGGGTGGCCTGGCCCTGTGTGGGAGCAGAGCTTTGCTTCCCCTTCTGCCACACTTGGGGTGAAGCATCAGCAGGGTGACTGTGGTGCAGCAAAACTGTGTGTGGAGGTGCTGTGGGTGGGTGGCTTCCCACATTAGTCATTGCTCTGCAAACCCCAGAACTTCAAGGGTTTTGTTTAGGACACCTTCTCACAAGAGTCACAGCTAGAAAGGGGTCTGTTGTCTGGCTGGGGTAATAAATTGGCACGAAGTCAGTTTGTGTTACTTGACTTTAATAATAGAAGGAACTGTAAGTCATAAGTAATATGGCTATGTATATCTGCTTTCTTTCACTAGAGCAGATGAAAAATTGGTTGATTTCTCTTTACTTTCTAATTTATTGTATTTGGCCCAGCTTTAGAGTCATTGTTCTCCTGACCTGCAGTGTCAAATCCCTGACTTAAGCTTCACTTGCCTTTTCCAGCTGGTCTACCTTACCAGTCTGTTCACTGCTGAATTTGCCCTCGATGACTTAGTCTTTCTTAATACTTTTTGTTTGCATATCCTGCATGGCAGCCCTTTATTTACCAACAAAGTTTTCCCAGAGGTGTTAAGAGGTAGCAAACTTTCTAAAGACCTCCACAAGCAACTGACATTTTTATTTTCTCGGCCAATTGTTGCATCAGCCTTTGCTGGGAGGGGAGTAACAAAATGTGCTAAAAATGATCAATAATCATGGATTGTGAAGACAGGACTGATTCAATTTCCCCTTAAACACAGTGTTGCATAAACATAGTTATTGTCGGATAAATTACTGCTGTTCACACTTTCAAGTAACCAGATTTTATTTATTACTTTACAATTACAAACTCTGTTTTTTTCTGTCTATAGTTGTCAATTTTTCTTTGGGTCCTCAAGTTCCAAGATACCTCCATTTTTGAGAGCCTGAGGCAAAGAGGAAGAGTAAGGTACATTTAAATCCACCTTCCTTTCTCTGCAAGATTGTGCCACACTATAGCTATCTATTACTTCTTCTTTTTTTTTTTTTTTTTTTTTTTTTGTTAAAATTTAATTGGCAGAGGCACTGGGTTACTTGCCTGTTGTTTATGGGCTTTTCAGTACAGCAAGTACTGTCAGAAATAGTGGGAAAGGACCTGCATGTAACTAGCAAAACCTTTGGTTTTTGTACCTCAAATCTTGCCTGTTTACTGATCTAAATACAGGTGCAACCTCTTTCTACAAATACTTTTGCTGGCATTTTCACCAGCACTGATTTCTCTAACCAATTTATGTACATTTAGTCCAGTTAATTATGTTTCACTTCTGCAGGAGCTTCCCCCAGGTACCTTCCTGAGCCAGTGGTTCTCAAGGGTTTGTGCTCTCAGGAGTGGTTTGAGCTCAAGCAGCAAAACTGGAGAGGAGGAGCTTGTGGGGAGAATTGAATCAGAAATACAGAAGTCAGGGCACGAGCTGAGGTGGGAATTTCTGTTGAACCCCTCTGCAAAGCTCTCTGCAAACCTTGTTCAGGGAAAACTGGGACAGGGTGGATTTTGTTGAGTGGTGACTTCAAGAGTGACTTTCTTCCCTGGCCCTGAATGGAGTTGTGTGTGCAAATCGAGCTCTGTGTATCTGTGTCCCTGCAGTCCCTGTCAGTGGACAGCAGAGAAGGTTCTTTTTTTCCTCCCTCCTCTTCCTCAGTGGTACCTGAACATGTATCAGGATACAGACAGGGCCAGAAGGATGTGGAATAATGGTGTTAAGGTGATTTGGGGCAAATGCCTGGTTTTCTATGGAAATCACTGCCAGATGGCTTTTCATAGGCAGCTTCAGAGCTATTACCTTGATCCTCTTTCGCCCATCTTCACTCTGGGTCATTTTTACAGAAGATGCAATTCTTTGCTGTGTACTTTTTATATGGTTTTTCCATCTGGGTCTGGGTGAAGCTCGTGTGGTTGGCAGTGCAGTGTGTGCTGTTTCCCTGGAAGAGCAAGTCACCTCTGAGACTGCAGTGCAGGAATTGTATCCTCGGGGCACTTCTGGCAAGAGGAGTGGATGAATGCGCGTCCTTCTCATGACTCTGGATGGGATATGGGTTAATTCAGCTTCCTTGGCTATGGTATCCCATTCCATAGGTAGGATGTGAGTGCTGGAGTCCAGGAATCTAATTTGTCACTGTGCCACAGCACTTTTCAGAGTCAAATAATCCTGATTCAGGTAGATACGAAGTGGGACCTGTGGGGTGAGCTCTTAATGAACATCAGTAACTTCTGGTTGTCCTTAGATGAGGAAGATGGGGAAGATTGAAAATCAGCTGGGATCCCTTCCCTTGAGACCTGGTGCTTATTGTGTCACCTAACCTGTGGTGTATCAGCCAAGGATTGCCTGTCCTATAATCACATCATTTTCTGACTCCCTGTATTTGCTTCCCTTAAAAAATGAACAGTAATGCAATTTCCCTAGTTTATTTAATTGATTATTTGGCTTGATAATACTGTGCAATCAGAATGTCAGAAGAAAAGCTTTAAAGTCTGCATGTTGACCTTTAAGTCTGTTCTTGAGAAAGAATTTGAATTTCTCCCGGATGGTTTTAATTCATTGATGCATCTTAATGGAAAATTGATTTTTTTTTTCCCTCTCCCTAAAGATCACATTTACATATAAAAAATTGGAAAATGGTATTTTAAGAAAAGATTTGCTAACAAAATGGAAACTATGTCTTTGATGTATGCTCTGGGTTTGAGGATTTGAAATAATGTCATTAAGGAAAGGCTCTTGATAATGCTGTGTCTTTTCCTCTCCCTAAAATCTTCCGAAAGGAAGTGAGAGATGATTACTAGACATTATCTACTCTTGTTTAACTGAAAACCAACATCATGAGGTGTGGCCTCTATCCTTAACTTTTGAAACTAGTAGGGCTGAAAGGGCTTATCCTCTGTTCTCTAAAACAAACAAAACCCAGAAACCAAGAAAGAAAAAGCCCTCAACATCCTTCTCTTTTCCAACTGCACATGGACTCGTAGGGTACATCTCACAAGGCCTAGAGCAAGCCTGGCAAAATGCTGTTCTGCTGGAAGAGCATCAGTACAGAGTCAATACCAAAACGCCACTAAGGGTGCTGTTAATTAGAAAAAAAATAATGAAAAAATATTTCTTTCTAATCTGGATGGCATGAGGCAGATTTGGTTTGTGGTGTTCAGTTCTGTCAGGCAAGACTGGAATAAGCTGGGGGTGGCCATAGCAGTTACAGGAAGCTCATGCAAAGGTTGAGACAGTCAATTCTTTTCTCCAGAGTCCTTTGGTGCAAACCGGGGCAGCTCCTCTCTTCTTTCTCTCCTTATCCCTGCTTTTGCATCAGTTGTGGCTGCCCCATTCCTGGAAGTGTTCAAGGACAAATTGGATGGGGCTCTGAGCAACTTGGGATAGTGGAAAGGTGTCCCTGCCCGCGGCAGGAGTGTTGGAATGAGATGGTGTTTAAGGTCCCTTCCAACCCAAACTGTTTCATGATTTTATGATTAGATAAGCCAGTTTCCTTCTGATCTTGGCCCAGAACCACCCCAGGGCCTCTCTGGATCCTCCTCTCTTAACCCCTTATCTCTGATACAAAATATGTTCTTATGATGGAGTAATTCTAAACAAAACATTCCAAGAGATGTGTGTGGGGTGTGGAAAGAACAGATTATGAGAGAGGAAATTTGGGAGCTGCATGACTTCTATAAGTAGGCAGAAAATGTGAAGCTGGGGTAGCAGAAGTATTGTCGGAGCTGGGGACAACAGAATGAGTACAAAGAGGTGCCTCTGAGGAATGTAAGAGTGTAGATTTGGCCCTCGTGGTGTGAGTCAAGTTCTTTTGCCTGCAGCAATGAACATAACACACACATGCCTGTATTATCTATTTGTCTGTCTGTCTGTCTATCTATCTATCTATCTATCTATCTATCTATCTATCTATCTATCTATCTATCTATCTAT
>JAWWEV010000251.1:0-17015 GCA_035583235.1 Hafferia zeledoni
GAAGAAGTTGAAATTAGAGGAAACGGAAAACAGGTGATAGGGAATCTATTAGTGGTCTCTAACGCTGGTGTTAATTTCTTGGGGCGAGATTTAATGGGACTGTTAGGAGTTGGAGTTATTCCAGAGGGAGATGGAGTAGCGGTGAAGTTATTCATGCTGGAAGAAAACTTGGGAATAGACCCTAGGGTTTGGGCCAAGACAGGAATAAGAGGGAAAATGGATATTAATCCTATTAGAGTAAGTTTGTATATGCAAAGGCCGGTAAAAATCTGACAGTATCCGATACTCCTTGAAAGACCGAAGGGCTTGAGTCCTGTTATTCAGGGACTCTTAGAAGATAAATTAATAGAGCCATGCATGTCTCCATACAATACCCCGGTATTATCGGTACGGAAAGCTGATGGGACATATCGGCTTGTGCAGCACTTGAGGGAAGTTAATAAAGTGGTCAGGACCAGACACCCTGTGGTATCCAACCCCTACACACTGCCAGGGAGAAATCCTGCTGGCAGCAGGTGGTTTTCAGTGTTGGATCTTAAGGATGCTTTTTGGACTTGTCTACTAGAAGAGGGATCTCGGGATATCTTTGCTTTTGAGTGGGAGTGTCCGAAAACTGGGAGGAAGCAGCAGTACCGGTGGGTGGACGACTTGCTGCTGGCAGGAAAAGGTGAAGAAATAGTGAAGAAGGAAACTGTTAGGCTGTTGAATTATCTGGCAGAAAAGGGGTTGAAGGTATCAAGGAAAAAGCTTACACATACTGACGGAAGAGGGGAAAGAGGCTGTGTCTGGAAAAGTTGCAAGGGATCTTGGCCATCACAGTTCCTAAGAATAAACAAGAGGTTTGGAAGTTTCTGGGGTTAATCGGGTTCTGTCGGATGTGGATAGAAAATTTTGGTGAACGGGCCAGATTTACGTATGAGAAATTGACAGAGGATGTAGGAGAGACAGAAGAAATAATCTTTACTGCAGAAGAGGAGAAACGGTTCGAAGAGCTGAAAAGAGCTCTCTTAAAGGCGCCCGTGTTGGCCTTGCCAGATTTGGACAAAGTTTTTGATTTGTTCGTGAATGTGGATGGTGGAGTCGCGAAGGGGATCGTGACGCAAGATCACGGTGGGTCTAGGAGACCAGTGGCCTATTTGTCTAAAATCCTAGATCTGGTGGTCAAAGCGTGGCCGGTCTGTGTACAGGCAGTGGCAGCAGTTGCTGAACTTGTGAAGGAAACCAGGAAACTGATGTTTGGGGCAAAGATGATTGTCCACACCCCTCATAATGTGAGGGCTATTCTGAACAGCAGTGTTGTCAATCCCTCACAATTCCTATATGGTGAGAGTGAAGGGGAAATGGGACAGTTGGAACATGACTGCCTGGAGCTGGTAGAGTATCAGACCAAAGTTAGGGAAGATTTATTGGAGGAGCCGATTGGTGAAGGGAAACACTTATTTGTTGATGGATCAGCCCGGGTAATAGAGGGAGAACGAAAGAATGGTTATGCTGTAATAGACGGGGACAGCTTGGAGGTGGTGGAAACAGGGAAGTTGCCTAAAGCCTGGTCAGCTCAGACATGTGAAATCTATCCATTGATAAGTGCCATCCGAGCTATTGGTGAAGGGGTAGGAACCATAAACACAGATTCCAAGTATGCTTGGGGTGTAGTTCATGTATTTGGGAAAATCTGGAAGGAGAGAGGGGTGGTTACATCCCAAGGGAAAGAGGTGGCTCATCGGGAGCTGCTGGAAATGTTGTTAGAAGAAATTCACCGTCCTGAGGAATTAGCGGTGGTCCACATAAGGGGCCATCAAGGCAGGAAAACGTGGATCGGAAGGGGAAATGAGGAGGCTGACAGAAGGGCAAAAGAGGTGGCGACCAATGAGAAGGAATCAGAGGTGCCAATAATGGTGTGGGTTGCAGATATAAACCAGGTTTCTCGTCAGGTATTCTCCCAGAAGGAGGAGGAGGTATTAAAGAAAATGGGGGCTGAGTGTAACCCAGAAGGGGAATGGAGAATGCCGGATGGCCGGTTGGTGTTGCCGAGTGCGGCGGCCTGGGAGATGGTGAAAGCCATGCACAACGGAACACACTGGGGAGTTCAGGCCTTGGTAGACGCATTCCTAAGGGAATTCATATGCCCGGGGAATATATACAATAACAAAACAAGTACTTGTGGGATGTTTAGTGTGCCAAAAGGTTAACAGGCAAGTTCAGAGAAGTGGCCAGAGAGGGGGGAGAGGGCTGGCACTGAGGCCCTTCCAAAGCATTCAGGTGGATTTCACAGATCTGCCCCCACAACAGAGGTGGAAGCATCTACTGGTTATTGTGGACCATTTGACCCGTTGGGTGGAGGCCTACCCTGTGGTGAAAATGGATGCTAAAACGGTAGCCAGGATACTGGTGGAACAGACAGTTCCACGGTTTAGGCCACCGGAGATTGTGGACTCTGATCAAGGATCGCACTTTGTAGCCAAGTCATTGAGAGCCCTATGTGAGGCTCTGGGAACCAGATGGGAACATCGTACCCCCTGGCACCCCCAGAGCTCTGGCAGAGTGGAAAGAATGAATCAAACGCTGAAAAATACTCTGAGTAAGCTGATGATGGAAAACGGGTTGCCTTGGGTAAAATGCCTCCCCTTGGCATTATTTAGGATTAGAACTGCGCCTCGAAAGGATCTCGGTATCTCTCTGTATGAGATGCTGTTCGGTATGCCATACCCTCTGGTGCAGGGACAGATGAAAATGTCCAGCTCGGAACTTGGGGAAAAGTGTTTGAGAGAATATGTGCAGGTGATATCAGCCAGACTGGAAAAGTTACGGGAACAGGGTCTGTTGCCTCAGACTGTGCGGGTTGAGGGTAAGGTGCACAGAGTGAAACCAGGTGACCGGGTATTGATAAAAGCATGGAAGGAAAAACCCTTGAGGCCCAGGTGGGAGGGTCCCTAAGAGGTATTGTTAACGACGGAAACTGCAATAAGGACTAAGGAGAGGGGATGGACTCATCACACTAGAGTTAAGGGTCCTGTAGATCCCACGGTGAATAAATCTGAGGACTAACCAGAGTTCTGTAGTTGACAGGTGATGAAGCCAAGGAGGGAGGCAGGAAGTCTCGGCTGAATAGCAACGTGGGAAGGACAGCGATGCGAAAGGTAAAAAGGTATCCACTACCCCAGGAAACGTATTTAATTCGGCCATGAGGAAGGAGGGCAAGACCGGATTGACCTCTTCCCCTTGCCGCAAGAAGATACACGAACCTGGTGTTGGAAGCAACCCAATAGCCATGGTAGGCAGAAGGCAATGTCATACTGGGCCTCCTTTGAGACTCTTAGTATTGTTAATGTTATTAACTGGAATCCTCCGAGTGACCGAAGGAAAATGTCACCGGTGTTACCATAGTGTTTATTATAAAGGCAGGGTAGTGAAAACCTTTAAGTCCCACACCCATATAAACCCGTCTTGTTATGACCGACACTTGAAGGCTGGGTGTGAGGAGGGGAATGTCCAGTACTGGACGGCTGAAAATCTAAAGTCTAAACCGGGAGACGAGCCCGAGTCGGAATGCCCACAGAATGAAGAATGGTTCTGCTGGCCCATTTATCAGGACAATGAAGCAAGGGAAGCAGAAGACAAAGTAAGGGAAACTGTAATACTGACCAAGCCTGAACAGATAGACAAGGGTAGCCTGACATATCTGAAGCAGGCAGGGAACAGTCTGCTGGAAGGGGGATCACAAAGTAATGAGTCAGTAGGAACCTTTTCTCCTCTCGGCGAGACCCCTGAACCTGTTGTAAGGTAGTCCAGGAAAGTCAGCCGGCCTTAGATGGTTAAGGGGGGGATGTCATTAACCTAGATTTGGTTAATTAGTCAGTAGGAACTTTTCTCCCCTCGGCGAGACCCCTGGACCTGTTGTAAGGTATTCCAGGAAGGTGCAAGCCGGCCTTAGAAGGTTAAGGGGGAGGATGTCATTAACCTGAGTTTGGTTAATGAGTGAGTAGGAATTTATTTTTCTCCTCTCGGTATGACCCAGCCTCATCAAAACTTGCTGTAAGGTTTCTTGGTGTGGTCTGAGCCTGTTGTAAGGTGTGTCAAGTTGACCCTCAGAGGGTTAAGGGGGAGGAAGACGTTAACCTGAGCTTGGTTAACGATTGAGTTGACAAGATAATTCGTGTGCAGGCTGTCCTGAAATAGTGACTAATCAGACTGCACAGGGATGGGATTCAAACATGTTTAGCGGAGCCTGGTGGAAAAGGCTGGATTTATTGCTCTCTGTGCTTGTGCGGGATTGACATTTCTCCCCTGTTTGATCCCTTGTTTTATACGACTAATTGTATCAGTTGTTCAAGGCATGCAGGTAGTCATGATGGCCGAAGGCTCAGCAGAATCCCAGGTCCAGAAAATAATGATCTTAAAGGCAGGGACAGGTCAACGGAAAGGAAAGAGCAGAGAAGCTTCTCAAAGCGTGGGAAGATGAGAGGCGGAGGTGTGAAAATGAAGTTTAACACTCCGAAGACCCACAATGAACCCAAGGATGAAGAGAAAAAAGGGGGATTTGTGAGAAATAAAGAGAGAGGGTTCGTTGTGGGAGGTGTGAAATGAAGGGGGTTTGGTTAATGAGAACAGTTGAATGAAAAGGTTTTGTGTTAATTGCTTTTGGGAAAGTGGGGCTGGCCCTTTAAGGGGGGATTTCTCCACATGCAGGTTAGACAGGTGAATTTGGCAGGAAGTCTGTGAGGCAGCAGTCTCAGCAGGGGGGCTGTTGCCAGGGCTTGTGGCCGGTGCCAGGGGCTGATAGGGCGACTGGACGAGCCAATCAGCATTAATGGCGCAGCAAGAGATTGCCCAAAGAAGGAAGTGAAGAGGTGAGGTAATGGTGTAACCTCGAATCAGCGTGCAAGATGCCAAACATGGACTACGGAGGGATGAACTACCGGAGGGGAGGGACGGGGGCGTGGCATGAAGGAAATAACTTGGGGTGACCCCCCCTCCTCCGTGTGCTCCCCGGCGACTTCGCTGTGGCGAGGCACCCTGCGCGCGCAGTTTGGCCAATAAACCCTATTTTGCTTTGCTCCTTCAACTCGTCTCTCTAAAAATTCTTCAAGCTGAGATTTTTCTCACACCGGCTCTGGGGCTGCCAGAGCTCTCATAACCCTTTGAACTGTTTCCCTGTGAGAGGCAGAATGTCGCTGTGGGAGTGCCTGAACAACTTCTCAGGGGTCAGTGAAGAGCCAAAGCCCATTCCAGCCAAAAACCCTGACTGGGAATGGTACAGTGATGGAAAGAGCTTTGCTGAGGAGGAAAAAGCAGAGACAGGGAGTGCAGTGACCACCAGTGACAAGGGACTCACCAACAACTGTCGCTGCTCAGAGAGCAGAACTAACTGCTCAGCCCTGGAATTAAGGAAAAAGAGTAAACTTTTGGCATTGAGAACTTGCCCTGAAAGTGGAAACCATTTCACTGACAAATATTCAAAAGGGGCAGCAGAAAAAGGCACTCTGGCTTTAGTCTCAGAAAGGAGGTTGTGTTACCTCAAATTGCCCCAGAATAGGGGAAAAAAGCACTTTCAGTTAATTGAATCTCTCAAAGCTCACTTTCAAGCTACAGGATGGGCTGTTACCCCTACACAGCAGGTGATAATCCCTACTGTTGTGGAAAATGCTTGAAAGAGACCATGAAACAACCCAAACACTGTGGGAGTCACCAAAGCCAGAAAGCTTCCTGGAGACTATTGGTAAATAGATTTTACTGAGTTACTGCAGAGAAAGGCCTTTCTTTACTGAATCAATAAAGCAAGAGAAGTAGTGAGAGTTATCTTATATCATGTTATTCCCCGGTTATCCAGGAATGTCATCAAATAAAGTATCACATTCTACTGCAGCAGTGGTACACAAGACAAGTAACATTTGCCAGGAATCCTCAAGGACATTGGTGCAGGCCCTGCCTATGGCATTGTTGAGAACTGGAGTTCAGCCTGGAAGAAGAGACAATTTAAGCCCCATGAACTATTGGACACTTTAGGATCTCCCCTGCAGGAACTCCAGAGATTCCTGGGGACATCTAGGCCGGTGGATTGGACGCCCCAGCCCATCCATTCCTGCATGGCCACTGGGGCCAGGCCAAGTGGGGGGGGACCCTGAACCCCCAAAGGCCAAGGGGAAAGGACCTTTCCAGGTTTTGTTGACCATATTTACAGCAGTCAAAGCTGCTGAAAAGGACCTTGGATACATTATCCTCAAGTTAAGAAAGCCCATTTGCCTGGAAAAATAAACAAACTGGACCCTTAAAATTGCCATCTGTGTTTGCAGATTCAGTGCTGTAGCTGTTGTAGTCACTAATGATTCAAAGTGTGCTTTAAATAATGAGACATTGGCCTGATGGCCACATCTCAAGAGAAAGGGGGGAATGATATTTTAGTTTTGAGATGTAACAAGAACTGATATTGTTTGCAGCAGAATGTACCACAGAAACTCCACAGAGCTGAGCCAAGCAATTTAAAGGGACTAATCAAGCAAAGTCAAGAAACAATGGAGAAGGGATCTGAGGCAGCCAGCCAAGCAACACCCAGTTACTCTTTAACCAGCTGTGTTGTCTTAAAGAACTTCGTAAGGCAGTCACTTAAGAGCTTTGGGGGCTCCAGACACAGGTAAGCAACAGAGACCCATGAGGAAGCCCCTCAGGAACCTTAAAAGAATATGCAGATATGCTGAAAAGTGTTTAGAAATGTCATGAATATGTAAAGGAATGCAGGGAACGAACAATGAATACTCATGGAATGCTGACACATCAGCTGCAGTGAAGATCCCTCTGTGTGCACTTTGGGAACTGATTCCCAGGGCACTTGGTGTGCTGTGACCGTGCAGGGTGTTACGATAAAGACTGTCTGGCTGCTAAAGCTCACCAGCTGGGCCTTAGAGGTTTCTTTTGAGAGCTGGTTTTAGGCAACAGGTGGCCCATCAGAAGTCCCCCAGTGGGGTGAGTCAGGGGAGACAAACAGGGGTCCCCACTCCTGATCCATCCTGGAGGACGGTTGTGCCCATCCCACCCCCAAACTCGGCCTCAATCCTGGCCCCGCATGGAATTGAGTAATTAAGGGGTGGGATCAAACAAATTAGTGTGGAATGGAGCCATTTTCAGTGGGATTGGGTTGCTTTGAGGAGATGGATCGATCCCTTTCACCTTTTGGGGAAGGTGGAAGGGACTCAATGTTCATGGCTCCAACACCCTCCAGCTGCAAAAGCAGCGGGTGCTTCGCCGCCCATGGGCAAAGGAACCTCCCAGGGGCAAAGGGGACAGACTGGGCTTGGAGTCAGGGAAAGGAAGTGTTATTTTTATGCTTTTATATCACTACAGACAGGAACCAAAACTGCTCCAAACCTACATTATATGGAAACAAAAGTGTTCTAAACTCTCCGTATACATATCTATAGATAAAGTAAATCTGATCTGACCCAAGGGGTGGATTAACAAGAACCTGGGTCACCCTCACCTTCAGGGGGGTTGGGACAGGTGCTGGACAAAGGGGAAGCTTCTGAAGGCTGCTCACAGAACCCACCCCTGGAGCCCCCTCACTACCAAAATCTGGCCACAGAAACCCAATGCACTGACCAGCATGTATCACCTGGAATGTGGGTCAGCAAGTCTGTGCCCAGCATGGATCACCTGGAAGGTGGGTCACCACGACTTGGCTGAACAGGCCTCATCAGGAATGTTGGTCATCAAGTCTTTACCCAACATGGGTTGCTGTGGATCATGCAACATGGGTTCTCCGATGGGTGATGGAGTTGGAGCAGCAGATGAAGCTCTTTCTGCAGTCGGGGCACTCGTAGGACTTCCCTTACTGGTGGGTCCGTTGGTGTTGGGTCAAGGAAGAGCTCTGGGTGAAGCTCTTCCCACACTCCTCACAGCTGTACGGCCTCTCCCCGGTGTGGACGCGCTGGTGTTGGGTAAGGCTGGCGTTCTGGTTAAAGCTCTTCCCACAGTCCCCACACTTGTACGGCCTCTCCCCAGTGTGAATAAGCCGGTGCCTGGTGAAGCTGGACCTCCGGTTGAAGCTCTTCCCGCAGTTGGTGCAGTGGAAGGGCCTCTCCTCTGTGTGCGTCCCCTGATGCACAAGGACTTGAGCGCTGGTGTGGAACCTCTTCCCACACTCAGAACATTTAAAGGGCCTCTCCCCGGTGTGGAAGCGGCGGTGGGTGATGAGTTGGGAGTTCTGGTTGAATCTCTTGCCACAGTCGGTGCAGCAGAAGGGCCTCTCCTCTGTGTGCGTCCTCTGATGCACGAGGAGACCTGAGCTGCTCTGGAACCGTGCCCCACACTCCCCACACTCGTAGGGCCTCTCCCCAGTGTGAATGCGCTCATGAACAAGGCGGGTGGAGCTGTCTCTGAAGCTCTTCCCACATTCCCCACATGTGTAGGGCCGTGCCCCGGTGTGGATGCGACTGTGTTTGATGAGGGTGGATCTGTCACTGAAGCTCTTCTCACATTCCCTACACGTGAATGGCCGTTCCCCTGAGTGGATGCGCTGGTGAGTGAGAAGATTGGACTTGTACTTGAAGCTCTTCCCACATTCCCTACATGTATAGGGCCGTTCCCCGGTGTGCACGCGCAGGTGGCTGAGGAGGCCGGAGCTGTCCCTAAAGCCCTTCCCACATTCCCCACATGGGTAGGGCCGTTCCCCAGTGTGGATGTGCTGGTGGTAGACCAGGTGGGAGCTTGTCCTAAAGCTCTTCCCACATTCCAGGCACTTGTAGCGCTTCTCCGTGGTGCGAGGCTGCTGCGACACCACCAGGTCAGTGCTCTGACTCAAACTCTGGCCACCTTTTTGGCACAGGCTGGGTATTTCCTGCTCGGAGCACACTGAGCTGTGTTCGGAGCTCCTCCTTCTGGGCCATCTCTGTGGCTCTTCTTCCCCAGTCACTTCCTGCTCTGTGGAGCCATTCAAAACGGCCTCTGCCACGAGGTTCTGCTGCGGGGATTTGTCCTCCGTGCTCTCCGTGCTCAGCTCGGGGCCTGGGGCAGGAAGGAACAAGGACAGGCAGGGGATTTGCCTCTGGCCCACAGGGAAGGCCAAGGACATCCCCCAAACCCGGCCCCGGCAGGACGGCGTCGGCAGCGGGGTTGTCCTGCAGCCGGGCCATGCTGGGCTGGAAGATGCAGCACAAGAGAGGGGCAAAGGGGCACTGACTTCCTCCTCACCTGCCTGGGGTTCCCAGGGTATCTTCCTGTCCCTCGCAGCCTCTTCCTCCATCTGGTTAAGGATTGGAAATGATAAATTCTGGTTTGGGGGGAAAAACAAGGTGTGAGTGCATTGGGTTGGGGGCTCCTCCTGCCCAAGTTCATCTCTAAGTCACTGGGCATTTTGTGTCCATAAAAACCTCCAAAATAGCAAAACTCAGCCCAAAACAACCCTCCTAAGAGTTCCTCCTCTCTGAACTGTCCACTTCAGGGTTATTGGGGGCCTTCTGTCTGCACTGCTGGGGGTCCCGCATCTATCTGGGATCCCCCCTCTATGGGGTCCCAGTCCTCTCCAGGCTGCCAGGGATCCCGGGAATCCCAGGGATCCCCTCTCTATGAGCTCCTAGTTTGCTGTTCTGGGTTTCCCCCTTCTCTGCACTGCTGGGGGTCCTGTGGGTCCTGGGGGTTCCCCCCTCTGGGGTCCTGCTTAGCCATGCCAGGGGTTTGGGTGTCCCAGGAGTCCCTTCTCCCCTCTCTGCTGCCATGTACCAGGAGTTCCACGGGTCCCCCCTCTTTCGGGTCTTGTCTCTCCAGGCTCCTGGGGGTCCCGCCTCCTGGGGCTCCCTCTGTGCTCCCGCTCCCTAATTCTAGGATATGAAAAGATCCTCTTGTCTTCTGTGATTTGCAAGTTAACAAAAAGGAATACTTGCAAGACCATGATGGGACAGACTGGAAAGTTACAGAAAAAAGCCTAAAGGGTATAAATAGTGTATCTGTCTTAATAAAGTCTTCATTCCTGCAAGAGAATGGAGTCTGTGCCTTAATCCACCGCAAATGGTGCCCTGCGTGAGGAAGGAGAGAGCGTTGAAAGGAGATGCGTGTGGCACTGGACGCCCCACAGAACGCAAGTACTGCTGAAAGGAAGCAGAAGTCTGGTGCCAGCCTAACACCTGTAGGAAGACAGGTGAGCTGTGGGGAATGGGAATGGTGGGGAGCGCTGCATCCTCTGACGAGAAATCTGTCCTCTGTTTAGGGAGAAATTAATGGATAAACATAAAGTCACGCTGGACAGCCATTCGCTGAGGCATGTACTGAAATGGGCAGCTTCAGGAATTCCTGAAGTGAATGCAGTTACGATCTTTAGTGCAGACACCTGGGACAAGGCGGGTGTGCAGATATGGGACAAAGCCACAAAAGGCGATAAAGTTACAGCCGAACTTTTGAGACCCTGACGTATCGTTATGGAATTGAGAGCTCAACTAGACAACCAGAGGGCCCAGGCTGTGGCTGATGCCTCTCAAGACTCTAAAGACTCCATACAGGAGACAGAGCAGAGGGCCCCATATCCTGTTAATATGCAGACCCATGTGCACCTCCTTTCCTGGAGGCAATCTCCAAGAACAGTGCTCGTCCTAAGTCAATGGTACCAAAACTTTCTTTTACCTCCCATTTTGAGGAGGATGATGATGAGGACGATTCTTTTGATTCTGGGTGACCAGACCTACAATGAGAGCCTGATCTGTATCCCCCTGACTCACATGATGTGTGGCTGCAGGAGAGATAAAAGTCGCAAATCGCATTGTTGCTCCGGTTATATATGATGCAAAAGGGAAACAGGGGCAATGGGAAAGGATCGGCTTCAGTGTGGTAAAAGAGTTATGAAGGGCAGTGATAGAACATGGACTAGATTCTCCATACGCATGTAATTTACTTGACTCTGAGTTGGAGGAGGCCAGGGTGACCAAGAATTCATCAGATGGCAAATGTATTACAAGAGATAGGTTGACGAGGACCCAGAGGTCCAGGACCCCGGCACCCTGAGCCCGGAGGCCCTGCAACAGCTCAGTAAGGACTTTGAAAGATTTAAAGCATATGTTGACTTTTCCCCAGTTTGATGATTGTACTGTCAAAATGTCTACCCTATGTATTTTTCCTTTAGTCATTCCCTGTCCAGGTTCTTCTTCCCACAAACCCCTAGGGTACTTTCCCGCCAAGTCTTCCCTGATTGGCCCCAGTTCCACTGCAATGCAGTATTTTTCTATATATGGTTATGGCCTCATCTCCGTCTCCCATTGGTCCTTTTTCTGATCACTCGTTTGGCTAAGTTTGGACCAATGAGAGGCGTCCCCCCTCCCCTTTTTCCTGAACCTTCCCCTGTTGGGTTATAAAAAGCCGGGCGTTACAATAAACTTGCTTCTCGCCGTGGACTCCTGACTTGTGTGGCTGTCTTTCCTCGAGGGACTAGCGCCGGTCGGGAGCGGGAGGAGCCTCCCTGCGCTTCAAGGGGCTAGCATCTAAGAGCTGTCCCTGCCAGAGCTATTATCACTCACCCCTTGGAGCTGTGAGCTCCCTTCCACTGTATCAGTGGATCTACCATCTGCTGATAACTCTGCTACGATAAGTCACACGCTGACTCCCCAAGACTGTCGGATGGCAGCTGAACTGATTCTCACTGCAGCACAACTGACATTCTGAGAAAATTTCAGGCCATTTATAGAGAAAAAACAAGAATACCTTCCCTTACCTGAGCAGGACCCTGCTCACAAGGTTACCCTGGACCAGATGCTGGGGCAGGGCAAGTTTTGGTATCTGCATAAACAAGCAAGAGAAACCCCACACCACATTTTAGAATGTATTAGAGATTGTGCTTTTTGTGCTTTCTTGGGAGTTCCCAGCAAGGGGAAACCACAAAAGGCTTTTACTGAAATTAAACAGGGCTCTACCGAGCCTTTCATGTCACTCCTTGACAGACTTTAAGATGCACCAGCAAAACAGGTCACACATACAGAAGCCCAAGACATTATTCTTAAATTGGCCATCCTCCACGCTAATGAGCACTGTAGGAAAACATAACCCCCATCTAGGTAAAATGGTTTAAGCGTGTAGCAAGTTTGGTTCACTTAACCACAAATATGAGGCCATGGCTGTTGCTTTTGCAGCTATGAATGTTAAACA
This sequence comes from Hafferia zeledoni, assembly GCA_035583235.1. NCBI lineage: Eukaryota > Metazoa > Chordata > Aves > Passeriformes > Thamnophilidae > Hafferia > Hafferia zeledoni. Next base: position 12,115 of record JAWWEV010000251.1, read on the forward strand.
GCAAACCTGCTATGCCTGGAGCAAACTGGGCGCATTCGCAAGCACTGCAAAAATCAAAAACAAAAGGAATCTTCTAATCCTAAATTGTGTCCACGGTGCAAAAAGGGGCCACATTTTGCAAGTCACGGCTGTTCCAAATATGATCGTGATGGTAATCCCCTTCAGGGAAACCTGCAGCGCTGCAGAACCGCGCCAAGACACAAGCAGTGCTGAAACACAAGGCTCCAACCCCTCAGGTGTTTCCAGCTTACGGGCTGCCACTTCAGGAAGCGCCGGCGTGGATGTAGCAGCCTCCAAAACAGTAACCTCTCCTGATAGCTTGGTGCATTTGATTCCTACAGGAATTTTTGGATCTTTAGGGAATGGTAAGATTGCATTACTGCTAGGATGATCTTTCACAATGCTTCAAGGGTTCTTTGTATTACCTGGCGTAATCAACTCAGACTACACAGGTCACATACAAGTCATGTCTTGGACCTCCAGACCTCCAGATACAGCAGCAGCCGGAACATGTATTGCCCAACCAGCCTATTTGGAAACTAAAGCTCCTGCTGCAGCAGCCACATTTTGTGGTGAAGCAAACTTTGGCTCTACTGGTCTGCCACAAATCCAATGGGCACAAGTGGTATCTGAGGAGAGACCGCTTCTTACCTGCTGCCTGAAAGCATCCAGTCACTCGCTAACACTGAGTGGTATCTTAGACACAGGAGCACACATTGCTGTTGTCTCTGCAAGCTGCTGGCCATGTCAGTGGACAAAATGCCCTGCAGCTGGGGCTTTACACAGACCACGGTGACTGCCTGCTCGCTGCGTGCGTCCTTATCAAAACCCTTCTCTACACGTAGCAGAAGATGAAGAGGACACATCACTGGAAGCAGCTGCCACCCTTTTCAATGACTGACTAGTTTAACCCGACTCCAGAGGTGGACGGACCAGGAGGACAGAAATACAGCTACGGCATTTTTTGAGAACCAGTCTCACCTTTCAGCTAAAGCTGGAACACATTATTCTGCAACTTGCAGGTTGTTAGCATTAGACTGGGAAAATCAGAGCCCTGCAGCTTTCAGTAGTGACTCTGTAGTAGGTATTGGAATACCTTGTTTAGAGTGTTTGACTAAAAATCACGAATCTTGGGTATTGCTTGAATGTGATAATTGTCATTGTTGATGATATTGTATTTCTCACAAGCATATTAATTGGTGTAGAAAGGGTCACAGAATCACAGACTGTTCTGAGTTGGAAGGGACCCACAAGGATCATCGAGTCCAACTCTTCAGTCAATGGCCCACACAGGGGATTGAACCCATGACCTTGGTGTTATTACAACCAAGTTTTAAGCAACTGAGCTAATCTCAGTGGCCATAGCAATACAAGTCCAGTCAGGGATTTGGAAGAGGCACAGATCATTCAGTTGCTGTGCAGACACAAACACCTGGTCCCACAAGAATGGGAGGTGTTCGAGGCAGACTGGGAACAAACAACACGTGAATGTGGGTGCAGATTTCATTGCAAACATACACAGCGTGTGGTAAACAGTGTCTGAGTCACTGGCCAATGCCACAGGCCACGATACTCTATGCCTATTTACAATGACACCAACAGACCCCTTCCGGACTGGCCTGGTAGGAATCCCAATTGATGCTGATAAATTTACGCAATTATGGCCACAAGTCAACTTTGCCCTTGTATTTGACCAGCTGCATAGATCCTCAATTCCATGTGGTATAAAGAAAAAGTTCACCTGGTCTCTTAACAGAACAACCCCGGCCATGATGGTCTTAGCCTTAAAATATAGTGCTTTAGAACCCCACGAATTAGACTTACAGGGATCAGTAAAAGCTGACTCCTGATTTCGTTTTCACTGCCCTGTCTGCTTGAACTGAACGCTTGGCACACCCATGTGAATTAAGAGTCAGGATATTATTCCTTCACAAATTGCTTATCATAACACCCAGGGACCATCAGGCCCCCATTCTCAGCCATCCCAAGTCACCTCACCCCCAGAACCCCTTTCTTTGACTCGAGGATGCCTCTGCCCCCCCTTTTCCACCAACCCTGACTCCCCCACACTCCGCACTCCCTTTTCTTTTACCCTGGCACACCCTGACTTTTCTGGGCACAGGGACCCCCTCAACCACTCCCAACTTCCCCCTCAACCCCTCTCCCCACCCCTAGTCCTGCCTTTCCTCGACCTTGGGACCCTCCTGATTCCCCATTCCCAGGCACTGGGATGCACCTGCATCTCCTTATCCTGCACCAATGCCCTGTACCCCCTTTCCTTGCCATCCCACCTCTTCCTGTCCCCAAACTACCCCTTTTCCTTGACTCTGGGGCCCCCAGGAACCCCATTCCTGTATTTCCCAGAGCATTAACACCCCCTTTTTTGAACACTAGGGGACCCCTTGAACCCTTTTTCTGGCCATTCTGGGTTTCCCCACTCCATGATCCCCCTTTTCCTGATATTGGGAACCCCTGGACTCCTCTTTCCTGGGGACAGGGTCCGCCTGGACCCCTCATCCCACTTCTCCAAGCCCCTACACCCCCCTTTCCTTGGCCCTGCGACCCCCTTCTCCAGCACTGTGGTCAGCAGCTTGCAGAGTCCCCTTTTCCAGCACTGTGTCCCCCCTGGACCCACAGGATTCAGCCCAAAACTCCAAGATTCAGCCCAAAAAAAACCTTGCCAGGAGTTCCCTGCCTGTTGTCTCTGCACTTTGGGATTCTGGGGGACACCCCTCTCTGGGGTCCCCCAGTTTAGGGATGCTGGAGGTATTTGGGGCCTCCAGGGGTCTCTTCTCCTCTGACTCTGCTTGGGGTGGTGGTTCCCAAGGCGTTCCCAGTCTCCAGGGTGCTGGGGGTCCTGAGGGTGCCTCCTCTCTGGGGTCTCCATTTTGGGGTCCCAGGGGGATCCTCAAGCACCCTGAGCAGAGAGTCAGGGCAGAAAAGACTCCTGGGACCCTCGGCATTCCTAAGAGGGACCCTGGAGAGGGGGGAATCCAGGAACCCCAAAAGGGTCAGATCACAGAGTGAGGGACCCCAGGGATTCCCGAGATCTGCAGCAGACTGGAAAAGGCAGAACCCCAGAGAGGTGCCCCCGAAACACAAGGCACCCCCAACAGCCCAGACAGGGGGAACCCCCAGAACCTAAAAACGGAGAGACCAGAGACAGCAAATTTCTGGGAGGTCTATTTGGAAGTTAATCTTGGTGCTTTGAATTTCTTTCACCTTATTTTGGAGGTTTTTTTCCCAATTCTTCATGGTTTGGGGTTTTAGGGAATCTGTGCCAGACACCTCCATTTGGGGGGATGGGAGGATCTCAGGACTTTCCAGCATCCAGGATTTCTTCCCAAGCAAAGCCCCCTTTGGGGGTGACTCCCTTTGTTCCCTACACCGTGGTCGCTCCTCACTCACTCACACCATTCCCTTTTTAAAGACCATCATCCCCAATTCCCCCTTTCAGCTTCTAGAAAAAATACAATAAATAAATCCCATTTTCCTGCTTTTTCGGGCTGCTCACATGTCTCATTCACCTTCAGTTCTCTGTTTCAGTTGTCGCTTCGAGATCCCAGTTTAGGGGTCCCGGGGTGGTTTCGGGTGGTCTGGGGCAAGTTGGGGGGGACTGGGGTGGTTTGGGAGGGTCTGGGAGGGGTTTGGAGGGTCCTGGACTGGTTTGGAGATCCAGGGGAGGTTTGCGGTGGTCTGGAAGGGAGTTTGGAGCGAGGTTGGTGGAATTTGGGAAGGCCTGGGGGGTGGGGGTGGTCCCGGGGTGGTTTTCAGGATCGGGATAAAAGTTGGGGGGGGGGCACTGGGGGAGTTTTGGGGATTTGGGGGGGTCTCTCGGGTTCTTTGAGGGGCTCTGGCGGGTCCAGGAGGGGATTTGGGGCATCCTGGGGTTCTGGGGGAGTTTTTGTGGGACCAGGTGGGGGTTTCGGGATCTCGGGGCGGGGGGTTTGGGGGGGGGAGAGGGGGGGCTGGGAGGGACCTGACGGCAGTCCCGGGGTAGGGGGAGGGGCTTACCCGGCTTCTCCACCTTCACCGTCACGGCCAACACGGCGCCGGAGGACCCGGGGGTCTGTAGGGGATCAGGAGGGACCCCCAAAACCCGCCCCGAGTCCCCCCAAACACGCCGCTTTCCACTCTCCGCTCCACGCGGTGTTACCACGTCCCGCCCTCCGTCTGCTCCGCTCCCATTGGTGGACGGGCCCGCCCGTCATCGCCTGCAGCCAATCGGCGTTCAGAACTGCAGCGGTCGGGGCGGAGCCTGCAGACCCGCGCCATTTTGAGATTTTCAAGTACTACGACTCCCGTCATGCATCGCTGCGCTGTCTGGGCCACTCCCTTCCTCCCCCCTCCCCCCCTCCATCCAGGTCTCCGCCCGTCACTGCGCAGCCGCTGAGACCGCTACACGCTCGGCCCCGCCCACTGCGCAGTTGTCGTGGCAACGAGCGGGCGGAGCGACGAGTGACATTGGAACTGCCCAATCGGTGCTCAGGAGAGATAAGTGACAGTCACAGCAGCCAATGGACGCTCGGTACTTCCTCCAGCCCCGATCGGCGGCAGGGCCGGGCAGGGCCGATAAGGGCCGGGCAGGGATTGGTAAGGGCTGGGCAGGGGCCGGGCAGGGGTCGGAAAGGGCCGAGGAGGAGTCGGGCAGGGGCATGGAAGGGTCAGGTAGGGTCAGACAGGGCCGGGCAGGATCGGGCAGGGCCAGACAGGGCCGGGCAGGGTCAGACAGAGCCAGGCAGGGCCGCCCCGGTGCCCCGGGTGCTCTCCACGCCGCAGCCCCTGCTCCGCCGCTGCCGGGCCGGCCCTGGCGCTGAGTCGGGGCCCGCGGGCTCCGCTGCTGCTGTCGAGGGCCGAGGGAGCTGCGAGCGGGGCCGGGCTCGGCGCTCCGAGGGGATGGG